>JAUMHQ010000061.1:9232561-9244382 GCA_032361165.1 Enteromius paludinosus | reverse complement strand
TCGTTTGTGTTCTGCTGAGGAAAAAAAGTCACCTACATCTTGGATGCCATGGGGGTAAGTAAATAAACATCAAATTTACATTTTTGGGTGAACTATCCCTTTAATTGTGGATAACGAATGTTTTTTTTTCTGCCTTTCCAGACTGGTGAAAGCGCTGCCAACTAGCGGTGAATCATGTGTATCATTTCATCTGGCAACAGAAGGACAGTCCTTCAAAAACAAACAAAATGTTTGTTTTTTTCTCCATAGCTAACACTCTGGAACTGACACTGTAAGCTGCCTAACTAGTCATGCAATTCTCAAAACAACACACACACACAGTTCACGTTGTTACACGTTAATTTTATTCCATGTTTTCAACAAACCACTGCACAGACAGTACCCCATTTTGCACAGGTTCAGTCACGTTTTCCTTCAGAGAAGACAAAGCACTTAGCATAATGTAATTAACTCCAGCATCACAAAATGGACACAATCCATCAATTTATCCATGTAAAGTTAAAAAGGTAGTAGGTAGGCACACAGGTCAGAACTCCAGGATTTATTAAAATAACCACTAACCCTGCTGAAAAAAACAGCATATACTTTTGAAGCTGGGATGCTGGTTTATGCTGGCCCTTTGCTGGTTTAAAATGGTTTGTGCTGGTGCTTTGCCAGCAAAACCCAGCAAATGACCAGCATCCCAGTTTTGTTTTGTTTTGTTTTGCAGCAGGGAAGTTAAGGAAAACAACACAGCAGGAGATGAAAGAGAGAAAAATAAACAGACAAAGAAGAATCAGAACTTGAGTGATTTCTATCAATGCCTAGTTTATGGAAAGTCAAAGAAATATGGCACAATTCTTATAAACTTGCAAGAAAATGATACTGGAGGACCACTTGTGTAAAAATGGGGTACACGATTTGTGTACAACGCTCTTTCACATTATTTTGAGCTTGCGCGCAGGCTCCACGCGGTCACGCAGCAGCAGTGAAGGATCGCGCGGAATGTGTCTTGGCGCTCGGGCTTGAGCTAGAGCTCGTGAAAGGTGCTCTGAGCGTGAGACCCTCTGCACCCCTTTTATTATGGATTTCATCAAAGATACTCTTTAAACTGATTCAGCTGCATTCCCGTTGAGTAAAACTTTATACTTGACCAATCAAGATTAAATATTTCCAAAGACAATGTCCAGACCACAGGTCTCGGAAAGTCAAGGGAGCGATGAGTCGGACACGGAGCTGCTGCTCGAGACGCTCTCGCCGGAGGAAGTGGAGGAGCTCGAGAGGGAGCTCGTTTACATCGACCCCGATCCTAATGTACCGGTAGGACTCCGCCAGCGGAACCAGACAGAAAAACTACCGTCCAGAGGATATGACAGAGAGGCAATGCTCGACTACTGTGAGCGGGAGACCAAGAAACTAATCCGGAGAGAGCTGAGCGCAGAGGTGATGCTAATAATAATAATAAAAAATAATAATAATTGCAATTAAATGTATAGTTAAATATAATTATTGTATATAAAGTGGTTTTATTTTTTCTTTATAATAATAATAATAATGACAACTAATACTAATAATAATTACTACTACTAGGCCACTATTACATATATATAAGTAATGATACATTTCCTATAGAGAATAATGCTTACTGTTTAGGTTTCTTAATAATTTGACTCGTTTTAATCATTTTAATGTTTCGATTCATAATTCCAAAATTAGCAGATGGAGTTATTTCAGTTGCATGCACCTGTGGTCATCTGTAATTCAGTCTCCGACCGTTTAATATCTCAGCATAGGGTGACATTTTCTGTGGGCCTGTGAACACAAAGATTGTCTGATTTAACACAGAGATCCCTGTTAATCAGTGCCTGGCATGCTGTCATGGTCCCATGTATCAACACCCATTTTTCTGCACACACATGGCCCACAAAGGGACCCTAATGGCCTATAATGTTGCCATCATCTGTTGGTGATGAAGTTTTATTTACTTTGGAGTTTGGTATGACTGTGGTGTATATTTACAAAGCACTTAGTACTTTTAAGTCTGAGTCAAAACAACAAATCTCTAAAACATTTCTGACAGGAAGTAGTTATTTTAGAGCATAGTTAGATATCTCCAAATATTACATTTTTCATGCTCATCTCTTTGGAAACAGTATAAACTTCTCTTGGGTGAAAATCCTGAGCGTGTAATTATTCTTTAAAGCCTAATGTCTTTATAAACATTTCATATAATAGTTTAGTTTATTGTTGTCTGGTATAAACATTCTCTCTCCTTTTGGTAGTTCTAGGGTGATGGTCATTTGTAGTTGGCACTCCATTTAAACCATGCAAAACTAACCTGTGACATTGAAGCTGCTGTATTCATTCATTTTGGGTCAACTTTAAAATGATTTTCTAAAAGCTTGCCATAAAATGAATATAGAGGAACAGAGCAGTACAGAGCAGAGCAGATCAGACAGATGGCTTTCTGGTCCTTCTGGGATGGTGTTCCTTGTGTTTTTGGAGAGTGCTAGCTGTGTTTCATATGATTAAACAGGTGCTAATGAAGCACTAGTAACGTGAGATGCACTCAAGGGCCCACAAACTACTTTTAAACTCTACTGAGACACAGAAGAGTTTGTTTCAAACACGTACAGCAGGCAACCGAACACACACAATCTCAGAGGAATCTCACAAGTTACTCTCTATAAATGTGGTTCCCTGTATGTATTTCGTTTTTGACTAATCCTGAGTTGTAAATATGATCTGTCTTATCTTATTGGTATTCTGCTGAGAAGTTTGTTTAGCTGTGACATATGCTAACTGGTTAGTCACCACCACATGTATTCAGTAAAACAGCTGTGAGAATGAAATTTATGTTCTGGTAATTTTTCAGTAGCCAGCGGTTAAGAGCGATGCACTTCAGCGGTTTGTGAATGTGTTTACTTAAAGCTTGGTCTCACTGAGGCTCCGAAACTGTCAAGGACAGAATTCCTGACCTGAATGTTCCTCCCTTTGCTGCCTTATAAGGGCACATCTGAGAGTTTTAAGACTTCTTCAAACAATAGCTCACAAATCTGCACAGTACGTTCTTTCCCTTTTAATGACCACTAAAAATAACTCACTCAGTTCAGCTGGGTCCAGCCATTGGCTGTAATTATTCTAGATAAGTTTCATTTGTTTGATGCCCCCACGGATTTAATGGTGATGTTGATATTTATCAATAATTACACCCAAATGAAAGCAAATGGAAACGTATACAGAATGTGATTACAGTGATTAAGAAGTAAACAGTCAGACAAAAATTTGCCAAAATCAGATATTTAAACTAAGAAGACAAGCAGCTTCTTAGATTCAGTGTGCTGTGGTGAATAATGTATTTTATGTTTAAAGGGAGGGGATGGCAGAAGGAGAGATCGACTCCGCCGGATGAGAAGCAGAGAGTTTTCCAGATCACAGAGCGGCGATCCTCCTGACATAGAGAGCAGAAATGCTGAGAGCGAAAAAGATCAGGAGAAAGCAAGAAAAAAAGATGATGACTCTAAAAATATATCTGATGAAGACGAAAAAGGCAAAGAAACAAAAAGGAAGGAGGAGGAAAAGAGAGAAAGAGAGAGGACAGGTAATAAGACAGAATGTGGAAAAGAGCTTTCTGGAAAAGAAAGAGGAAGCAGTAAAACTCAAGACCTCATTTCTAAACTGCTAGAGAAAAAGGACGATAAGAAAGAAAGAGGGAGAAAGGAGGAGAAAAAGGTGAGTGAAAACTCCAAAATACATGCTTTTGTCTCCAGACTACAAGAAACCGAAGACCTAAAAGTAAAAGACAATAAGTCAGAAGTCAAGAAACAATATGAGAGCAGAAATAAAACCATAGAAGAACCAAAGAACAACAGAGCAGAAGGAAGAGTAAACCTTAAAGATTTAGAAACAGAGGAGAAGAAAAACAGATCTAGACATATAGAAGAGAGAAGCAAAAGAAGAGAGAGAGTAGAGGAGGATGAGAAACATCACTCACAGAGAGATACAACCAGAGCACAGAAAGAGAAAGAAATAGAAGTGAAACCATCAGAAAACAACGAGATGCAAATATCTACCATTTCCAGCCACAAAACCACATTGACCTCTTGTGGCGTGGACGACCGTTCTGTTACTACTGAGGAGGACGAGTCTTTTAGCGAAGGTGTGGACAGTGACACTGGCTCTAGCATGTTTGATGACCTTTTGGAGCAGGTTCGCAGTGACGACCCTGAACTTACAGAACTCAACGTCAATAATTCAGACGCCATCAAGACGGACACCCTCAAACAGTTTGCAGAAGGTCTTCGCAGCAACACTCACATCAAAAACTTCTGCCTTGCAAACACAAGAGCGGACGATCATGTCGCGTTCGCCATCGCTGGAACCCTACAAGATAATACCACCCTGACCAGCATCAACCTCGACTCGAATCATTTGACAGGCAAAGGCATCCTGGCCATCATCAACTCTCTTCAGCACAACAGAACGCTTATGGAGCTGAGGTTTCATAACCAGAGACACATCTGCGGAGGGAAGACTGAAATGGAGATGGCCAAAGTCTTACGTGACAACTCTTCACTGCTGAAGCTGGGATATCACTTCGAGCTAGCCGGGCCCAGGATGACCATGACGAACATTTTGAGCCGAAACATGGACAGGAAGAGACAGCAACGCCTAGAAGCTCAAAAACTCTCCAGACAAGAGACTAACTCCGCACCACGTGAAGATAAGAGCTCACCTGAGAAGAATAAGCCAACGAGATCGTCCATCAACACTCAGAAGAAAGACTCTAAATTTACTGCCCTCTCAAAATTCACTTCTGCTCAGGAAACTTCCAAAGTTTCGCCCACAAAGTCACCGCCTAGACCTCTCCCATCTGAGGTAACAGGAAAGAAAGCAGGGGCAACAGGAAATCGACAAGCTCCTCCTCCTCCACCCCCTCCTGGCCCACCGTTAGATGTTCAGGCCCTGAGGAGGTCGCTGACCCCGATCTCTCAAAGGAAACCAGACGGCAGTGCAGCTGTCCGACACACAGACAGGAGCTCCAGAGATCAGCTTCTAGACTCTATCAGAAACTGCAGCATGAACGCTCTCAAAAAGGTGACACAGACATCACATGTCATAGATGTTACTATGCTAGTACATGAACATGCATTTAAACATCTTCATCTCAATAAGTAAATGGAAACGCTTCTTTCAACAGAAGTTAAATTCTGTAAACCCAAATGTTGTCTTTACTTAAATAAAATATGTAAACTTAGGATTTCAAGTGTAGTTAACTCAAAGTCTTCATTTATTAAAACAGCTCAATCTGGTCTTTATTTAGTGTGATTGACTGTTCAAGAAGTTCTGCCTGGCAACAAGAGTTAATGCAGAGAACTAATGCAGTGATTAGAAATTACAAAAGGCAAGCCTCTGTTAATTTGGTCTTAAAAAAACAAAACAATCTTTCAAGATCTCAGCATCTTCATTTACCAGTTTGAGATAAGTTTTAGGACACTGTTAGGGAACGAGTTTGCTCAATCAGTTGAGTTGAGTCAACTTATTAAGGTTATTCAGGAGCAAGTGGATCCATATGCAGGGCTTTATTTACAAGCATGTTCGTACAGGCTGGGTCAAACTGAGGCGAACAGGTATGCAAGAGGCAGAGACACAATAGTCCAGAGAGAGGTAGAGAGGGTCGGTCGATGGGCGTACAATATCCAACGGGGCAAAACCAGAGGGAGAAACCAAGATGCAAGGCAAGGGTGAAATGCATAATACGAGGGCAAACACTCAATACTCAGCGGCTAAACTGACTAATAACTTTTAAAGGCGTAGACAAGGGGGCGAAGGTGATTAATTACTAACAGGGAGCAGAGGCAGAGCAGGGGAAACACTGAAACTGTGGGGAACACACTTTACAATAAGAGTCCTAAGAGTAGAATGGAGAAACAAGACAGGGCTAACACACATAACTGTCCTGGGTGGAATGCCCTCAGATCATAACACCTACCCATACCACCAACACTGTCCCTAACCTTACCTGTATCCCACCTCAGTAGCAGCTAAAGTGTTTTGTAATACAATATGACCATAATATGTACACTGTACTTATGATGCAAGTACATAATAGTTAAGGCCACCTAATATAAAGTGTGGCCTAAATCTTTAGAATCGCACTGTAAGCAGTAGATCACATACTGTAGCTACTTTTGGATTTCAAATTCTACAAATTATTATTATTCCTAATTATTATAATTATTAAATTATTATTCCTTTCTCATACTCTTTTTTTTACCAGGCTATAGTAGGGAAGTATGCGATTTCGGCTGTTTATTAGTACTTATAAAGCACATATTCATGACTATATTCTACATCCCGAATCCTACCCAGCACTTACACTGTAAACTACCGTAATTATCTAATAAGCAATGAATTGGTGGTTTACTGATGCAAAATGTTTAGTTAACAATCTGAGAATTGGACCTTAAAATAAATTGTGACCCAGCAAATCCATGTAGATACATGTAGTAGGAAGACATTTTTAGTGAGAAGTTCTCCTGTGCATGTAAACAGGAATAATCTAGTTAGTATTGATGAGACGGTCACCGCGATTTTGTCAAGACATGATCCCGGATCAACATTACTGTCCAAAAATCCCAATCCTTAATCTTAAACCTACTCCTACCCAAAATGTATGCCAAAATCAGTATGAAATGATAGCTGATTAACAAGGGCAAAAGATCGTAAACTATTTACGAAATGGCATGCAAATTGATTTGTTATGCAATTATATGGATTGAAGCACGAAACACTCGTGATCATTGTCATGTGGTGAATGTGGCCAATCACTGTGATCTGTGACATCATCAGAGCCTGGTGCAGTCGCTCCTGAAATGCTGCGTTACTTTGATGCCACACGTGAACGTCACGTGGCGTCGGCGCCGGTTCAAGTCGATCAAAATTTTTAACTGGCATGCACTACTTCAAGTCAGCCCCCGATCGGTCTGCGCAGGGCCGCATGATAGACATGAACCCACCTATAGACATGAAAACGAATTAAAACAGACAGAACATAACATTTACCTCCCCTCCCCTCAGTACTAACAGAAAGATACCGTGAACAACAACAAGAGCAAACAAATAACCGGGGAGGGAGGATGGGCACCCTGGAGGCCGGAAGGGGCAATGTCACAGAAGCCATGGCGGATCTGGAGCCTCGGGAGGCCATGGCCAAATCCCGTTCCCACCCACCCCTAACATGATCATAACTCTTCTATCCTCCCCCAAATTTTCTTGGGGAGGTTTGCTGATCGGGAGGGTTCTGGGGGCGTGCGAGTGTCCTTTGAGAGGGCAGTCTGGTGGGCACTCAGGCGGGGTTGGCTCTGGAGGGCGCTCTGGAGGCCAAACTCAAGGGGGCGCTCTTCAGGCGTGAAATCACACTCACCGCACAGGTCTACAGAACATTGTATCAAAACTGTTGAATAAAAATGTATTTTTGGTGTTATTGTTCCTTAAAAAAAAAGCAGTTGTAAATAATCCAGCTTCTTGGAGTTATGAATAATCCAGTTTCTTCCAGCAACAAACTTTCAGGATCATGCTACCCACGACCAGAGCTGCTTTTCCATGCAGAGCTTTTAAGTGTAATGACGCATATAAACCATTTCCCACAAATTCTGCCTCAACAGACCTAAAATAATTAATGTTATAAAAAATCAAATGATCAAAGATGGTATGAAAAAATTATGGTAACACTATAAAGCCCGTTTTTATAATACATTATAAGTGTACTTTTAAGGCATTATAATGAATTCATAATACATCATAAATAACTTCATAATATGTTATCTCACGAATATTCGTATGTTTTAATGATGTTGACCCAGGGACATGTTGCACTTGATAAAATCAGGTTAGCGCAGCAGGAACGCACCCACCAAAGATGTTGTAAGGTACTGTGCATTATATGTCAAGATATGATATAGTCCATCATAAATTAAGTAGATTTAATAAAGTGTTCACTGTGTGTTCAAAATAATTATACTTTTAAAAGTGATGATCACAAATATTATAACGTATTATATTTGTTATGATAATTCATGAGATGTTATCATCATCTAATAACACATTATAAGGTTTTTTATAATGCATTACGCAGTCATTATTGCCTTAAGAATATCCTTATAATGTATTATAAGTATTAAATAAACTGTGCATTATAGACACAGGCTTCATAGAAAGTTACCAAAATTATGTTTACACACATTATCTATTAATCAAAAAGTTATTTTGTATCATATAATATTACAGTAAGCTATCATAAATACTTTTCTTCTTTTCAATCTTCCTCTCAGGTTGAGATCCCAAAGCTGTTGAGATAGCATCTTCTGCCGTCCCCTCCAATCCTCCAGAGCCCCATCAGGAGTCAGTGAATCCTCCAGAGGAGATCCATCCTTATCTCAGACACTTCCAAGTACAGCCAGTTTGGATTATTTGATTTCAAAGCATTTGAAGTGGGACACAGTGTGATTTTTCCAGGACTGTCAGCTAACCAGTCAACATTCAAACTGTGAGAGGCATCTTTTTGGGGATCTTCAGAAAAAGATTGTTCTCAGCTTTTGACATACTTCATAATATTCTTAAACATTTAATATTCTAAAGTACCAATCATTACTTTATCTAGAATGTAATATATGCAAATAAGTAAAGCTCTTAAATATTCTTTAAAAAGCCCAAAGTAGATCTGCTTTCATGGGATGCGTTTGTTAAGTTGTAGGACATCATCATGAGATCTGAGCTTCTGTTTTAAATTATATCCAATGACAGACTTGCATGCAATATACATTCTAATATTGAGTTTATTTATTGAGGTTAAGGTTCCTCCCATGTGCTGCATATTCTGATCAATTAAATATTGCCTCATTTAACAGAAACAGCAATTTATTTAAAACCATAAATCAGTTATACTGTAAAATACACAGAGGAAAATTTGAAGAATTAACGCATCCCACTCCCTCTCACATTTGCAAACATTACCACATCCATAGCATTTCTTCTCTTAACTCTAAAATCAAGAAGAGAACAAGCACACTTTTAATTTAGATATCACTTGAGATTTGCACTAGCAAATATGACCTACCTGGGATCTCTGTATGTAATCTTATCTGATGTGGATGTTTTGACTGTATTGCATAACACTTGATTTTATTTCACGAGTTCACGCTTCCTCATTAGTAGAGTTAAAAGCTAATTTGGTGTGTTGTCCAGGGAGCGAGCCGGGAGAACAGCAGCCTCCGAACCCTAGTGATTTAAACCCTAGCGAGGGCAAGGGTTCGGCGTCCGGCTAGATCTCCTACTGCCCCCCTGAGAGGAAGTCGTGGTGCTAAGAAGGAGGAGATGGGGAGGGGGAAGGTTTGCAAAAGCGAGATGTGAATGAAGGGGAAATGCGGTTATTTAAAGTGGTTAGGAAGGATTTGATTGGATAATCGTAACGAGGAGATTGATTATAGCTGATGCGATACCAGCTGTGATTAATTCGTCCAGCTCTCCTCCCGAAACTTTGTTATTGTCAAAACATGCACTAATTTTAGCCGGATAACAAATTGGTGACCTCCGGTTCCTGTATGGGTTAAGTTTGATTTTTAAAAATGGATCAAAACGATCAAAG
The DNA here is from genome assembly GCA_032361165.1 of Enteromius paludinosus. Lineage (NCBI taxonomy): Eukaryota > Metazoa > Chordata > Actinopteri > Cypriniformes > Cyprinidae > Enteromius > Enteromius paludinosus. The sequence goes on along the minus strand of JAUMHQ010000061.1, from coordinate 9,234,757 downwards.
GGTCAAACTATCAACTCTAAACTCTTTTGTTGTTTTCCCTTCAATGAATGTATTTAAGATGTGAAGTGTAAGTTTATTTTGTGGATAAAGAAGACATATCTAACTGTTGTCGCTGTATCACAATATCATTTTACACAAAAGGAGCAATTCATGTGTTCCACCTACAGGTGGCGGGGGCGGCAAAGTAAATGGAACATGTAATTACCATTTCAATGCAATTCATGGTCATTTCTTTGCAGTAAAAACCTGAAGCCATGATCAATATGTAGATATTGCGGTAAAGCAAAAATAGCTAATTAAAAAATCAGCACATAAAGACACATGATTGACAGAAGAGCAGTTAAAGGACTTTGTAAATATATTTTAGAGCAGACAGAAGTTCACAGAAATTCGCACCTTTCAAAATTAAAAAAACAAAACGGTAATACTGTAGGTGACACTCTCACTCTTTTTCCTTCACAGTTTTGTTAACACTAAGCTTGCATCACCCAAAAAGTGTTAACTCCACTTCTAAATAGGTTCATTTCCTTCCTGAGCTGAAGACACTGTGTTTGCCCTTGCAGCCATGCCAGTCCACTGCTGTACAGTCATTGTTTCCTTCTTTTGTGGGTAGTCTCTCTCTGTTTCTCTCTGTCTCGCTCAAAAGCAGTGTACTTCTGGTAACTGAGTGAGAGTCTGTGAGCCGATTTCATTGTTATGTTTTTGAAGACGAAATCTTGCTTGAAGAAGATGTGATACATTACAGAGAATGAAAGTCCTTCTAAAGATTATCTCTGTTTTTTCAGGTAAATAACTTTTTTCTTTCTTGAAACATAAACAGTAATCTTGTATTGCAGTCTTGTGTATGTTAAACCAGATATACATGAACTTGGTGACCTCTGAAGTGAACTATCCTAAAGATAAATATCACTAAAGTGTTTTAGAAACAAACTTCTGTAATAAATCCACATACATTTTTAAAATGATAAAATTAGTTTGCCTGATGTGAGCATTTCAGAAAGAATTCAAGAAGTTATTTGAGATTATAAGACTTTCAGTTGTAGTTTTTATACTATCTGTTTAAACGATGCGATTTTAATTGTGTTTTCTCTAGTTTTGACCGGAGTGTTGACGAAGTCAGGAAATGTTTATGAGGGAACAGAGCGTGATACAGTGGAGATCAGATGTTCATATCCAGATGACCATAAATATACAGCCAAGTACTTTTGCCGTCATCCTTGTACATCATCTGAAGATGTTTTGATCAAAAGTTCAAAGGCTGATCAGGTGGACTCAGCTGGAAGATACTCTTTGATTAATATTGTGAGTGGACGGGTCTTTACTGTAACCATCAAACATCTCAGAACCACAGACTCTGGTGTTTATTACTGTGGACTTGATCAATGGTTCCGTGACAAACTGATCAAAGTGAATCTGTCCGTCCGTACAGGTGGGTATTCATGCAGTTTGTGAATATAATATAGTCTACATTTATCTTCCCAAATAAATATTTCACAAAATTGTTCATTATAGTTAAATACCTATTTTTCTGTTTTATTCTCAGCCGCTTCTGTGAGCAGATTTACATCCACCCCTGAAAACACACATAGACCATCTACATGGACACCAACACTCACCTCAGCAGGTATCCAGTCAGCAAACTAATGCCAGTTTTACAATACTTTGATTATTAATAATTTAGGCAAAATATATTCAATCTTAGGCCTACTTGTGGGAACATTTAGGAATCTATTTTGTATTTATATGTGATTCTCTCTTTCTCAGTCTCTCTCTCAAATAAATCTAGCTCATATGAGCCATTTTCTGCAGCATCATCAACTGTCCAGTCAAAGGAATTAACACCACTGGATAACTCTGGTAGCATTTTGGATTTTATTTATTTATTGCATGTATTTTTAGAAGTGACAATTCAAATTTATTTGCAACATTTTGTAATATTACATATATTTTATTAAAAGTTATTTGAATATTTAGAATATGTACTGACTATTTTTCTTTTTATTTCAGTCAGCGTTCCTGTGGTTTGTGCAGGTGTTCTGGTGTTGCTGTTGTTCTTGGTTCTTGTGGCATTAGTGCCTTTCTGCAGGAAAAGATCAAATTTAAAGTCCACTTGTAAGTCCACACACACACACACACACACACACACACACGTTGGTTTTTGTGATTTATGAGGACTCTCCATAGACGTAATGATAT
>JAUMHQ010000061.1:9193201-9223516 GCA_032361165.1 Enteromius paludinosus | reverse complement strand
GATTTGTCGCTTTTAATCACAGAACCGGCTTTACTGACGAGACGCGCATAATATATCGTTCGATATATATCGCCCAGCCCTACTTGGTATTGAAGGTGGAGAGAGTGCTGGTGGTTATTCACGTCCCCCACTCACAATCCTTGCCGGACGTGGGACTCGAACCCAATCTATTAGGCCACGATTATGTCAAGTCTCCACAAATAAAATAATGCATTGTGAAACGGCTTTGGCGTGTAAGTTGCAGTGCGCTACGCAACAAGCTATTGTAAACAAGCTAATGCTAAATAGATGGGTAACGTTTTAATCGTTTACATAGCGATAGAAAATGACATCTGTAATCAGAATTTTTGCCACAACTAATTTATAAACGAATCAGCATCAACTACATTAACGAGAATCGCTTTATTTAAAGTTAATTAATTTCCCTTACTTACTGGAGTTTAACAACTACTAATGATGAACTGGTATAGTAAGCAGTGGGCCAAAACACTGTGAGGAAGGGGAGGGGGAGCTCAACTATTTCGAAATGCATTTTTTTGCATTTGTAATTCTACTTACACAATTTTAGGTATATATACATATATACCCCCCCCCCATGCATTCATGAATTTCATTCTATAGTGCAATTTGTAATTCTATTATTTGAATAGATATATATATACAATGAGGTCAATAAATATTTGATCACCCTGTGATTTTGCAAGTTCTCTTACTTAGAAATCAAGGAGTCCTCTAATTTTCAACATAGGTGCATTTCCACTGTGATAGACAGAATCTAAAAAGAAAAATCTGGAAAACACATTGTATGGTGTTTTTTAACAATTTATTTGGGAATTACTGTGTCAAATAAGTATTTGATCACTTGAGTCAAAAAAATTAATATTTGGTACAGAAACCTTTGTAACAATGACAGAGGTCAAACGCTTTCTGTAGTTCTTCACCAGGTTTGCACACACTGCTGGAGGGATTTTGGCCCACTCCTCCATACTTATCTTCTCTAGATCTGTCAGGGATCAGGGCTGTCGCTGAACAACACGAGTTTCAGCTCCCTCCAAAGATTTTCAATTGGATTTCGTACCTTGATATGCTTCTTACAGAGCCACTCGTTGGTTTTCCTGGCTGTGTGCTTTGGGTCATTTTCAAGTTGGAAGACCCAGCCACGATCCATCTTTAATGCTCTGACTGAGGGAAGGAGGTTTTTGCCCAATATGTCATAATACATGACCCCGTTCATCCTCTCCTTAATACAGTGCAGTCATCCTGTCCCCTGTGCAGAAAATGACCCCCAGAACATGATGCTTCCAGCCCCATGCTTCACTGTATGGTATTATTGGGATGATACTCATCATTCTTCTTCCTCCAAACACAGCAATTGGAGACCAAAAAGTTCTACTTTGGTCTCATCTGACCACAGGACTTTCTCCCAATACTCCTCTGGATCATCCAGATGGTCCTTGGCAAACTTCAGACGGGCCTGGACATGGGTTGACTTCAGCAGGGGAACCTTCCATGCGATGCTAGATTTTAAACCATGACGTCTTAGTGTTTTACTGATAGAAGCCTTGGAAACGATGGTCCCAGCTCTCTTCATTGCATTGACCAGCTCCTCCTGTGTAGTTCTGGACTGATTTTTCACCATTCTTAGTATCATTGATACCCCACGAGGAGAGATCTTCAGTGGGGCCCCAGTCCGAGGGACACTGACAGTCATCATTAGCCTCTTCCATTTTTTCCATCAATTGCTCCAACAGTTGTTCTTTTTTCACCAAGCTGCTTGGCAATTTCCCCGTAACTCTTTCCAGCTTTGTGAAGGTCTACAATTTTGTCTCTTGTGTCTTTTCACAGCTCTTTGGTTTTGGCCTTGTTGCTTTTAGACTTTGGCTGATTGTGGGGTGCACAGGTGTCTTTATGACAGCTATCAAACTCAAACAGGTGCTACTAATGTAGAATCATGAGCAGAATGTAGCTGGACTATTTAAAAGCAAAATAACAGGTCTTTGAGGGTCAAAAAATCTTCAAATGATAAGCAAATGATCAAATATTTATTTGACACAGTAATTCCCAAATAAATTGTTAAAAAAATCATACAATGTGATTTCTGAATTTTTATTTTTAGATTCTGTCTCTCACAGTGGAAATGTACCTACGCTGAAAATTGTAGACTCCTCCATGATTTCTAGGTAAGAGAACTTGCAAAATCACCGGGTGATCAAATACTTATTGACCTCACTGTATATATATATATTTTTTTTTTTTTTCTTGATTAATAATAATACATTTGACTAATATATTTACAAGTAATACTGTGATTCTGTCAGTCTCAGATAATTCTCACTCTGATGAACTGTTATCATCAACAGTCCAGTCGGCAGCTTCCACTCCTCCAGTCAACAGCTCCTCTGGTGACTCTTCTGTTTTATACATGTTTGTTTGTTTATGTTGATGTATTAGAATTCTTACAATAACACTAATTGGTAATTTATTTATTTGTATTGTATTTACACTTACTTTTTGTATTTGTACTTGTTTTATTCCAGCAATTGTGACTGTGGTTTGTGCAGGCATTTACTTACTTCTGGTTTTCTGGATCCTTTTGGGTTTAGTGTGTATCTACAGCACAAGATCAGATGCAAAGTCCAGATGTAAGATCATAAACATCAGAAATGATGGCATGATGCTTCCAAACATCATTTCACAGACAGGGCTTAGCCTAAACCAGGATTAGGCCATAATTCATTTATGATTAATTTAAATTATTCATATTCATAAACATGCCTTAGAAAAAGCATAGACAAAACAAAGGCACTGACATGTTTTAAGATCAGTCAGTGCAAGTTTCTTTCAGTTGAAATAGCTCAGATTTACATTTTAGTGTAGAGAGCTTAAGCCTTGTCTGTAAAACCGGGGGCAATGTCTCATATTCCTCAGATCTTTATTTAAATTTTTTAGTACAATTCATTGTGACCTTTTAATGATAAGTGAAATCTAACATTATTTATATTATTCACATGAAATTCCACACCACTGAAGATACAACTCAGGATCCACCAGACTACAACCAGGTTTGTAAACCTCTCTGTGTGCCAGCAAGAACATTTTGCACCAAACAAGTTTATCTGACATTTTTTTAGGCAAGAAAACTGTATCCTTGAGTATATATGAATTTTTGGAGGTGTCATTCTCTTTTTCTCTCTGGCAGGCTGTGGACGATGTCTGTACAATGGTAGTGTATAGTTTGGATGATCCACCTAAAGAAGACTGTTCTTCTCTAAAATATTCAACTACTGTATATTACTGCATGTGACGGAAGAACTGAGTTATTCTGGAATGTAATTTCTAATTATTTGTAATAATAATTACTTCATATTTAGACTGTATCATAATATCATCATCAGCAGTATCATCATCATCATCATCATCTCTCTTTTTATCCGTATTATAACACAAGTTCTGCAATAAGCCAATAAAAAATTTATTGTTTGCACTCCGATGACCAAATGAATGTCAGTTCATCGTTTCCTGGCTGACAGATCAGTGCTGCATTCTATTTGAAAACAGTTGCAGAGCATTTGTGGTGTATGTGGTCAAAGAATATAGAAGACTCTGCAAATGTCTGTGAGCTGCAAACAGAATAAGGAACTGTCCTTTATCTTAGATCTGATAGGTTGCTCGTAGCCTAATTTACTGTAGCCAGATGTTAGCTTAAATCTGTTATGCTGAATTTGAATTCATGGTGGTAGCCAGGGTTTGAAAATTTTTTGAGGTCTTGTGAATTGTGTTATGATAACCCCTATACAACTCATTATACACTAACACTTAAAAAACAGACATGTAGATGTTTGTGAAAGATGTTTCCTCTGGTTCGGTGGGATGAACACTGTTAAATTATATATTGTTATATATATATATTTTGTTATATACGTTGTTTAAATTACTTCAGAAACATGATTCTTGCAAACTGTCAAAACTGAATTATACATGCAGACATTTATTATAAAGGACCAGACCTCGGTGACCTCATCGCTGGCAATGGGCCTGACCTATACAGGGTTAGCAGAACATTTTTGATGACTTGTTATACGCAGAATATCAATATTTGTGAAACATTTTGTGTGCTCACTGCTGAGTAAAACATGTTTTTATGGACAATAAGCGTTTTTAAATGTATGATGTTCAAAATTAATAAACAATAGCACACACAAAAAAATTGTAGAAGATTTTATATTTTAGAATTTTGTATCATAAGCAGGCCTTATGCTTTACACAAGATATTTTACCAAATAAGGATTTCTACGTAATGACACAGAACAAAGAGCTTTTTTAATGATCTTATTACTACATTGTTGTCTTAAAACATCTACACTTTAAATCAAAATATTTTCACAAGGATTAACTTAACAAATACTGAGTTTTTCAAAAGTATCACTTTACATCACACTTTTTGGAATTGCGTCCCAAACAATAGCAAATTCTCTTGGTTTGAGGCCTAAGTACTTATCATTGATTCTGTCTCCTTAACCCTTTAGTGACTGTAATGTGTCAGGCCAGCCTTCCGCGCGCTGCAGTGACGTTTGCATCCGCGATAGTGACCGGAGTCTGTGCGCGCGGCGGAGCGGCGGGACACGGTGAGTGAACTGTTAACGAATCCCCGAACCACTGCGACCCGGCACGACCATTCACAGTTACATTCACAAGCTCGCGTACTATACAGAGGGCGCCGGGTTTGGGAGGAAGGCCGTTCAACAAAACTTGGCGTAACGAGCATGCTAAAGTGCTAGCGCGAGCTAATAAGGCGCAGGCCGTCTGGCTGAGCAGAATTACCCCCGCAGAGCAGCGCTGCTGCCAGTCGGAGTTCACAGGAAACACCGGTGCGTTTACAGGCCATGTTCTCTCCTGCGAGCAGACGGAAACAAATACCTGTCCGCATGTTTATAGTGAAATATTTGATCTGTTCGAGTTAAATTGAATTACTGTGTGCTGGTTAACAAGTTAAACTCTGCGTGTTTGTATTTAACCTGCCTTTTGATTTACTCCCAGTGTCCATATTGGCATACAATCTCACTCGACAAGTGACCAAAATGACCGTACAGCTGGTAGTGTAGAGGAATGTTTGGTGCAGACTGGATCCTACAGCTGTAGAAGAGATGTAGCCTTGTGTCGTTTTATAATTACAGTCCTTGTGACACCGTAATGTTATTGAACCGGGGAGACAATGGTCATCTGTACACCTGTTGCAATGAGTTGTATCTGTATTTGTGATATTTTGTTTAATCTGATGATATTTAAAGGTGCAATCAGGGGGAAAAAAACAATAGATTTATATAATTCACTAGTTAAGAGAATGGTCTTGTCTGATTTGCTTATGTACTGAACAAAATGGGATCTTAGGAGGGTTGGGTAGGACGAGAAGGCAGTGATTCTTATCCTCCAGCTGCCTTTCAACTAACAATTCAATCCAAAAAGTCGAGTTCTGCCTTACGTTTTCCTCACTCAAAAGATTTTTTTTATTACTTTATATGCATCACAATAGAAGAGAAAAGTTGTTCACAACAACAATTTTAATTTTGTGCTAACTTTAACTTTCCTCAGTGTTCAGAATGTTTTAATTTAGACGCTTTTTTTTCTAGATTTAGTTGCTTCAGGCTGAATGAACTGGTGCATTAGCATAACATCAGTTGGATCTGCATTAGATTAGCTGTTTGTTTGGCCATTTGGATGCATTTGCATCCTTGATCACAGGGGAATTTAAAGTGTACTCTGAATGACCTCAAATAGCCCAGTAAAACACATGCTGGGAATGTGCACACATGCACGGCTATAGTGATGGTGTTTTAAAGGAAACTAGTTTAAAAACAATTTATCTGTTTATTTAAAAGTTTTTTTTTTTTACCATGCAAACTTTAAAATTAAAGCATGCAAAGTCAGCATGAAGTGGAATTGTTGAAATCTTTTCTTTAGTATAGTGAGGCTTGATGTTTTCTATCTGGAAATTGTTTGTCATGTGATTGACGGGTTGGAGGATCATTGCCCCCTATCATGCAGGCATGCATTTAATCAGAGAAAAGAATTGTAATTAAAGCAACACACACAAAAAAATCTAGATCTAAAATAAAGTAGACAGCAGAGCTCTGTATACCTAGTAAGCTGTGAAGATCTTTGTAAAAGTATTATGAATATGGTTATTATTTATGGTTGTGGAAACCTCAGTGTGGGAACCTCAGAAAACCAAAAACCAGTTTTAACCGTCAAACCTTGCATTGATGAATGATATGTGTGTGTGCATGCTGCGATTTGAATCTTACAGGCCTCAACAGAGACACCCACCATGCGTGAATATAAGCTTGTGGTCCTGGGCTCTGGAGGCGTGGGGAAGTCTGCACTGGTAACTACACATTGTTGTATTCTAAATGGGCATTCTATACAGCATTTGTAGTGTTTTTCTCTCTAGTCTGTATTTATTCAGGTGTTTATTTGGATTCAATGAGATTCTGGTCTTTTACAGACAGTTCAGTTTGTACAGGGAATATTTGTCGAAAAATATGATCCCACAATAGAAGACTCGTATAGGAAGGTACGTAAATAATTTTGGTATTACTGAATTAACACAACATATAGGGAAATGCTGTACTGACACTCTCTCTGTTTTTTTTTTTCTTTTTAAAGCAAGTTGAGGTTGATGGGCAGCAATGTATGCTAGAGATCCTGGACACTGCCGGCACAGTGAGTTTAATATACATGAACTCCACTGGCCAAATAGTTAATTAGTCTTCAATTTAAACTCAATAGATTATTGATTGTTTGCTTACAGGAGCAGTTCACAGCGATGAGGGACCTGTACATGAAGAATGGTCAGGGTTTTGCTCTGGTCTACTCCATCACAGCACAGTCCACCTTTAATGACCTGCAGGACCTACGGGAGCAGATTCTGAGAGTGAAGGACACAGAGGATGTGAGTTTTTTTTTTGTGGTGCTTATTTTTTTTATCTTGTGAAAAATAAAATAAACTGACATTAGCTATAGCAAGTTCTAACCAGCAAAGGCAATACAAATAAAGCACAAAGCTAATTGGATTTCACTGAGGTAAGTGCCTCAAAACAAATTTGCAGAAGCTGTTTTCACATTTTGGCACACCACACAGCTTTACCAGAATGCACACTAGGCATTACAGTGTATATATAAATATATATATATATATTAGTGGTGGGCCGTTATCGGCGTTAACGCACTGCGGTAACGCAAGACTCTTACCGCGCGATTGCATGTTTATTTAATGATAAAAAAAAGTTATTTTGCACAAAATAATTTGGATTTAAAATTTAGCCATGTGCAGTAATCCTGAATGAGAATGTGATATTCTCCTATTATATGATATTCTAAAATGCATGTATCTTGCTCTGACATATCTTAAAATTTAGTAAAATATGCATTAATATCTAAATTAAAAATTAAGCTAGTTTGCGAATGTGATATTGATTTAATAGACAGTTAAATTTAGCAACAAATTCAATAAACACTAGGTTAAAAGCCTATTAAGTGACTTATGTTCTCTGACTATAAAACTACTGCCTGATTTTGCTCCATTTCATCAGTGAAAATGGTTCCAAATAAAATAACCGCTCAGCCACTCCTTATCTCTAAAGGCAAACACAAGTGTTTCATTCATGAAAAAAGAAATGTTTAAACGAATCTAATGAGTCAGTGTTTCATGATTCACAGATTCGTAAAAGCAGCCACTTGATTCATTCATGAATGAATCAGCTGTCCAAACAAATCGTTTGAATGAATGATTCACGGATAAAATCAGTGACTTGCTGTCACCTGCTGATGGATTATTTCATTTTTTAAATGTAATATTTCTATATTCAAAATGTTATATTTTAAACATTAATCTTACCATGAATTTATGACTTTAATTGCACTCATGCCACCTCTGTGCCTCATTAAATGTCTGAAAATGTAAGCCACGTTTGTGTTCTTCTGTGCCACCTCTGCAGTATTTTTCATTTTATTAAAACTAGTTTCATGTGATGATAGCTTATTTGTCTTATTCTGCTTATTACATTGTGATTGATTAGAACATTTGGCTTGTAAGCTTTTAAATACACATTTTTGAATGTGACTTAATGACAACTAATAAAATTAGAAAAAATGTAAACGTGTCAGAGCAATAACCATTTCAAATACGGAAGAGAAAAGAAAGGGTGGATGTTGCTGGTTACTGTATGATTAATGGACAGTATTAATTAATTAATTAAATTCATAAAATATTCATAAAATAACCTCAAAGGATTGGTAAATAAACTACAGACCGTTACGTTTTCTCAAACGCACATGAATTGCATGTAGCCTATTCAAACAGTGCTGCAGAAGCTTGCTGTGTATCTGCTTGTTAGCCAGAGACCAAATCTGCATAGAAACAGTGTTACTCGTCAGCTGCTCAGTAACATTTAAAAATAAAATAAGAATTCTTGCATTAAAAAAAATCATGATTACAGCAGCTCTGTTAATACATTATTACTACAGTCTCACTTACTGTTCAAATTGGGATCTGTAATATTTTCCAATGTTTTGAAAGAGTTCTCTTGTTCTCAGCATTTGTTTGTAGTAGGGATGCTCATTTCGGTTATTTCTCATAACCGACAACCGACGCTCGTTAACCGATTATTAACCGGTTAACTGACAACATTATTTTAAATGAGAATTGAATTCAAAAGATAAGCGCCTGTGAAATTTTATTAATATCAAAGATGGCAACGTCCACAAAACTAAATCTTACCACTTTCTGACATGACAGGAGTCCAATCGAGGCGCGAGTTCTTTCATCAAGCCTTCATTAACCGACAGTAGCTTTGCGTGGAAAGCGGAGCATATGAATCGCATGCAGAACACAAAACTGACTAGAGCGGCTCTGGCGGAAAACTGACGGGATCTAATAAAACTTTCAGATGACATGCAGCTCATTTCTCCTTTACTATAAGTTACCCAAAACACACATAAAAACACGTAACACCTGCTAGAAGCGCGTTTGTGCAGCAGAGCGCGCGTTCCTGTTCCGTTCACACAGCGTGAGTGTTCCGCGAACAGGGTTGCGAGTCATTTTCTGGTGAGTTCCGTTACAGAACGCGGTTGTCACTCCCTGTACTCAACAACTGTGTTCTGCTGCTGTGTCAATGTGGCCAATAAAATGCGAATTTTTTTTTATTTTTTCGTCAACACAATTTTATATAGGCTATGAGTAGGTATAATACTTAAACGGTTAAAATGAGCATCCCTAGTTTGTATTTTTAAGTTAAATTGTGCTTTGTTGGTATAGGTACGTTTAAAAATGTTTAGAGTTAAGTGAATATTTTTAATTGTTGTTTTGTAATTGATTTTTGTTGTTTGAAAAATTAGACTAACTAAAAAGCATATTTTGGTTATTTAATTTATTCAACGTTTGGGAAAAAATAGTTTTGTCTCTTGTTGCAGTTGTATCTCGACCAAATATTGTCCTATCCTAACCAGGGCTCTGAACCGGTTCAAGGAACGAAAACGAAAACCAGAAACAAATGACATTTAACTGGAACAAAAATGAAAGCAGAATCAATTTCAATCGTTCTGAACAGAAACGTTTATTTGGAATTGCAATTAACCGTTTAATAACGTTATTTTATCGAAAAAAATTGAATTGTATGTACAAATGCAATGTTGACTCATACAACCTGAAATGCCTGGAAAGCAGACGTCACAAACCAGAGCCATTTCTCCGATGTAACGAGCTTGCCTCAAAAAATGCTGAACAGGGATGCCTGCGGGACTTCTTTTGAGAGTATACGTACTTATCAAAATCTTTTTGTGGCCAGCGGCAGCGAGTTGATCACAGCCAATGTTTAAATAATTAAGACTTCTCAAATCATCACAACTTGCTATAAATCTATAGATATAAAACAGTTCAAGGCGAGCACAATTAGATGTGCGCTGTTAGACGCCTAACTGAGGCGCCATTGTGATCACTTGCATAGAATTTCTTTTCAGTAGAAACTTAAATACGCTGTAATTTTAAAGTAATACATACTTCGGAACGGTAAAGAACATTTACAATATCAATTGTGCTTTAAATAAAATAACAAGGAACAGAGGATACAGTTTCTGCTGTCTCGGTCTAGAACGGGAGCGCTTCATAAACCGAAACTCATAAAATTGACTCACAGATATGATAAATATATATAAAAATCTTTAAATTACTACTAACGAAATTCGTGAATTAAACAAATGAATTGTTATAGTTTAAACCTATCTCATGAAAGTGAATAGAGCATTGTTTTCTGTTTCCATTTTGCGTAATATTTTGGAGTGCAAGACTAATAAATTCATAGACTGGTTCAGTCGGCAGAACTGTGGGACATACGGGCCTATAGTTTACTGCTTTAATATTTGCGGGCCAAATCTCAGGTCAGTCCGAGCGCTCAAGGTACACCAGTATGTTGATCCGACAAGCAATGAAAGCTCAGCATCTACAGCAGATGGATAAACGACTCTGGATGCGGTCGTAGTGAAAAAGCCAAAGAAAACACTGGACATTATTCCACTTACACAGCTGTTTACCTCAGAAGTAAATTATTAAACAAGAAAATATTTTATTGGCATATTTTTAACGAATTTTACTCTAACTGGTTTACTTACGGTTTTAAGACGCATGATGTACAAATAACATGGACATGCAAATTGGTTTAATCATATGGAAATAATGTCAAACATGTTATTAAAAGACAAGACACACATGTATATATACATATAATTAAAAATAAATGTTATTACCGGTTTTTTTCGGAACGCATTGTTTAATGCGTTAAACGTTAAAATATCAATTCTGCTCGGAGGGAATTGCCCTCATAATTAAGCCCTCATCCTAACAACCCACATACTAATGGAAAGCTTATTTATTAATCTTTCAGATGATATACAACTTATGTGTTTTGTGGTCGCATTTAGTCCAATCATAGAAAAAAATAGTAAATCATAGTAACGAAATCAGTCTAATATGTTGGTAATCAAGAAACATTTCTTGTTTTTATGTGTTGAAACAGTTGCTCTGCTTAATTTTTATTGTGAACATTGTGATAAATGTTTTAAGATCTTTTGAATACAAAGATCCAAATAACAGCTTTTATTGGAAATGAAACCTTTTCTAGCATTATATGCTACTCATATACCACTTCCGGACGAGTCAGTGCATCCTTGCTGAATAAAATCATTCATTTCTTTTGAAAATTGCATTGACTGCAAACATAACTGCTTCTAAATAAGACTCTTATCTTTGTAAACCACTCATGCTAAAATTAAAACCGTGAACCATTAACTCTGTGAGCTTCTAATTTAAGCCAGGTGCAAACATAGTGCACACACTCATCCGATGTCTCTCCCTAACTCTCTGTTTGTATAGGTGCCAATGATCTTGGTTGGAAATAAGTGTGATTTAGAGGATGAGAGGGTGGTTGGGAAAGAGCAGGGTCAGAATCTTGCTCGTCAGTGGAGTAATTGTGCCTTTCTAGAATCTTCTGCCAAATCAAAGATCAATGTCAATGAGGTGAGTCACCGTTTTAAAAAAGCACATGCACTGGGTCACCTAAAGACGGTCTTCTAATGGAAGTCCTTTGTTGTTGTTTTTTTGTCTGTGTGTATCAGATCTTTTATGACCTGGTAAGACAGATAAACAGAAAGACGCCGGTGGAGAAGAAGAGAGCGAAAAAGAAGTCAAACTGCATCCTGCTGTAACACAGTTGCATCACTGCAGCAGCTCTGAGCCAGGTAGTTGATCAGAAGGTCATTAGGAACCAGCGCATGCGCTTTGAAGATCTCCTTTCATCTATGATCAATGATTAAGCTTTTTTTTTTACTTTTACATCAGCGATATCTACTTGGAATCCACCAAATGCCAAGTATTGAATGATAAATGGTTAAAAGCCTTTTCTAATTGTATTTGTAAGATCACATGTATGTGCCTTCTTCAAAGAAAATGTGATATCTCCTCCTATCATGACCCATTTAATATTAGTAAAACTGTTTGGTTAAGCAGCTCTCCAAAGGGGTTACTTGAGATGGATGGCATGATTTTTTTCCTCTTCTCATTCTTTTCAGATTGCCGAAATGAAGAACTGTTGCCCAGCTGGCCAACATTCCTGTTCCTCTCTACAGTTATTGGCCAAACAATTAATAAGGCTGAACACCAGACTCCTCAACTAATACACAGACTTGACAGAAAAAGAGAGATGCAGCCTCTGCCTTTTCTTCCAGTGCGGTCTTGAATCCCCCCCCCCCCCTCTTCCCCCTCTAATTTCCTTGATTACAGTTTTGTTTTGTTTCTCTGAAGAAGACTTCACACTAAGGATCTGTGTCTGGAGCAGAAGCTCCATCTGTGACATGGCAAAGGGGGGTTAGACAGTCTGGGAGAGGGTTCAGGACTTTCTCTGTGTGTCCTACAGAGAGAATGGGGACATTTCAAAACGTGCTCATGTTTGTAAAATGACCAGATGTTTCTTTTTTTTCCCCATAATGTTTGGACTATCATTAATCATTTGTACAGAGAAGAAGCCGTGTCCTTCATTCATCAAAACATTTTCTGAGTGACTTTGAACACTCACTGCTTTCATTGCCCTTAATATGCTTAGATTCTTATTTCCTTTTGTCTAAACAAACTGTGAAGAATGAAAAATTTCCTTTTTTCTTTTGGTGGTAAGGTTAAAATAAAAAAATTGGGTCTGACTATCTTGAAGGTAAAAATATATTGTACTGAAGCCAATGCATTTGTTTCCTCACAATCAAAATTAGATGAATTAATTAAGCTTTTAAAGATAATTACATTTTAGCATATTCCTTTTTCCCTTGGTTGTATTTTGCGGTAGGCTGTAGCTCAGCCTGGGATAAATATCAACCATTTTGTGCCTGAGCAGGAGAAGGATGAAATCAGATCTGTAATGCAAAGATGACTTCTCCTCCAATAACCGCTAAACCAATAATCAACAGTCAGTCCTTGACACTTCATTTGCCAAGTTAAATCAGTCTTGATGTGTCAAATATATTATTTTAGTTTTCATTGTTCTGCTCCATGGTTTTGTTGAGCATTTCAAACAAAGTGTCTGGCTGGCTTTTGATTTGTTTTTAAAGTAACGTGTGCTTTGATTTTTATTTTGTTTTTGGACATAGATTTAAATAAATGTATTTCATATTGATATGGTGTTTTGTTTATTTCTACATTACCATTCCTCACCAATGTAGACCATTATAGAGATGTGCCTCACTCTATGTACTGTAGTTACAAATCTAGCCTAAAGCCATATAAATAATTCCTCTTATAAGCTTGCATTTGAAATGCATGTGATATGCAACAAACAGGTGATTTGTACTTGCTGCCCACCAGATTATATGCAGCGTTAAATGCAAAAAAAGTGTTTCATTAATATTCATTACTAGTTGTGACAAAAGCAGATGTTCCTGATGCATAACACTTGAATGGAATATCCTGTTCCTTTTTAAACTAATTTTATAGACCTGTAGAAACTTTTTGTTTTGCACATTAAATAGCTCTGAAAACAGGCATAAAGACTACTGCAGGCCCAAGGCCATATATTTATATATATTATAGATAACATGAAGGTGCTGATAAAAAAGGCAGGTATTTGCATTTGCTCAGTTTTCATTTTTTTGCATAGCAGTTTAGCATCATTGCATAGTTTTTCTGTTCATCACAAAGCAGTTTTATGCTTACAAAGCTAAGACATGAGTAAGACATTTGTGGAAAAGCAGCAGTCAGGAGTTTTTCATGATTGACATTTAGGCCTAAACCTAAACAGATGGATACAAACATCAGCAGAAACAGAATTAGGCTCTCATGGGCCCGTACAGAAGCACGGCAGGGCAACAATATGTGACTGTATTAATATTTCTCCTGTTTTCTTAATCTGCCATGCTCACATTAAAAAACAAAACACACACAAATGCATTCCAGAAATGTTTACCCAACACATCTTTGGAATCAATAGCTTCTGGAGTGCTATTCCTCTCACTTGAGGAAGAATTGCAATAATAAAAGTCAACATTGCAATTTGTAGTGCATGGTGTTTATCACTTAACTTTTACGGTTTGCTTCACATTTAGTTGTGCTACCATGATGATAGAAAATAATGTGTTTCATCATTCAGATTTAGTTCTTTGTGTTTGTAGTTCACAATATAATTCTTTTGTTTCGACTATACTATTATGTTTTCGAATGTTCTGGAATGTGAGAATTTGCAATAATGAATAGCTGACCAGGTGCACTTATTATGTCTAACAATTGCTAACAATATGTGTAACAGTGTCTTCCATGTAGAATTATATCAGACCCACACAGCTGAGCTGTAATCAAACACAGACGGATGCTTCTCTACTATCTCCACCCATCCTCTGTCTCTCAAGCCCTCTGAGCCCTGATAAGCCACGCCCTCTTGTTGGGTGGGTGTGGTTTTCTTCTTCATTCCTCTTGTTCTCACCCAGAATGGCTTGCTGGCTTCTGATTTTGGCTTTCTGCATGAGATCTTTGGTTGTTTACAGACATCCACTGCTTCGCTTTCTTGGTGGTGCCGTGGTTGAACGCGGCGTAGGACCCGTTTGAAGATGCTAGCTGTTAGCGAGAGTTTCCTGGACAGATCTCGAGAGTGACTGCTAGATGATGACTCCGAAAGTGCATCTTTAAGACTCGAGTCATTCTGCTCCTCACCTGCTGCCTGGCCTCCAATATCAGGCAGATCCAGCCAGTTCCCGACCAAATCGGCAAAAACATTGTCGCCCAGAACCAATGGCTGTCTGTTTCTACTGTGGTTCATCAATGAGGCTGTCCAATCACTGGAGTCATCGATGTCATACGAGAAGAAATTGTTGTTGGTTGTGTCTTCCTGAGAGGAAAAAGAGGAAGAAGTGCTTAGACTTCCTCTGTAAACCCTCCTGGTTTGGTGTATCCTGGAAATATGGCGGTTGTCTGCTGGAGAGCTAGTGAGGAACAAAGACGGCTCCATGTTAAGTTCAGTCTTGAAACATTCTTGTGAAAGCGTTTCTTCTGGATTTTGTGTTCGGTTCAGGTGGGTTATTTTTGAGCTGTAGTTCCTCTGATCAAGCATTTGGCTCGTTTTGCTGGATAACTCCAGCTCCTCCAGTGCAGTCTGAACCTGCAAGAGTTTGAGCTCCTGGAGGGCACCGATCACAGGATTCATCTGAGCCTGGAGACCTTCATCCGACTGCCACAAAGAATCCTATAATGTGAAAGGCCAGAGAGCAATTACTATGAAGCAATTATCAGTGAAATCTGTTGTGACTGATGAATAACGCTTATCTCACACTCACTTCACAGTAATTATAAAAAATCAATATTACACCAAACAGTCTGCATTTTCTGCCTAGTGTGTCATCACAGATACCTGGCTCAGCATCTGCTGAAGAGAATGCAGATGTTTTTTTCCTTGTCACAGCCTTCAGATGAGATTTTCCTTAAAACTGCTTTTTTGAAACTACCCCCAAAAAAGTGAAACCGATACTATTATTTAGCAAGGATGCATAGCATTGATCAAAAGACTTTCATGTAACTATAAAGAATTCAAATGAATGCTGTCCTTCAGATCTTTCTAAATACCAATGCTTTACCCATTGAGCAGCAACTGTTTTCAACAATAGAAATGAAAGCATAATGCGTGTCTTAGTTAAGAGCCAATATCAACTTTTGATATCCCATACTGTACAGAGTATTTGCTTAGTTGTTTTTATTATCCATTATATTAAATAATTAGTTGTATTTACTATAATTGAATACATTTAAGCAAATTCCATCTCTATATGCTACAAAAATGCCCTTTTCCTTCTATTTACTGAATAAAACCACTGTCATCTTACCTTCTTTCACCCTGCGGTCTCTGCGTTTCCCTGTCTTTCCTTCTCTCGTCTTACTCCCTGTTTTCTGTTCCTACTCTCCCTTACAAGTGTGATCGATCAGCAGCCAGTCTGAGCACAGCAGCACACCACTGATGCATTTCTACAGTAGTGTTGTGTCTCAAGGCATGATGGGAGATGTAGGAGCTCATGGGCATGTGGGTGAAATGGCTAGACTGTGAGTCATGGGCAAACAGACGAGGCATGTATTTTACTGGGTTGGTCATAAACGCAGGTGTAGGGAAAGTCTGAATGGGATCTTCATATAGGATGTTGTAATGGCTGCTTATGTAGACGTTTTATAATGAGTATTCATTTTTTAAAGTTTAAAGAGGCAAATTATTACATCTACTCATAATGTAACTTGCCTGTTTGCTAGTTATGGCATGTTTCAAGTTGACTATTTAGTCAGATTCAGCCGTAGGTCTTGTTTCTCATTTTTTGATGTCACTGACTTCTCCTGTATCAGTTTCCGGTGTGATGTGCCTAGACAGGTAGCAGTATTTATCAGACATCACTAACCCCACCAACAAGTGATTGATGCTGTGAGTAACATCCTTGTGGCCCTGTTTGCTCATTTGGGAAGCACCTATATTCTCTCGCTCATTCATTTTCAGTTTTAACCACACAAATAAAGGTTATTAAAAATGAAAGAAAACTATTTTCTGTTTATTGCAGAAGTGTTCTCTGATGTATGCATTCAAAGCAAATTTAGTACAATGTAAAAATTTTTTTATCAGATAACTTTGTTAGAAAGGTATGTAATGAGTTAAGTTGAATAGCTGTAAGCTGTTAAATTTGACTGAAACTGAAAAGTACACAATTAAATAATACGAGTTTAGATCAACCAACTATTAAGCGATGATTAATTTTGTTCAGTCTGTGGTAGTGTGACCATACGTGTCATTTTCCCCAGGAAGTGTCCTGGCCAGGACTTAAATATCTAAAATATCTAGTTTTTGGCTTCGTTTGTGTCTGCAGAACACTGGTATATCACACTAGTTCCTTATGTTTTAAGACACTCTGGAGGTACTTTGAATCAAAGCAATAGCCTATAGAAATCCTGGCCAGGATGTGTCATGGGAGAAATGGCACCTATGGTCACCCTAGTCCAGGGGTCATCAAACTCAGTCCTGGAGGGCCGGTTTCCAGCAGAGTTTAGCTCCAACCCTAATCAAACACACATGAAGCAGATAATCAAGGTCTTGTTAGGTATACTCCTCTTCCAGGCAGGTGTGTTGAGAAAAGTTGGAGCAAAACTTTTCAGGACACCGGCCCTCCAGGACTGAGTTTGATGACCCCTGCCCGAGTCTGTGGTGTAAAAACATGGTCAGGTCAAAATGCCCAAATCATTTTATTGTTCTCTATAGATCAGTTTATGTGTTTTAAACTGATCCATAGACTGTGATCTGATAACAACCCGCACTTTTTAAAACATTACAGAAGGGCGAGTACCGGCCAATCAGCGGCCTCCTTTTCAAAAAACCCGCTGCCAATCAGGTTGCACCTTTTCTCCAGCACCGGACAACAGCTGGATAAACATCAACACACTTCGCAGGAAAGGTGCATAAAATTGTTTATGAAAACACAATAATACAGAGTCGCACTTATTATTACCTGTACATATCCGAGAAGATTATTGCAATAAAAAACCCACACCTGTCCTATAAAAGGAGATGAAAAGAGAGAGAGAAAAAAACATTAACATCTCACCAGTTCGTGTTTTAAACGCCGAAGGTTGCTGTCCATGTCACCAAGATCAGTTTGGTCTTCTCTTAAAAATAAAAATTTTGTATTAACTAAACAGGTTGATTCATTAAAAAGGTAACGTTAGTTCCTTTTGTTGTGGCTATCCGCTGCGTTCTCGGGTTTCTTCCGCTTTGCTGTGTAACGGCCAGTCGTGAGATATGACCAGCGATGTTTGCTAATATAATATTCCTCCTCTAACCTCTCGCCTCTGACACACTGCTGATTAAATATTCGGATGACATTACAGCCCAGCACAGCCGAGGAAGTACAGTCAAGCCACAGAAGTGGTGTCATGTAGCTTCACGTTGATTTGAGGGGAAAGTCCCAGAATAGGATTTACTAACGGCTGGCCGTGAACAAAACGGGTCATGCTTTCACACCAGTGGTCATTCATGATGAATGGAGGGTCCGTGCATAACAATAGAGCTACAATTGTGCAGCTTTAAAGTCTTTAAGATTCACTATTGGGCGGGGAAGAGATTTAGTCCATTTACAAACTTTAAAAAAATATATTAGAACTGAACAAATACTAATAATAATAATAACATACAGAAATGAAATCCAGAAATGATTTCCTCAAAAAGCACTTGCTGGGACAAACTTTCGGACGACGTGTGAGCACAGTTTATGGCAGGGAATGTATTAGGTGCGGTATTCAAATGTGCTTAAATTTCAACCCCGCTGAAGTCAAACATACATTTTGTATGGCCACATGTGTGCAGTTTACATTTCATCGTTTGTCTATGTCAACCAAGTGTGTTTGTCGCCCTCTGCAGGATGTTGCTGGTATTTCAAGCGGCGTTTCTGTTTCTGTGCGCCAGAGGGCGACGTGATTCACTGCATAATTCATTTATTCAGCGTCGAAGAACTGAACTCCGTCGCGATAGAAAAATGGCGGCATCCGTGAAAGCAACGCATGAGCTGCAATCCAGAACCAGGACAGACGATGTTCTAATCAACGGGGGTGTTGAGTTCAGCTCGTTACTCCTCTCAAAACCCGTGCTTGAGGGTTTATCTGCCTCTGGCTTTCAGAAACCGTCCCCCATCCAGCTGAAGGCAATACCGCTGGGAAGATGTGGACTCGGTACGAGACCAGATGACACTCGAAAACAGTACCAAAACAAGCCCAAACCGACAGTCTTGACATTAATTACATAACAGAAAAACCGACTGCTCTTTAATGACAGGAGTGTAACTTTATACATGACAGTGCATTGATGTAAACGTGCTTTTATTACATGCACCGTTATCGGGAAATAATTGTATTGACTTTTTTTCTGTCCAGATCTTATCGTTCAAGCCAAGTCTGGCACAGGAAAAACCTGTGTGTTCACCACCATCGCTTTGGACTCTCTTATATTGGAAAACACAACCACACAGGTATTCATTTTTCCAATATGCAGCGGAATATAATAATGCATTATTGGGTAATTGTTTTGTTTTCTTTGTAAAATGGAATAAATAAACTTTGACGATTTTTAAGATTAATCTCTTTTTATGTAAAAAAATAAGTATCAATAACAGGACAGTGTGTCTGTTTGACAGTAATGCACCCTTCTCTTGTCCCATCAGGTGCTGGTTTTGGCCCCCACTCGGGAGATAGCAGTGCAGATTCATGCTGTTGTTATGGCAATAGGCAGTGCTATGGAGGGCTTGGAGTGCCATGTGTTCATCGGTGGCCGACCTGTCAGTCAAGACAAAGTTCATCTGAAGAAATGCCACATTGCCATTGGTTCTCCAGGTTTGAGCTAATTTAAATTCTTTTTTGGTGCATTGCATTTTTTAACATTTATTAACTTGTATAACTTTAACTGTAATGCATATTTAGATGTCATATGGCTTTATTATGTGCAAATTTAAATCCGATGTGTGTTTTGTGCCATCATCACCTTCAACTGGAACCATTGGTTGGCTTGTTAGAGAGTCCCACCCCAAACGGAACAATTGGTTGCTCATTTGCTGTGGTCGGACTGCTCAAATAAACAGCAAAGTTTGATGGTGTCATAGTATTTTATTTTTTTTTGAGAAAATATATTGCCTATTAGTAGTTATCAGTGGCTTTTATGGCATCAGAAAATTTACATGAAGTTAAAATTCAACCCTGTCTATGTGTTATTGATTATTCATTTTTGGACCTTTTTAATCAATATGTCTAGATTCGAGGGTTCTGGTAAAAATGCCCAACTTCTCTCTAGTAGTGCTATAAGCTGCGGTTTCCAGTCATTTAGTCTGCTTAAACTCCTCCTCTTCCTCATGACCAACTTCAAGCTTACATTCAGGTCTGCCGCCATTAATTTAACACTGAAATATTGAATCAAGTCCTGCCCTAATGTTTTCTTTTTTTGTTATTATTTCGGTAAATTTTAGACATGCATCAGTATATGGAAGAAAACATTTGAAGTCGATCAAAACCTTCCAACAAAGTTGTTCAAAAACCAAAACAAGTACCTGTTCTTGTCTTAGGACGAAATGTTGACTACTGTACATAGATATTTCCATTTCATCATGACTTTGAGCGTATCAAGTATTTTACAAAAAAAGGGTTGTTTCAACATTATGATGCTAAAATGTCCTTTATTGAATAATTAGTCAAAGTGTGAGATTTGGTTAATCTAATTAGTAAATTGTCTGGAATAGAATTTAACCGTGACTAGACGTTTCAGAATAGAAAGTTTGTTGTTATTTCATAAGGCAGTGTTAATGAAGCTGTGTTGTATTTATAGGTCGTATTAAACAGCTGATCGAGATGGGACTTCTGACTACATCCTCGGTTCGCTTGTTTGTTTTGGATGAGGCTGATAAGCTGCTGGAGGATGACAGCAGCAGCAGCTTTCAGGAGCAGATCAAGTAAGAGCTGAATTGGTGGTTTTATTCGCAGATGGTTGTGTATTGTATTTCAGCAGGTCTGAGTTTACTTTCTCTCTCTGTCTGTTTTTAGCTGGATCTTCTCCTCTTTACCAGCAAACAAACAAATGTTGGCCCTCTCTGCCACTTACCCAGAATCTTTAGCACAATACCTGTCGAGATACATGAGAGAGCCGACGTTTGTGCGATTGAACCCCACAGACCCTGGACTCCTTGGTCAGTCTGCAGTCCTGTTTGAAACATTCATGTATTTCTGTTATGTGAATACCCTTTCGAATCTGAATTGACATGATATATTCTCTCCTCCAGGGCTGAAGCAATACTATAAAATCGTGCCGTCTCATTCATTACCTCATAAAGTCTTTGAGGAGAAGGTTCAGAGTCTCCTTGAACTCTTCAGCAGAATCCCATTTAACCAAGCGCTGGTATTCTCAAACCTCCATACAAGGCAAGAGCTGACACACTTTTCAATTACTTCCTTTATTCTGAAAACATGCTGATGTGTGCAATAAGCGTAACAGATATGGTTACAGCACCTGCCATTAGTATTCAGAGACTTAGATTAACAAAAGAATTGTGATCTTTATTGAAATGAGCTGTTGTTCTGCAGAGCGCAGCACCTGGCTGATATCCTCTCCTCTAAAGGGTTGCCTGCGGTCTGCATCTCGGGTGAGCTTCACCTTGGGTCTCTTTTAAAACTTAGTTAATGTCATTGCTGTACTTCTACTTTGTGGCAGTAAATCATGTGTAATGATGAACACACACACACATACAAATATATAAAACTGCTTCATGTCACTCAGAAATGTATACAATTAGTGCTTTCTTGCATCATACATTTGCAACTTTTTAAAATGGTAGTGGTTTGATTCTCTGGGCTTGATCTCAAATGAACAAAGTATTAAATGTATGGTTGAAATTTTTTTTTTAGCTTAAATGGCATTAATATTTTAGAGGAAACTATGTATAAATAAGAGTATTTATACATTTATGATAACATTTCACAACTCCTTGCATTGTAGTCTAGAGCGGCCATCTCCTTGGAGAATATAGGAAATGCCGCTTGACTTTAAATAAGAGGCATCTTATATTCTGTGACTGTTGCCTAGTTTTTGAGTGTGTGCATATAAAGTTTTTGATAAGAATGATATAATTTAGAACATGTGCATGTAAATGAAGGCCCCAAATGTATGAACGCTGTTATTAATGGTTATTATGTTTTTTTTATGTAGGTGGTTTAAGTCAAGATCAGAGGTTAGAGGCGATGTGGAAGCTGAAGCAGTATCAGTGTCGAGTTTTAATATCCACTGATCTGGTGAGGCTCTGAACCTATTATAACACCTACGCTGAAAAGTACCTAATGTTTAATACCAAAACAACATTTAATTTGGAATAAATCTCTCTCCCACACAGACCTCACGTGGTATCGATGCAGAGAAGGTGAACTTGGTGATTAATTTGGATGTTCCTCAGGACTGGGAGACCTACATGCACCGTATCGGTCGTGCTGGACGATTTGGTGTGTCCAATTATAAAACAATTAAGCACCAATATATGTGAAGCCTGTACTCCTGTGGTTTTAATTAATGTGCGTCTTGGGCATTTACATGAGAGTGCTTAATCAGAGATCATCTGCTCTGAGACAGGTCAGAGTCTGAAAGGGCAACTACAGCAATCAGTTTCATAATTAGCTGCTAAACACAAACTCATCAATAGCTTCTTAATGACCGCGGCACTCCAAAATCCGAATTCATAATTGGATCTTGAGCTGGATGTTGTTGTGGATGAATTACAGTTTTATTCTCATTAGAATTCTAAAAATGGATACGATCAGCAGTGTCTTTCCTTTAACTGTGACCTCTGTCTTGTGTTTCAGGCACTCTGGGGGTTGCAGTGACCTACTGTTGCCATGGAGAGGAGGAGAACAAAATGATGGCCATCGCTCAGAAATGTTCTCTGAATCTCACTCGTTTACCAGGTACTTCTAAAAGTCGAAGAATATTCCAGGTTCTGTGCCAGTTAAACTCCATTGACAGCATTTGCGACATAATGGTGAAATAAATCAAGTAGAACATTTAGGAAGCAGTGATGCACTCATGAGGGAAGTGACTCGGGGCAAAGTCTGTAAAGTCACTAAAATATAATGCAAATATAAAATAAACGGGGTGTCATCGGATGCCCATTTTCCATAAGTTGATAAGATTCTTTGGGGTCTTAATGAAAAATCTATAACATCAAGTCAAGTTGAGCTTTGTCATTCTGCTACATGTGAGGACATAAAGAGAACCTTTCTTTGAAATAATACGAGGTCAAGAATCAATGTTTCTCAGATAAACTCAGTATTTGTCCAAAATGTCCCAAAGTACACTTCGGCTGCCTGTGTTCGACTTGTCTTTGCGCTGTCCTTGTGATTTGATTTCTGGCATCAGGAATGTCACTGGACATCCAGAAAAAGCAGCATATCCTGGCCTTGAGGGGACTTTTCCTCTGAATTTAAATTTGTTGCTATGGCACAGCAATACTGTAAAGTTCCGGTTGAACTTTCATTGAACCTGGAATGTTCCTTTAACCTGGCATGAAGGATGTTAAGCATGCTCCTTGCTTTGTGTTACAGATCCAATCCCTGCAGGGATCATGGAAGAGGCTTGTGACTGGGATGTGATAATTGAACCGCCTTCAAAACCCACTCAGAACATTCCTAAATTTCCCAAACAATCCAAATCTGAAAAGCAGACCCTAAAACTCTCCAGAGAGCCTTGCATCCCGCAGGTCATCCCAGAAAGGACAACAGGTGATAAATCCTACACTGGAGTTGAAACCAAAGTTAAAAAGCGCTCCCCTAAACCTGGGAGGCAAAAGCCATTACAGTCTGCTACAAACCTCCCGAATGACTCAACTCCTGCTCAAAATGAACAGAATGCCACCGCTCCCAGAATTCCTCCACTATCGTCTTTTAAGGTGCGTGCACGCAAAGCAGTGACCTTCAGTGAGGCTGTGACAGATTATGAGAAGTTTATAACAGAAGGTCCGGGAAGATCTGTCGAAATCATTCGCCAATATGGATTCAACAGGAGCCGGAATTCAGTTAATGGATTGCATAACGGCCCTTATGATGATGATGATGATGATTATGATGATGGTGATTATGTTGATGATAATAAGGCTTATAAATCATGTGCTCTAGAAGAATCGCACTTTCATCAAGATCTTCCTCCACCACAGGAGGTTTCAGAGTTGTCCTCTGAGCAGAAGACTCTTTCTGTTTCATCTGTTAATTGTTCTTCAGAGTCTGAGATGGAGGTGGAGAGTGAATCAAGCTCTTCTGTCCCAGCTCTGCCTTCACATCTCACGCCTGCTCTTCCAGATAAAATGAATGAATCCCCTTTACCTTCAGCTAGAGCATCACAACAGACTAGCAGAAACAAACAAAGGCCTGGTAAACCTCAAAGCCAGAACCCTGCTAACCACAGCCTTCCCCAGAAACCCCGGCCGGCCTCTAAATCCAGCAGGAAGTCTCCCTCGGTGGGACGAAAGGGGAGAAAAAGAGAGACTGATGAACTGGAAGAGGATGCGGCAGAGCAGGATTCCTGGAGTTCATACAGAGCCTGGGTTGAATATTACAGTTCATATTATCACCATTCACCCTATAACTGGATGACTGCATATTATATGAATTCTGTCTACATAAAAGAAATGATGAAGCACTAATGAAGTTGCCAAGCAGATGACTTTTGAGTTTTGTAATGTTCTCACATTTGCATTGTGTATTTTTTTTTTCTCTAATAAAAAATAATTCAGATTTTATGTGCCATCATTTGAAATATTTGTTACAGCTAACTTGAGTTTTATTAAAATATAAGAAACTATCATTATGAGCACCTAATGAATATTTTACTTGGAACATCTCGTATGGAAATAAACCGTTTTATGAAGTGGTTTTAGCTGCAATCAGAGAAGCCACGCCCACTAATCTGAACATCCTGATGGATAATAACACTTGATTAGCAGAAATAAATCAGTGCTCTCCAAAATCAACTTAAGACCTCCAGAATAACAGGTAATAACAAGGCTAGGTGACCTTTCTAGACCCGTACACGAAAAGACAAGGATTTTTGAGCTGTTTAACAATGATTAGCACATGGCTCTCTACTTGATACTGATTGGTCAATTAAAGAAGCCCATAATTTCTGTAATGATGATTTTATGAATGTATATATATGTGTGTGTAATGAAATGTTTACATAAAAGGAGTAATAACTTCACCAAGGTAGTCCTCTTAGGCCTTTGTGTTCGATTTTTATAAGATAACTTGCATTAAATTGCCATATTTATTTTTACATAATTTCAGCACAGCAGTTATGTTTTGTTTGTGTTTTTAGTAAAAACTCATTTAAGAAACATAATAATGTACTACTACAGCAGGACATTTTTGGGAAACCGAACTCCTTGTGTGTAGGCTTAATACAAAACCCCGTCTCTCATAACAGCCTAGTCACATGCTCTTGTGCAAATTGTTGCTTTATATAAAAATGACTGCTGATGAGCTGAATGGGCCTGTGAATAGGGTGGGGGTCACGAGTGTCTTGAACCAATTCAACCGACAAACCGCAGCTGTAAGCATGCAGGATGTTCTGTAGCTGTTGAATCCTCAGGTTTATGCCACGGGAAATATAACACCGGTGACCCCAACATACTAGAGTGAACCATCCAGCATGCGCGTTCTGATTTTTAATGCATTTCTCCTTGGTTTGACGTTTTTAATCGAAACCTGCTGGTTTTGTGCG
Source organism: Enteromius paludinosus (assembly GCA_032361165.1). Taxonomy (NCBI): domain Eukaryota; kingdom Metazoa; phylum Chordata; class Actinopteri; order Cypriniformes; family Cyprinidae; genus Enteromius; species Enteromius paludinosus. The sequence continues at coordinate 9,198,185 of JAUMHQ010000061.1, read as the reverse complement.
CTGTTCTCAGAAGCAGAAGTTTGCAGATATCTAACAACCTATAGGCCTATATTTGTAGCAATATCCTCATATTCCAGATTTTCAAATAGCTGTATCTGAGCCAAATATCTAATATCCATCTATCCTAACAGACATGGAAAGATTATTACAGCTGTATCCTATGTATATTTAGATAAAGGTTTTTTATACGTATACTGTGTATATTTATTTTATATAGCTATATAATCTGACACACATGCATATATATTATTCAAGTAAAATATGTTTTGTTTATATATTAAATGTTATGTTTATATATGTTTATATATTCCAATCATTTATAGGCTGTATACAATATAAAATATATGAATATAAAATGTAAATATTTTCTGTAAATACTTATATACACATAATAAATATACAGATTATACACTTTATTTATATATATATATATATATATATATATATATATTTATATAGCAAAGACCTTTATTTTTGGCATATTCGCGATTAATCGTTTACCAACACACACACACACACACACACACACGCACGCACGCACGCACGCATTATAACATTTTAAATTAATAGCCTAAAGGTGACTACTTGTTGTAATTATAAATAATATAGTTTTCATAAAGAATATTTAATTCATAAAACATGTCCAGGTTCTATCTGAAATTCTTTGCGACTCTTAAAATATAATTTTCATTAGATCATTCATAAGTCCATTTGATTTTGTGTGTGTGTGAGAGAGAAAGTTCTTGCGCGAGGTAAGCACGTGTGCGCTGTTTGTGACGTGTGTTCCTGCAGCTGTAGAGACGCTCATTTACACGCTGCTCCATCGACAGCTGCGCTCGCAGCTCCACACACTCCTGCACAACACACTCGTCAAAAACAGCTGACTGATGGACAGAAGCAACTTTAAACATGTTTTTGTTTTCATCGTGATACAGGTGATTGATAAGTAAGGTTATTTATATAGCCTGCAAACAGATTCAAGTGGTGAGATGTGTATTAAAACTTATAGGTAGGCCTACGCTAAAGTAATTGAAGTAACGTACTACTTATATGTTAAACACTACCTCATATGTGTCTACTTTTTCCATTTTTAATATAAAATGTTACTTGCAAGTTAAATTAAACATGTAGCTTATAAATGTATAGCTGACCTGAAAATTAAAATTTTATAATCATGTACTCACCCCATGGATAAAATATTTAGAGAAATGTCTCCACTGTTTTTCCTCTATAGAAGAATGTAGGTTAATGGTAACCAAAAACGTATGGCTACCAACATAATCTTCAAAATGTCTTCTTTTTCCACAGAGGAAGGACATTGCAGTTTTGGAATTGCATGAGGGTGAGTAAATTATGTTTTAAATTCTTATTTTTGGGTGAAGCATATGTTTTAGGGTTTCTGATTTACAAGGCTTGATAACTAAACACACGATCATGTAATCTATAATCTTTAAACTACTTTAAACTGCATTGCAAAATGTAATGGTAAATGTAAACAGATTTAGATTAAAATATAATAAAAAGAGGTTTTTCATAATGGTTTTCCTAATGTCGGTCCAGAAGAGAAGGTAATTGTTACAAATGTTTTTCCCCCTTAAATAACATAAAATCAAACTAAAACTCTCAGATTAAACTAAACTCACATTTATGATGGAGAAGGCCCAGCTGCAGCTTGTTTCTGCATGCTGTCTGATTTATCTGTTTGATGTGATGTCATATCTATACTTTATTTCATCTCCAGAATATTGTTATGAGTTTGTGATTTCATCGTTAAACTGCTGTGAGATTGTGGTTCAGCATTGTCGAAGGAACTGAATAAACAGCAGATATATTTGTGGCAGATACAATTCATTTATCAGGCGTTTCACAACTGTGACACAAGACAAGATCATAAATAATATTTAACATCTGACAGTGAACAGGAATCTGCTGAATAGAACAACATGACTATCTCAAAAAAAAAAAAGAAAGAAAAAAAGAAGCGAAAGAGTAAGAGTTAAACAAGCACAGACACACAGAGAAGGAAAGAAGACCTTTGACAGGTATGTAGATGCACGTACAGATCTCCACTTGGTAATATATTCAAAACAACCAAATCTGTCATCTGAAGGAACTGCACAAATGAATTATTACAAAGCTGTTAGGATTCTAGAGTCACTTCTATTACATTGATGGTTCGGTAGTGTCCCCTGCTGGGCTGGAAGTCAAGACTAAGCAAAAGAAAAAACTCTAACACATTACTGCTCGCCAATGACCACAGGTGATCCAATACTCAACATTTATTATCTTAAAATTTAGAATATATTGGCCACACCCTCTCCTCCTAGTAATTAAACATTAGATGATTTCCTTATTTTCCATCTATTATGTACACATGAAAATCAAGAAATCACAAAGGGACCAATCATCATTCGGACCATAAAATCGGACCATTAGAGATTTGCTATGGATTGTATGTACAACAAACAGAAAGATAATCATCATATGAACACATGGGCCATCAAAGAACATTTTGGTAAGAACGGTGTGGGCCGGATACCCTGATATTCCTAAATGTCACGATGTGCTTTTCCCTGTAATACTGGAGTCATGTCCATCTCATGTTTGTGTAACTGGACATCCACTTCGGCTTTAAAGTTCAAGTATAGGTTATGTATCTGTTATGCAATTATTTAATCGTATTTTTATTTCTGGAAAATATGGCTTATTCTATCTACAAAGGGCCAAAACAAGATTAAATATATATTGCAATGAGGTCTAGTGTGTGTCTCATTGCACTGAACACTAAAACTCTGGCCCTGGAGCAATAACGTCCTGAGGGGAGGGAGGGAGGGAGGGGGCACTTTCTATGTATGCTGGTGTAAGAGGCACAAGTGAGTGGGGTTTAAGGAGATGGGTGGGGTGGGGGTTATGGTACATAAGGGGGAGCTCAGGGGATCATGCGATTAAATGCTGGCAGTGAATTGTAAACGACACGGACGAAACAGGGACTTTCCACTAACAACCACAAGTTCTCGTTGGCAATGCCGTTCTTGTGAACATGGCTGACAGATAAGGATGAAGACAGAAAAGGAGGGAGAGAAAAGAGGTGGAGAATATCTCGAATTGATTCGTACAGTTGACAGTTTCTCCTCTAACAGCAACGTATGACTGGAAATCTAGTTAACGAAAACATTCACTGTTAATGAAAAACACAAACATCAAAAGTTTCCTACTCATGTAGTTTTACGCAAACTAGACACATTTTTAAATACCCATTGAGCGATAATGACAATAACACTTAGATCAGAACAACTACAGGAAGCAGGCCAGCAGTGGACAGAGGAAAGGGGCGGGGCAGACATAAAGGGGCGGAGTGGACAAAAAAGGGGGCGGGGTAGGCAGCTGCTCTGGTTTCGCCAAACAATGGCTAAATATTACAAAATATTCTATCAACAATATTCACAGTTAAACCAAGGCTTGATACACATTGTAATCACAAAATCTCAGCAATGCCTTGTGCTTGTAGTCACAGAGTTTTTAAAAACACTTTCATGTTTCTTTCTATCTCTCTCTCTCTCTTTTTTTTGGTTCTATATTACATAGTAATGTCTGATAGGTTACAACTAATGTTACAAAGTCGGCTCAACGTTTTGGACTCAGGGAGAGACAGTGGCTTAAAGAAGAAGGAAACTCTCCTCCCCCTGAGAGGCACGAACTGTGTGAAAGGCTGAGAGTTTGAGGGACGATTCAGTAATTCTTACACACACACACACACACACACACACACACACACGGGGCAGAAACATTCAAGTTAGACCTAATTCTGACCAATCAAACATATCTCCAAAAATAAAAACTTAGCACAATCTAAGAAACGCTGTCACACTCATTACCGTCTCCCTCAAACCTAAAGCAGACTTTCTCTTATCCTTTAGTAATTACTCTAGATCAAAATACTACTTAATTTGGGATAAAGAAAGCCGAGGCTTTGAGAGGCTGTCTGCGATGTTGGAACAGATTAACGGACTGATATTAAACAAACAAGACTCACGGATGAAAACAAAGCCCTCTTGCCTCCATCTGTAATCAAAATAATAATAATAAGGTAACGCTTTAGATTACAACCCGTAATGTACTTCAATATTACACAGAATTGATAGCATACCTATTTTGTAACTATAGAGTACCTCCACAGTACCTACCCGTAGATATAAGGGAACAACATGCAACGTTTGTGGAATAAGGGGGCAATAACCTGCAAAATTATACTTCAAGTATTTTATAACTAAAGGGCACCTATTCTGAAATTATGTGGTACGTATGACACACTTACCGAAAACCCACAGCCGTACGTACATAACTTACACAACTTATACTAATAGTAAACTGTAGTATAACTTAGTAGTTATAGTTAAAAACCACCTGTCTTTATTAAATTTTACCAGTTTATACCATGTACTAGTGTTTCAGTGATTATGGAGATTACCAAAAAATGTGGAAATAATGTTTAGAGATTTTCATTTTAAAATTTACCTGATGAAACAGCATTGCATATAGTCATCTCAGCAGTGAGGCAGTCAGCAGCACTGTCAGTACAGTGCAGTACAGTTGACAATTAATTACCTGTTTCCAGCTACTCAGTGGGCTGTTTTCTAAAGTGACCCCTTGTTACCCTCTTGTTATGTGTAGTTACTTGTTACGTGTAGTTACTGTGTAAGTGTTGTTCGCGGGCCATAATCTAAAGCGAACCCTTGTTACCCTCTTGTTACGTGTAGTTACTTCTTATTACCTGTAGTGACTGTGTAAGTGTGGTGTCCGCTGGCCGTAATCTAAAGTGAACCCTTGTTACCCTCTTGTTACAGTGTAAGTGTGGCGTCCGTGGCCCGTAATCTAAAGCAAACCCTTGTTACATGAAGTTTCTGTGTAAGTGTGGCATCCACGCCCTTGTTACCCTCTTGATCTGTGTAGTTACAGTGCAAGTGTGCCATCCACGCCCTTTTTA
>JAUMHQ010000061.1:9182606-9193101 GCA_032361165.1 Enteromius paludinosus | reverse complement strand
CGGGCTGTAATCTAAAGCAAACCCTTGTTACCCTCTTGATCCGTGTAGTTATGGTGAAAGTCTGCCATCATCGCTCTTGTTACCCATGTTACATGTAGTTACAGTAAAAGTGTGGCATCCACGACCTTGTTACCCTCTTGTTACGTGTAGTTACTGTGTAAGTGTGGCATCCGCGGGCTGTAATCTAAAGCAAACCCTTGTTACCCTCTTGATCCGTGTAGTTATGGTGAAAGTCTGCCATCATCGCTCTTGTTACCCATGTTACATGTAGTTACAGTAAAAGTGTGGCATCCACGACCTTGTTACCCTCTTGTTACGTGTAGTTACTGTGTAAGTGTGGCATCCGCGGGCCGTAATCTGAAGCGAACCCTTGTTACCCTCTTGTTACAGTGTAAGTGTGGCATCCGCGCCCTTGTTACCCTCTTGTAATGTGTAGTGACTGTGTAAGTGTGGTGTCCACGGGGCGTAATCTAAAGCGAGCTCTTGTTGCCTTCTTGTTACGGTGTAAGTGTGGCATCCGCTGGCCGTAATCTATAGCGAATCCTTGTTAAGTGTAGTTACTGTGTAAGTGTGGCGTCCGCAGGCCGTAATCTATAGCCAATAAGTGTGACATCCACGCTCTTGTTACCCTCGTTACGTGTAGTTACAGTATAAGTGTGGCATCTGTGCCCTTTTTTTGGTTTGCTTTATATTACGACCAGCGGATGTCACACTTACACCATAAATACACGTAACAAGGGTTCGCTTTAGATTACGGCCCGTGCATGTCACACTTGGTAAACTGATAAAATTGTATAAAGACTTGTGGTTTTAACCTATAACTACCAAATTATACTACAGTTTACTATTTGTATCAGTTATTTTAGAGATATGGTGTAATAATACCCAGTACATAGTGTTAGAATATACTGCATTATATATTTTATTTAGTGCTTATTCCCCAAACGCTGCATGTTGTTCTCTTTTATCTATGAGTAGGTACTGTGGAGGTTCTGTGTAATTACGCGGTACATTGCGGGTTGTAATCTAAAGCGTTACCAATAATAATAATAATAATAAAAAAACAGTAGGCTATGACCCAACAGAAAACTAAGAGGAAAAAGAAAATATGTTTTATGCACAGTGACACTGCAGTGACACCCTCATCTATATCAGTCCTGATGGAGAGTGATTGAATACTCATGGTTGTCCTGCTTTTGTTTTCTTCGTCTCTCTCTCTCTCACTCTCCCTCTCATTTACACAGACGCATCATTGTTGATCTTCTATTTCTTTTCTGAGAGTCTGAGTCAGTGCACTCCTTCTCCCACTAGGGGGCAGGCTACTCATCAGTTTCTCTTCCTGAGTTCTGTTTTCTCCTACAGCGCAGAGATTTTCACCACATCGGTGCCAGGGTTCGGAAGAGGCGGAGCGTCTGGGTTGGGAGGGGGCGGAGCGTCGGGACTGGCTCGAGAGTTGTTTGAGGGAGGGGTTGGAATACTAATGATTGCCGTGGTAACCAGTCCACTGCTCTTGCAGTTCAGACTCCCTGATTCATCCGACATCAGATTGAGACTGGAACGACTGAGACAGAGAGAGAGAGAGAGAAAGAGAGACAGAGGTCTTAAAACTCTTTTCATACTTTCAATTGTTTATTTAATTTAGCTGCTAACTATTTATTAAAGGTCCAGTGGTTATGCATGTATCACTGATTTGAATCTGTCATGTATTTATGTATCTGTGGGTGGAAATTATACATTTTGAAATGTTAATAAAATGGATGTGCTAAGGTTAATTTCCAAGGAAGTATTTCATATATCATAAACATAATAGTAAATACATTTTACCTTGTTTGACAGAAATTAGAGCTTGATTGGAAATTATGCATCAAACATGCAGTTATATACATTTTAACCCTCGCCTTTGGTTGAGATTGACTTTACATTTTTTGTCTGGGGCACCACGAGACCCTAATAATAATATTGGTTTATGTTTATATTACACATTGTTTTTGTACATTTAGAAATTCATATTTTCACATAGGATAAGATTTAAAGTCTGGGTTTGTGACAATGGTAAACAATTAAAATGATACATTAAAAAGCTTTTTAGAAGGAACAAAATGATGAAGGCATGGTTATTTTTATTTTATTTATTCACCTTATGCTTCAAAGTAAGCTATTTTTTGTAAATGAGTGAGGTTTCTGTTTATTAACCACTATGGAGAATAAGTATAATCGTTGTAAAACTATTTGTGCTATAAACCTATGTGTTTATGATAATACATAAAAATTATATGATAACAAATACCAGTTTGTAACATTAAGCAGCAAAACAAACTGTTGGGTAAAATAGCTGGAAGCTGATGACACTGTAAAACTTGCACATTAGAGTAACAATTGGATTATCCAATGTAAACCCCCCCCCCAAAAAAAACTAATTATAAGGTGGATAATAAAAAAAAGTATTTTAGCTCTCAACCCTTTGAATAATGCTGTGTATGAAAAATGAGTGCTAACCTGGTGTTTAGTGGCTGCTGTTCCCCACACTGAATGTGTAAAGCGCTGAGCTCCTGCAGGTTGTGTGTGTGTGAGTGTGTGTGTGTGGCACTGAGAGGCTGCATGTTCTTCTTGGTTCTCCGAGAGCAGCAGGTGCCAGTGATGCCCTCTTCACTGGAGAGAGATGGACTCCGTGATGGGAAGTTCTGTAGTGCTGTCTGCAGATAGCCCTGTTCATACAGCCGCTCGTCCACAAACTCATGATTCTGTTCACAGAAACACAACGATTATTGTTTATCGTAACATTTATTTACTGTTATAAGCCTTTTCTCCTATTTCCTTTACTTCAAAGGCTTAACAAGCGTGTTAGACGCTTAAATGTAAAAGAGAATATGAAATAACATTGATGCGTTTCTACTTCTGTAATGTATAACAAATCGGAATCACATCAGTTCATTTTTATGTCATTTGTATGTTAGATAAGATGAGTTTGTGGATGCGTTATTAAAAGCATCTTTAAAGAGAATATTCAGTGGTTATTATTGTAGGATGGGACTTGATTTGATTGAACTGGCAAAGTGTGAAACTATGATATTGGTTAATATATTTTTACGTCTCCATGTGAAGGAAATTATCACATTTTGTTGAAAGACTATTAAAACAAACTTTTTTCTCTTGTCTTAGACATGATGCAATAAAGCAGAGCCCAGAGCAACACCTAACTGCATTTTGTATGTCATGCCTGCTTTTAAATATCAAATTTATTTCAAACCTTAAAGTAACTGAAAAAGGAGTAGTCTCTGATTGATTTGTTATAATTTGCATTTATTTGTTTCATATATTATTTGTAAATAATTTTGGTAAAAAAAATTATTTTTCAATGTATAATGAATGCTTAGATTTATTTATCATTGCGCCAAAAAGCCCTGCCCACACCGAAATGTAACTGGACCGAAATATCACTGCTTATGAAAAAACTAAATTGGAGAAGGCATAATTAATCATGGGAGTTGACAAACACTGGATTACGCACGAAAAATCCCTCAAATGTTCCGATCGTTTTTTTTGGTGTGTCATGCCCCAGTTTCTTGTTCTTTTCTTGTGGCTAGAAACTTGTTATACAAATTATACAGATAGTTTGTGTTAATTCGAGATATAACTAATTTGAGAGAGACTGAAATATGCTAAATAATAATGGGAGGAACCAAGCTTTTTGAAACTCTGGATCAATTAAACCAACTGTTGCGCAAAAAAAAAAAAAAAAAAAAAAAAGTTTTAAAGAAAAAATTATTTACAGTAAAGAAACGTTAAACACTAAATGTAATGAAAACTCAGACCAGTTGGTTTCGTGAAAGTGTAATAATGTAATCAATGAATAAATAAATGCCATTAAATATGAAGGTTGTGTACAATTTTTCGAATGTGTCGTGCTTGTTTTGCATGTCGTTAGACAGGGCTTGGCAAACTATGGCAATTAGAATCAAATATCTATCTTTCTGCTTTTTTTAATTAAACACACTTAAGTATTAAAATTCATTAAACTAATTTAAGAATACCTAGCCTACATTATAAAACTGACCTGAGATCAGCTAGACAGTTGTTAATGGGTTTACTGAGTCAATGTCATCTACTGCTAAGTCTATGAATTTTGAAATGTTTTGAAACCAAGTGTCAAAACAATATTATAAAGCCTCGTTTGTTGCAATCATGTGAGTTTGTAGCTTCATAAAGAAGCAGCCCCCTCTACTTCTGACTGACCGTGGTCTTCTCCAGGCAGTGCAGAAGATGGTGATGTTGACTCTCCAGCAGAGATGTGGTCTTCTTCAGTTGTTGGTCCTCCTCCAAGGAGCCCTGCAGAGACACACAGACAGACATTCGCATAATTTTTAAGGAATCGCCACATTTCATGCATGAATAATGAAGTGGAGAGAGGGACAGAGTGTGTGTTGTTTGGCTCAGTACCTGTGGTGAAAGTTTCATCTTGTAATAGGGGAGCTGCTGTTGTGTAAGAGTGGGAGGGAGAGACATGGAGAGTGGTTTACTGCTTTTGGAAGGAACTTCATCCATAACAGAGCAGCATAATATATCATCCATAAGTTAAATAAACAAAGCTTGAGCGAAAGATAGGACGAGGGGCCTCAGAGGATTGGGCGAATCAGAGTGATTCCACTTTTCTGTTTCACAAATCCATTGGTACTGTTACTAAAATTCTTTTATTGTAGTGCTTTTGCCCGGGAGCTTGTGCTCGCGTACTGGGCCCTCTGGCAGAACGCACATACACTGCTCCACATTTTCACCATTTCCACAACGTCTTAACACGACACGAGCACCAAAATAACATGAGTGAGTCAGTGAGTGATGTGTGGGAGGAGAGAGAGACAGAAGGAAAAAGAAAGATATTGATAGAAATGAAGAGAAATCAAAATTAGGCATCTTAGACTGCATGTTTGCATGTGATCCACGTGGTATTTATGAGCTCTTCAGACAGGCTAACCTAGAAACAGCTTCTTCAGTTTAATGCAAAGTCAGACCACTCTTGGTTGAATCACATTAAGAATCCTCAAATAACCCAAAATCAAAGGACTTCATGTTGTAAGAATACTTTTGCCTATTTTTAGGGCCGTTACAAAGTTTTCCATTGTGACATTGTTTTCATGACAGTTAAGCACATTTTCCACCATTCACCCACAAGAGCCTGTTTTTTGGAGGCTATTTTTAACCCTCCTTTTTTCTTTTGATATTGCCTTTTTTGTTACTGTTTATATATTTGGAGTCTGTTGATCTATGTGTGTAAAAAACGTGATAATGTTTATTTAATTTAAGCACTTTTTCATCAAAGTACACTATTATTAGTTTAATATAAATTGCATTTATTCATGTTTGTTTTAGCAGGAATCTCATTTGTTAAATAAATTGGATAGAAGCATTTGCCAAATTTAAATGTAAAAAAAGCAGTATTTAGTATTAAAATATATGTTACCATTTAAAAATGTTAATAAATATTTCCAGAATTAAACATATTTTAAATATATTCTAATTAGTGATTAATCACATCCAAAATAAAGGTTTTTGCGAACATAATATATTTTTGTGTACTGTGTACATGTATATATAAAGACACATACAGCATATATTTAGAAAATATTTACATGTATTTACGTGCATATATTTATTTTCATATAATTTATATATAAATATATTTAATTCTTAAACATGACATTTTACTTAAATATATACAATTCATGCATGTATGTGTATTTATAAATATAATACAAATATATTTACATTTTCAATGTGAATAATCGCAGTTAATCGTTGCACAGCACTATTTTTGATTTAATATTCAGTATTAAGCACATATTTTGCACGCTGTTAGAACAGTTTGAAGGCCTCTTAGACTCCATAACGAAGCTCATTTTTGTCTGCTTCACTCTCTGGACCTCTCTGAGGACGTTCTGTGAAACTGGTTAGCTCTCTTTGGAGGGGCTTGCAATCTGTCTCTGTACTCGCTGTTCGCTCTCAGCATGTTCCTCGCTCCTCAAATGCATTCGACGCATTCAGAGAATCATTGCTTTCTTTTTCCAGGAAGGCATTTTAGAGGAGCCGGACAGCTCCAAACAACCACAGTAAAAAAGACCAGATCTCCCTTTCATACACATATGCTCGCAGCCTACTCACTAATGAGGGTGTTTAGCAACACATTAAGACATTTTCACATCAGTTCATCACTCTGTCCTGATAAATTGGATGTCATTGAGTTAATTGAGCTGATGTTTGTGCAAATATGCAAACACGAAAATCTCATAATCGCTCTTAAGTGCTGAAAATTGGATCGCCCCATGTGAATCTCTAGCTTTAAACACTTTGAAAGCAAAACAACCTGCCACTTTTACGTCTGCGCTAAAACACTGTCTGCAGGAGTTCTTGTTGAAGAACCATGCATAATGTATGGCAAATAAAAAACGAAGCCACCAGAAGAAGTCAAAGAGAAACAAAATATGGGAAAAAATGAGCATGTACTGTATATGTGTGTGTTTGTGTTTGTGAAACAATGCGTGTGAGTGTGTGTTTCTCACCGTTAGCTCCAGTGATTGGTTGAGCCCATTTCGTTTGCTATGCAGGAAGGCGCTAGAGCTGCCACTCTTGGTGATTCTCATTCGGGCCAGTCTGGCTTTCTGTCAACACATACACACGCAAAGGAAGTTACAACTCAGTCCACCACTGCTTTTCCATCACAAAGGTCTGAGTTTCAATCTGATCCCTGTTGAAAGAGCAATTCAGATCAAAGTACTTTAAGAAAGAAATGGATTTTCCCATAGATTGCTGTCCATCATGAGATGATGAAAAATGCAAGTGGCTTCAAAAAAACTACTGAACCAATTCCTGACAGCCATGCAGTAAAAATGTGCACAGATCAGGGGAGAAGAAAGCGGTTGCCTGCTCACTCTACGAAGCATAAAAGAATGGTAATTTACAGAAACGCAGCTGTGTAATGGTTAATTACAGTAAACGTCTTGTGTAATGCTGAATTACGGTTAGCGCAGCTGTGTGACGATAAATGATAGAGCAGCGGTTCGCATTCCCTCAGTCTATGTCATTTTTATAGGCACAGCATGGATGATGGGTGAAAACCAGCAGTCAAATCCTCTGTGGAACATCAAATTTTAATATTTACAATGAATGAGAGTATTTTAATCTCCTCAGATCCAGAGGCATCAAATGATCTGATTTGCGCTCTCATTCTCTCGTCATTTCACAGAAAACTGATCCTCTCTTTCGCTTTGGTTCCCTTAAGATGTAAGGAGCTTTATTGACATGATAAAAAGGGTTTACGTTGGCAAAGCATTAATAAATATGATGTATCAAAAAAACAAAAAGTGAATGTGTTAGGGTGTTTTTTTGCGGTCACTAGGGTGTTCTGACTGGATTATAGTGCATTAATTTGCAATTGCTATAGGTTAATGTGGTTGGTTTCTTGGGTATTTATAGGCTACGTTAAAATAGCCCATTTATTCTGTTCCCGGTGGATTGTTTTTCTCCTTCATATTTACATTATTTACACTAGCTCTGCCCATCAGGACTGGGCAACCAGTGGTGTAGGTAATAAAATGCGTAGTCAGGGCCGCTGCTGGCCAAATGGGTGCTCTAAGCAGAATAGTATTGTTGATTGTAAACATAAATATTGCAATGTTAAGTCAGATGCATTGTTGTTGATGGTGAAATCACAAGACAATAAAACACATTAGTCTGCTAACGTCAGTCAAACATGTTTCACAGGATTATAAACGTATTACCTAAAATTGAAGCACCGGCTTCATCTCGGGTTTTCTATTTTGCCTTTCTCTGCCCCGGGTTGCGCTGATGTCTTTTCCCTGATATTGCCTAGTTGTCCATCAATTATGATTATTTGTATTCAGCCGCAAACATAGATGAGAGCGCGCCGGCACAGATGCGTGTCACGTGTGCACTGTGTTCATCATAAAATACATTTCTTTTCAATAATTAGCCTATATGTTATATGTATGTTCATGTTTAGATTTTTATGTTTATTTATGTTTAATTACATTTTGAATAATATAGAACGAAGTTTTTTTTGGAGAAACTGGAATGGTGCCCCCCGTTAGCTGGTGCCCTATGCGGCGGTACTGTGCGTAGTACAGGTTTTGACGTGATTGACCCAAGTTCGAATCTGCCTTTTGCCGAACATGCTCTTCTCACTTTTCAGATCATGTATCAGATTGGAAAGGCATTTATTTTCAATAAAATGAAGGAAGTAATCATGGACAATAAAGTGCCTCAGAGGTTTTATTGGGTTAGGAATCTGTATAGGGAGTGCTTTATTGTCCGAATAAGGTGGCATCCATTTAATAAGTTCAATAAAAATTATAATTTACAGTCAATACTTTTATAATGTATTATAATACTGAAATATCTGCCACTTGCATTAAATAGTATTAATAGCATCTAAAATGTAAAAATAATAAATAAATCTTAATATCTTTTGTCTGGCAAGAATAATTAGTAAAAATATCTAAACATTCTTAAAAGACAAATGAAAAAATGAAAAAAAAAAAAAAATTGATTTAAAGCTGAATTATGGAGGATAAAATAGAGTATTACATATAATCACACACACATACATATATGTATATTTTATATGCAAATATAAATACATATTGTTTTAAAGGAATAGTTCACCCACAAATTGAAAATTGTATCATCATTTACTCACCTTTAGGTTATTCCAAGCTTGAGTTTCTTTCTTTTGCTGGACACAAAATATATTTTAAAAAGAAAGAAAGAAACTCATATTAGTTTGAAACAACATGAGGTCAATGATGTCAGAATTTAAAGTTTGGGGTGGACTATTCCTTTAACAATTTTACAGGAGCATACAGGAGATACAAATTATTTTCTTCTTTCCTGCAGAGTAGTATGAGTGTTTTAATAATCTAGCTGTGTTTTCATTCTTTCAAGCACAAAGAGGCTTTTGTGTCGCCCCCTATCAGGTGTGTAATAGGACGTGTAGCTTGATTTTCTAGTTCAGGGAAGTTGTCATCTTCACACACAGGCAGGAAGTGTTCCTGGACTGTTAATAGCACAGCTAAATGCTGGAGATCAGCTTCATGGGTATAACAGCAAAACACTCAGAGGGAGACAAACAGTGTTTTGCACGCTTATAGTCACAGTACAATGTGAATAACACCACCTCTTGTCCACCGTTAGGGGTCGTCAGCACACCCACCGCTATTGATCTAGACCAATTGGCTTGCTCTTTCTCGGATGCGGGTTCACAAATGCATTTCATCCCAAAGAGTGTTTGTAAGCGTGTGTGTGTTTTTAAATTATTGAAGAGGAACAAATTGTGTCTCAATTGCATCAGAGACCTCGCCGAGATCAAACCAGTATTTTGATGTTCATTAATTTCTCACACACACTTGAACACAGATTGAAAGAACATACACCATCATTAAAACCCTCACACACGCGAGTCCCTGTGGGTGAGTGGAGTGCTAACTCTGCTCTTTTCACAGGAGATTGCCATCACATAATGGAATCAGTTTGGGCCTCTGAGACCGTTTGTGTTTCCAACAAATGCAGCAACAATTTTCGGCTATTGTGGAAAAAAATGAGGAACATTTTTCCTGGGCGATCTGCCCCTGCAGAACGTGAGATGGAGAACGGCCGCAGGTTCTTTATCAATGTGACACAGAATATCGCTGCTGAGAACTGTTGTTCAGGCCTAGGCCGAAGCTAACCGCACTGTGCTGAGATCAGATAGGCCCGAACAAAGCAGCAAATTCACTGATTACATTTCGGCTACACACATAAAGCCCACTGTGACATCTCGTGGCAGTGGTGAGGCTAGAAGTCTGCTCTCTAATTTCATCAGGAATGTTATGAAGAGAGCGGCTTTATGAGGCAAATTTGTGGTCCGTGACCAATTTCAATTTACTGTAATCATATCAAAGTGTTCCTGTTTAAATAAAAAAATCACTTTTCACACTATGTATTCATAAAAATGGGCCATAAAATGCAGTTTGTACAATTTGTTCGTCCAGGTAGATGGTGTTCCTTCCATTTTGAAAAGTAAGGGCCCTCTTTTGCACACTTTTAAATTACTTTTATTTTGATAAAAGTACTAAATACAATGTTTTCAGATACTTAATTGCACATTAATTGAACTTGAATGAATATTATAGTTTTTATAATAAAGGGCAACTATTATACACCTTTTTACAAGATAAAAGTGTATATAGAAGTCAATATAAATCTCATGTGTCCTCAGAAGGTGTCAGTGAAGTTTTAGCTCAAAATGTTCCACAGATCATTTATTATGTCATTTTGAAAATGCCATTTTGAATGGAAATAGAAACACGCTGTTTTTAAAGGTGCCATAGAATGCATTGAGAGAATATTTTAAGTTGTTCTCTGATATGTAAATAGAAGGTATGTAGCTTAAGTAAGGGGAAAAAATGCCCAGAAACGGTTTTACAGGTCCATTTACAACCCTAGAATT
>JAUMHQ010000061.1:9165438-9181480 GCA_032361165.1 Enteromius paludinosus | reverse complement strand
TGTCCATGTACTGAACTGTTATTATTCAACCATGCCAAGGTCAATTCAGTTTTCCATTCTATGGCACCTTTAAGCATGTCTCTTTAAATGAAAATAAGCTGCTGCTCCCCCCTCCCGGCTGTCACATGGCATGTGAGCGTTAAACTATGAATTTAAATTCATGAAAATACACATTAGGTTATGTCCGTGAAGTTAAAATAAATTGTATGGTTAGATTTGTGTATTAAGTGACAGCAGCCTAAATAGAATGTATGCTGTTAATATGATACAAACAGTAAAATAAAAGCTGAAAATAACTAGAATAGAATAGAATAACATCTATAGCTTTATTAAGACATTTCTTACTTTCTTATTACTGTTATATACTCACCATCAAGTTGTTTCAAACCTGTATGAGTTTCTTTCAGGTGGTGAGTAATAAACCGTTCATCGTTCTCGTTAACTTTCATAATATGGAAATAATACTATGAAAGTCAAACAGTTTCCCACATTGTTCCAAATACCTTTTTTTGTGTTCAGCAGAAAAAAGAAACTTGTACTGGTTTGGAAAAACCTGGAGGGTGAGCCCTTAGTGATCTATCCTTTTAAGTGTACTTCTTCTTCACAAGGGTTGCTTTGGCTGTATACCTTCAATCCCTACCCTCCAGCAGAATCAGCCAGGTTTTTCATTAAAGTTTGTGCTCAAGTGTTGCTATTTAGTCCCACAGGATCAGATTCCTGGGGAGTGGAAAAGTGTGACGATGCAAGATTGAACAGCGCAGACGTCACTGTGAATAGGGGTGATTTCCTAATCACACACTGTGAATGGTGATTGGATTGTTTGATCATATGTCAATCAATTAAAGTATTTTAATTCCCTTTATAAATGAAATTGCTGCTAGGTATGCTGTCTAGCATGCGACATGCACAAGTTGTTTATGCCTGAAGCACTGGCTCTAGTGCAAACCTCCAAAGACTGGTGCTGAGAGGCTCTTCTTCATTGCACTGTTCTCTGAAATGACAGGCAGCAGTGAAGAGAAAATATCAACTGAGAAGCTAGTACTTGTCGAACTGTACATTTTCTTTACCCTATACAGTCACACTGGGCCTAGTGTGTCTCCGGTTCTACACACTGTACTTAAACATTTATGTTTTCTGTACAGCTGGCAAGAGCATCAAGATGCTTTTAACCTGTGGTGTGTTTTTGTATTATTTATTTATTTTTTACCTGTTGTTGTCATTATAGTATCATTATTTTGTAAGGATGTTATTTCTCTAAAAAGTGAAAATTCATAAAATAATTATATATATATATATATATAAAAGATGCTTTCAACCTAAGTAGAAACTTAAATTCCCTTTATTTATTTATCATTATTATTATTTTATTTCCATAGTATAGGGAAAACAATGAAGGGTATAAGACCCTGAATTTTATTTTTATAATTCTACACATCTATTGTTTTGACATTTTCATTCATGTAGAAAGTTTTATGTGCTATAAATGTTAGGAAAAAAATTGCAAAATGTTTGCTTTTAGCTTTTCACTATAGGGCAAGACCCTCAACAGTTTACATTTAAAACTTATCTACACCTTAGCAATATTACACACACTTTGGGTGCAGTTTTGCACCATTCTGGGCAATGGTTCTCAACCTATTTTGTTTGAAAGCCCCCACAACATTATTTGATGACACAACACTTCTAGTTTCTGTAAGCTACCTAATGATTCAAAAAACACTATGGGGCAGGGTTTAAGAGTAGTCCTAGATTAAAATAAATGTCAAGAGCTGGGTATACTGGAAAAGGCTTGCACTGAGATATCTTGAAATACATCATTGCCATTGTTTGGTCTTAAAATGCTCACAGATAATGCATTTTTGTAAGACATGTTTCTAAAAATTCTTAAATGTCCTAAACTAACAAAGGTCTAGTCCTGGCTTAATCTAATTCCTATCCGGGAAACCGGCCCTTAATTGCCAAAAGATCTGACTACTTAAATAATTTCCATGAGAACAGACCTTAATATTTATGCATATAATTTTATTCTAAAGAATTGTGTGATTCTAATTTTATAGTAACCGTTTGGACAGGACCCTTTTCTATTCTAACATGACATTGCCTCTGTGTATAAGGCAAGGTTTAAAAATAAATTATTGATTTATGGAAGAACTTGACTGGTCCACAGAGAGCAGAGTCATAATGCCACTTGGACAGCTCTGGTGTGGCTTTAAATGCAGACCCGGAGCCAGTAACTCGTCACCAAACACCAAAGACTTGTACATATGGGTACAGTCATTTTAGACACTTCCAAAAACGTTGCAACAGAGATGGAAATATAATTAGTAAACACATTAATTATGTTTCCATCTTTGTTGCCACGGCTTTGGAAGTGCCATTTTCTGTTCTAAAATATGGGGTGTCCCAAAACTCATGTCCAAAAACTTTGTCCAAAAGTCATTATTGTTTGGTGATGAGTTACTGGCTCAGGGTCTGCATTTAGAACCCCAGCACATTTGTGTAATTACATCGATAAAGGCTGTGGACTGTTGCTAAAAGTTAATGCTCCATCATGTTGGAAACATGCCCTACACCAAATCCAACCCTAAACCTACCCGATAGTGTTAAAAAATGCCAAACTGAGAAAAAAAAAAAAAAAAATTTGTTGATGCAACCATGCAATTTCAACTTCCTTTTACACACATTTGATATGTTTTGATGAACCGTAGCTACATGGGTTTCGAAACGGAGCTCTTCGCCTCATAAGTACTCTGTGAGCTACCAAACAATCCTACAGTCTATGAAAACCCATAGATATAAAATTGGATATGTGTAATGCTAACATTCAAAAGCATCAGTTTTCAAATATCCCAGCATATTAATATTTAGTCATAACCAACACAGTCTCACGAGCAATTCGTACATATTTGTACGAGGTGCCAAAATTGTGCCAATTCGTACTAATTCGTACGACCTCACTCGTACGATTTGTCTAACACCACGTGATGGGTAGGTTTAGGGGCGGGGTTATGTTTAGGTCATTCGTACAAATTCATACGAATTGGCATCTCGTAAAATACGTACGATTTAGAACAAATCGTATGAGTGAGGTCGTACAAATTCGTACGAATTAGCCACCTCGTAAAATATGTACGAATTTCCGTGAGATCAGGTTGGTCATAACATGATATTCGTCAAGAAATTGTGCGAACATTTTGCTTTATTAGTCATAACAAATACATTTGGAATGAAAGGTACTGCCTATAGTGTTCATTTCTTTTTCTCGCTGCACCAAAAGTGCACCAAGGTACGTTAATGCCATGAGACTAGGTAGGAAACAACTGATGAGCAGCAAAAGGTAATTTCACAGTGAATGTGAAACCTGGTATCTCTTTAGTTTCATTTTAAAATGAGCGAAACCAAACCAATGTTGTTGGTTGAGGTAGAGAATGATACCTAGAGCTGCAATATAATTACAAAACTGCAGAACCTGAACAAATCTGTTAATCTGTGAGTCAATTCAGTGATGTCTATAGCTACCTACATCCTTTTGCTTTCTGTAGTTTCTCCAGCCGTGTAACAAGAACATTCACAGAAATGGAAGCTCAGGAGGCTTAAGTGGATTATTTATGTCAATTAAACCAAATCCCTCCATGCACTTTCAGTGTTTGCTCAGTGCAGTTCAGTCCACAACAAAGAGCAGATAAGAGTTAGATGTCAGTGCTGTAAACATAATTTTGAAGAAAACTTAGATTACTTTGTAGACTACTTGGCTTTCTTTTTAGTGCAAGTTTTTTGTCTGTTCTATGATGGCTTAGAGAAGCAAAAGCACTTCTCCTTAACAAGCTGCATGATTTGAGGTATCGTTCATGTCCGTAGCTCAAACAGAGCGAGACGATTTTCGTGTCAATTAAAGCTTAATATTAAGAGTGGAAAAACCTTGCCTTAACATTCACCACTATTTTATGCTGTCACAGCAAAATCACAGATCATGCTCATATTTGCATTGTGTGTGCATAAAAAAGCCATGTTAAGTCATTAACATGCAGTGAAGTAGCACAGCTAACACTACTTATAATTCAACCCCAATTACTAGACCAACTTTGATCAAAACTCACATTTTTGAACTATAACTTTGTACAAAACTCAGACCTTTGCATCAACCATGAGAGTTTGAGCATAATGAGACCATTGAATGATCAGTCATGAAAGAATTGTGTGATGTCTAGGAAATCTGTGTAGATTTGCATTAGTTATTAATAAGCTGTCCCAGTGTATGTAGTTTTCTGTAGTCCCTAAAAAAAAATGTAGCATGTTCGTGAGGTGAGACACAATCAGCCAAAAGAAGACTAAATCAGCGTATAAAATCTGAAGCTTTCCGCACTTTGATCAAAGTTTCATTAAGCTGATGCTCACTTCGATGGTTCTGCATCAAACCCAGCTGTCATGTCTGCAGTGTTCTTAAATCAGAGTCTTCTGAAAAGCCCTGGAGTCCCCTAGAAGTAAGCTAAAGCCCTTGAACTGAGCAAATCTCATCAAGCTAAAACAGATGCGGCAGAAGCTGATGATGTTGGGCTCTTACAGGTGTCAATGCAACGCCGGAACAATAGTTAAAGATGAAGTTCACCAAACAATGAAAGTGTGCACTCTCAGAAAAAAAGTGAAATAGATTTGGAATGACATTAGGGTGAGTAAATTAGAACAAACTCTCTGAAAAACGATACAAACACAGTCACTAGGGCAGTACACTTTCAAAAGGTAACAATATGCACTAATATTTTGACATGATTTACTCACCTTCAAGTCATTCCAAACCTATTTGACCGACTTTCTTTTGTAGACCTATATAGACTTTCTTTTATCCCAAATTCAGTAGGATATTAAATAAAGATCATGTTCCATGAAGATATTTTGTAAATCTCCTGACGTAAATAAATACAAACGTGTATTTTGATTAGTAATATGCATTGCTAAAAATGTCATCTGGACAACTTTAAAGACAATTTCTTCAATATTGAATTTTTTTGCCTCTAAGATTTCAGATTTATTTATTCAGCTTTCAGAAAAAAAGACCCTTATGACCGGTTTTGTGGTCCAGGGTCACATAAGAACTGTTGCAGAGCTTGTAGCAGAGAACGCACCATGTTAATTTTCTTTATTTACCAAAAGCAGAATGTTTAGTTGATACTGTGAGTGTATACAAAAACAAAAAAAAACCCTTTACAGATTTAAATGCTGTACTACTCTTATTTGTGCGATCATATATGACAGAGCAGTTTCAGTTCTTATCTCTGACATCTGAAAAAAAGCTGCGTGCTTCCGCCGGCGGGAGAGCCGACCTCAGACTGTTAACATCTGGAGCCTTATGGGTTTAAATCTGACAGATTAGGACCCAAAAATATAATTACATTATGTTGTTATTATTGTAAGGCTATTATAATTCAGTAAATGTTTGCAAAGACCTAGTGCTGCCATAACAACAATTAGAAGATGGTAGTAAACACACCCACATGCACATTTCAATGCACTTCTAACACCCTCACATATGCATATTTTGTTTAACTGCACATAATTAGTAATGCTAATGCAGTTCATCACATACGGATTGGGATGAATCTAGAGTTCATCAGTAATATTTCAATTTGAGGATGTTGCAGTAATAACGGTCTAGTGACTTGGTTTATCAATACAGATTTTGGTGCAGTACTGTGCTGTTTTTTGGCAACTGGACAACAGGTGAGAAGGACGAAGGTCACCTCCCAAAAGTGACTGCTGAAATAAACAAACCCCTCCCCACAGGTCTCGTCTGGGCAAGCTATTTGTGGAAGGACTGTCATTAGGATGAACATCCCTTCTGGCTCTCTTTCCCTCTCCATGTCTTTCTCTGTCTCTCTCACATGTCCTTCGGACAGTAAGCACAGCTGTTCCTGTGGTGGAGGTTAACTTGGGGCTCGAGGCAGGTTTGTGCACTTAGGCCACTTTCTTATTAGTTAACCACAGGATGTGTTTAAACCCACCCACACACACAGAACACATTTTTAAGACGTCCTGAGAGGTTTGGTCGCATCTGGCAGCTTCAGTTTGGACTTGAAACTGAACTTGCATCCCCTGCGGCTGTGCAGAGAAAAGGATAGAAAATGTTTGGCGACGGATATTTCACATCAAAACTCCGTTTAGGCTGATCCAAGCTGAGATAATGTGCAGACTGGGCACTGCTGCAATAGGAGGGCAAAGGATTCTGGGTAATAATCTGCCATGCTGGATAAAGTTTAAATTAACACTAAGTAAAATGCTAAAGCCACTGGGAATCTTGCTTGAGGAGACAATGCAGCCCTGTAAGCCCACCCAAAACCTTAGCATACATTAATTCCTCATTAGCATATATTAAATCCATGACTGCGAGCAAAACATACCGCTGAGTGCAGGAGCTGACGTCTCTCTCGCTCTCTCCGCACACGCAGGATGTCATAGGAGTTGGCTTGGTGTTGTTTTTTTGTTGTGATCAAGCTAATCTCCAGTAACATTCGCAATTATTAGCATAGCAAAAGCAAGCTGAGAGGCCCGTGGTGATTTAACAGATAATTACGCCCAAACTAAATAACCTTCAGAGAGAGATATAGAGACGTTTCGGAGGAGGACAGGGAGGGATGGAGTGATAGATGGATAGACGGAGGGCATGTAACCCTGCTGGGATCTCATTCAGAGTCTAGACTCAATCTTTTGACGCCATGCTGCCATTAAACGAGTGACAGGTCATCCCTTCATTCCCCCGGGGAGAAGAGAAAGGCTTAATTTAACATTAAGGCTGTTTGTTTGAGGTGTTATTTCGTACGTAAAGGATGGCGGAGAAGTACTATTATCCTTCATGCACCCGGAAACAAACAAGTTTAATAACCTTATTCATCAGACAAGGAAAAAAGAGCAGCAATATGGCTGAGTGAATATCAACTGAGAAAAGACATAAAGAACTATAAAACACCGGTGGTAAGACAATCGGCGATTGCAAGAGAAGACATTCCCCCTACAACCCGCCTCAGCTGCTCAGACAATCAAAGCTATAAAAGTAGATTTGGGATTTTCTGTGAGGGATTATGTATTTTATTGTCAAGCTGGTATAAGAACATCAGTTCCCTGACAACAATAAAAAAAGGCCAAGGTAGTACCATTATATATTTTTTATCTACCTTGGTAAATACCATGGTACTAGGGTTGTAACGGTATGAGATTTTCATGGTATGATAATCAGTTTTTTTTTTGGTTGAAGATGGTTTATTGTAACAAACTTTTTTTTTAAGTTTTAAAAAAAACTTATGGAAGTATGAGTCTAACTTTTGGGGGGAAAAATGTTAAAGCTTTGCATCTCCCATTTGAACAAAATAAGGAAGAAGCTATTTCTCTTTATATTAGACAAGAATAAATCAAACTGTTCTTCTTTAACAGCAAATATGGGAGAGCAATATGTGCAGGGTCATGTTGGATGGATGTAAACATGGATGTAAAAGGAACTGAAATGTGGATATAACTTGGATGGGTTTGTCTGATATAATCGGTATGGATTCTATAATTCAATTCAAAATATATGATTGAAAATGCAATCAGATGAAATGAAAGCACTTTTGTTTCTCTACACGAGAGGTTTACTAAATTAAAACATGGGCAAAAAAGCTATAAACAACAGTAATATATTTCAGTCGTTACTTACTCAGGCTAAACCACATTTTTTTTGACGGGTTTTACTAAACACCTTTGAGTTTTCAGTTAGTGTATTTGATGATTATTCTTTTAAATAAAATTATAAAATGAACATTAAGTGTTCTCTGAGAGTAGCTCATGTTCATGTGTTCACGTCTTCTCATAGTGAGTGAGACAGCAGACGCTTTAAAAACCACGAGCATCACGCGTACTTGAGTGTGTACAAGATCTACCATAGGCGAAACGGCGCTGCTCATTCATATAGAGACACAGAATATAGAATTACAATATATGGAAGCCTTTTTGTGCTGTATATTCACAGACAAGCACATGATTTATTGCACAGCTATTATTCATGTCCATCTACATATCTATCAAATCACAAATTTTACGTGGCATCTGTATAACAGTGTAATTGACTCCAGTTACATGACGGGATTCCGGGATTCCCTCTAATAATACGGCTTTAATATTTTAATATAAAAATATTTCTTTTTATATCTTCACGGAGGGATGGTGTTCGCGAGGGAGATATGGGAGAACATGTTCAACGTATTTCCTCCAATTGCGGCCACTCTCGGCCGGAGATAGAGATTAGAATTAGCAGCCTCTGTATCTGACGTTTTCTCCGCTGTGGAGTCTAAGCAGTCAAGCACAAAGAAGTTGAATATACACTGCAGCGCGGATGAGAGCTGGTTTCATTTTTTAATTTATTTTCAATACCGCAGATAAGCAAATGTGCACGATATGATAATCGTACATGTCAATATCACAATAAACCGCCATACCGGTATACCGTTACAACCCTACATGGTACATAATTATGAAAATCATTCAGTATATACAAATTTGGGATTGGTATGATTTTTAAAAATGTTTTAGAAGAGCTCTTCCATATTTAAATTGGTTAAAACACAGTGATAATGGTAATATTGTGAAATATTATTACAAGTTAAAATAGGTTATCTTTTTTAATATCTTTTAAAATGCATTTTATTTCTGTGATGGCAAAGCCAAATTTACAGCAGGCTTCAGTGTCACATGATCCTTTAAAAATCATTTTAATATATTAGTTTTCTTTTTATTGTTTTCAGTGTTGAAAGTGTTTTTTGTGGAGATTCTATGAAGAAGAGAAAGTTTAAAATGTCACTTTTAATCGATTTAATGTATCCTTCCTTATTCCTTTAATATGCCCTTCCTTCCAAATTTTTTAACAGTGGTAGCATTACAGTCTAATGCTATTACTTTAACATAGCGCCACAGGGGAAAGACATCTGTCACCTTATTTTACCCACAAACCCCATGTCATTTCTCCATCCTTGACTAGTAGCTTATAAAACTGCTCTCGGGACCCTAAGACGATCACTTATCTTTATTTAATCATACGATGGAAAAGCATATGATGTAGTTTAACAGAGGCATTACTCTTAGGTAAACACTAGTGACCTGTTTCTCAGCCAAAGCAGTTCCGTTCAGAGGAGACAATGCCCCTCAGGGAGTTTTGAGCCCCACTGACCTGAACTTTCTGAGCTCGACGCTTGTCAGCTCTCTGGTTCTGGTGGTAGATGCGGCTGAAGTTGGAAACGATGACTGGAACAGGCAGAGCGATGACCAGCACCCCACTGAGAGAACAGATGGAGCCAAAGATCTTTCCTGCTATGGTCTTAGGGACCATGTCTCCATACCTGCGGAGAAAGAGTGAGAAATAGAGACATTAGTCACTGAAATATGCGCAAGCTGCTTCTACACATGTTCTTTCTTGTTTAACAGCCTAGCAGCAATAAAAAACAGACAGATACATGATAACACACCTACACAACTGTAGCTCCTCATACTAATTATATTCCATCTGTTTGTATTATTATGTTCCAAACGTAATGAATAATCACAAACTCTGACTAAATATATTCATATGGTTTTAGTGAAGATTGGCACTTCCACATGCCACCCTGTAGACAAAGCAGAAGAATTAGTGTGATGCTGACTTTAGAGGTGCCAGATTTTAAACGCAATGAATTATTATTGAAACCGGAGGTGACAGGAGGCGTGAGTGGGATGACACTTTTATTGGAATATCCATTTGTTTAAAGAGCCATTAGTCTGCAAAGCGGTTTGTTTGGAAAGTCCTTTATTTTGACAATGATTAGGAAAGTCTTTTATTTACTAAAGGATTTGTGTTGAAAACGGTTTGTTTGGACAAAGTTTGTTTTGAGAGTTTGTTTTTGACTTAGTAAGCCATAGTTTGGAAAGTTTTTTATTTTGTTTGGGAAGTGTTTATTTCAAAAGCTGTTTGTTTGGAAAGTGATTTAATTTGAAAGCTGTTTGTTTGCGGAGTCATTTGTTTGTCTGCTGAATTGCTCATAAAACCTGTCCCAAGGCCATTTGTTTGCAAACAAAATCTTTGTCTCAAGAGACTGGAGTATATAAATGGATAACATGTCCCTCAAGATGAGGCCAATATTATCAGCATGCTGTGAACATCATCTTTTAAAAACGGGATGAACTGAACCGAACAGGAGCAAAAGCCATCAGAGAACGAGAAAGTCATTTAAGATGTTTAAATTAGAGCATTTAAATCGCTCAATCCAATGCCCTGGCTACTTCAAGGACATCAAATACAATTTGATACAGTTATTTAAAATGAAAATACAATTACACGCACCACTGTAGATCTTCCACAGCCAGCGTGATGGCCTGCCATCCAAGTTCAGGCAGTGAGGAGTTGTTTTTTTTTTTATAAATAAGAAAATGGCTGACCACATCTCTATTCAAACAAATTGGATGGTTCAAAGTCATTAATTCAAAAAGCCACAACTGAATACAGACGGAATCCAGCCAAAAAGAGAACACGGAAATAAGACAGATGAACCTGGTGGTTACGAAAAAGCATGACCATAATTTGTATAGACATATATGCTTTGTTTTAAATACATATGTACAGATGCTTAGAACTAAAACAGTTTTCTTTTCAGCTAATCCAAGTCCATGCGGTGACTGCCAGTGAGGATTTAATTAACAATGGATAATCCTGTTCCTTCATTAAATTAATTTGGTGCAAGTGAGGCACAATTCAAACAAACACAATCAGAAAACATGCAGCCAGCCGAGAATTTGTAAAGAGACACTAAAGTTGGAATTTAAATGTCTCAAATAATAAGAATAGCTCATTAGGAGGCAATGCTGTTTTGGGTCGTTAAAATAAATATTCAGGGTTCAGTGCAAGTTAAGCTCAAATGATACAAAATCAAGTTAATGGAGAAATTGGGGATTTTAACTTACAATTTGGGGAATGCCAACGATATGATTATTCTACATTAAGGATTCTTCTGTATGTTATTTGAGCTGGAAAGGCATTCTTATAAAGACATTATTATACTGCCATAGCAATTTAAACAGTTATGTGGATTTACTTTTAAAACAATATTTTAACCTTGCATGTTGGCCCCATTTGCTTCTTTGCTTCGCTGTAATTGACTTACTGTAACCCAGATGTTTGCTTTTTTTAAAGGAAAGGAGGGACCAGTCTAAATTAATTTTTGTGGTAATCAACATTATGCCACAAGTAAAGTCGATTGAATTCAACTTGAATTGAACCTGGAATATCCCTTTACGTAAAAGTGTTGTTATACACATTCACATAAAAGCCCTGTGCAGTCTGACAGCTGATCAGGTTAATCGCTGTAGGCCGATGAAGGATGATTCAAATAACTCTTTGTCAACACTAGGACAAAGAAAGGGCTTATTCACGAAGCTGTTTGTCTTATTTTTGGGGGCTCATTTAACACTTTCCCAAACTCATTTCAAGAGTCGTTTAGGGTGTCATTCTAAGAGGACTGGATCGAGCCCACGTGGGAATATTTCTCACAGTGTGTTATATAATCTAAACTAATTTACACTCTAAACATACAATATAGAAGAACAGACAATACAATGTAGGACACATCCAGCAGCATAGAGGGCTTAACAGCGCTGACTACACAAACTACAGGCCAAACAAAAGCTCCCTGTGGACTGAGTTAAGGATTACGGCTTACTTCTAAATGGCCCGTGTATTCATGGGTGAATTCTGTATTCTCATTCTGCTTTGATCTCTGAAGACAAAAGTGTGTGCCGAGTACTTTTCCAAATTATTAGGAAGTGTATTTTGGACCTAAACGACCGGGAGCGAATCACTGCTCGAGAGAAGAATCGCACCTGAACGGTGTGTTTACCCCAAAAGACAAAAGCCGTAATTGCTTGAAATGGTGTCTGTGTGCAATATTCAAAAGCTGGGATTGGATACATTAACGAAATTCAGTTTTTGTTTCAGTAGCACATTTTCTAACAAAAATAAATGTCATATTAAAGTAGTTCATTTTGAATTTCATTGCTCAGAAATAATATCACAGAGACCTGCATTTCAAAGAGGCATTTGTGATTCAGCTAAATGAGAAAATTGGTTAAGGGTTTCAATGCTTTTGCAAGCTATTGTGTATGAGTGCATATGCTCAAAGCAAATGCGCTTTGATGTGAAAAATAGACGTGCAGACTCTCGCGGCTGGTACGCCGTTCCCTCCGTGTCTCGCTTAATACATACGCACGGACGCTTCAAGTATTTCAGCTTTCTGATTAGGCCGTTGCAAGAGATTTAATGGTGTTTGTAATCAAGGCTTTGACCTTTATTCATTCAGCTGAATCTGAAATGGATAAATTAGACGATAAGATCCTCAGCCATTTATTGATTGTAATCAAAATGCAGTATATGCAGCTCACACGCATAGCAAAACTCTCTTTAAAAGTCTCCCATGTAATTTTGTTTTCCTGCTTTCTCTACGTTCCTCTCTGATCCTGAAGTGTATCAGCCTACTGAAGTTTAAACCATATCTGCATATCTGCTTATCTATTTATTCCACACCCTCCTATCTGCCTTGGATCTGACTGAAAGTGGAATATTAATGGAAGAGCGAAAACAAAAGAGAGAAACAAATGAGTGTTGGCTGTTTTGACTGTCAGAGCAAAGGTATCCACAAGCTACACTGAGCTAGATGTTTGTTCAGAGATTTCACTGAAGTTTTCTTTCATTTATAGAGCTAATAAGGAGCTCTGCTCTTCTTGACATCAGGGGACTGATTCAAACCCAACTCTGGATCACAGAGAAGTAGCTTATATTATAGCTTATTGTGTCTGTATAAAGACAATAATGGGGCCTGGTTCAGACTCCAGCTGGTAGATGCCATAACTACGCCATTATGGGGGCACAAAGGTAATGGTGTACACTGATGGAATAGTTTTATTTATTTATTTTTTGTAGGAAATAGATACATTGTAAACATTAGGTTGTAGTAGACATTGTGCCATACATAAAAAAACTACTATTAAAAACCCTGTGGTCGCCAAGCTTGTTTTCTTTCTAATGCATACCAAGGCTGCATTTACTGTAATACTGTAAAATAGTAAAATAGCTGTTTTCTAGTACAATATATTTCATATGATTTTTATATATTCATTCCAGTTATGACAAAGCTGAACTTTTAGCACAAATTATGTCACATCCTTCAGTAACATTTATTAATTTGTTGATGGAAACAGTTGTGCTGCTTAATATTGTTTTGGAAGTTGTTATTTTTCAGCATTCCTTGACAAATAGAAATAATAACATTTATTAAAAAACAGAATTTATTTAAATTACAAAAGGTGCAACACTCACTCTCGAAGAAATACAGCTAGAAATTACTTGTAATATTACATGTTTTATCATATTTATAAATGTTAAAGACCCCACATTTTTGAACGATATTGAATTTGATATTTATTGATCTTTATCTTGTTGGTGTCATAAGGACTGTCATTTCCATAGTGAATAGTCAAATGGCATTCATGCCTCACCGGCACCTCCTGTACCCTTAAAAAAAGTTAGCAGAATTATCTTCACATTTCCTGCTGAGTAACAGTCAAGGACAGCTCCCTCCAGCTATTATAGGCCTCCTTGGTCTCCCTGTGTGTATTACAGTGTTTAAGATGCAGGATTCAGCATTTAAACACCCAGGTGAAGGAGAATGTCTTTATAACAAAGTTACAGCAGCCACATTATTCATGATTTTGAACTGAAACCAATGAGAGTGCAGCAAAAAGGACAGATTTAGAAGTGAGTGAGAGAGAGTGCAAAAACATATAATGCTGAAGACTTGAACTTACAGAAGCTCTACAGAAGATTCTTTCCTTGCCCTTAAAACAGTCAGTCCATGAAGCTGCACAGCATATCAAAGGAGAAACCATAGGACTGTGGAACAAATCAGATGCCAAACTCTCAGTTTTAGAGTCTCACGAGTCTCTAAGCTTTACAAAACCTCCCAGGATCTGTTGCAGCTGTCATAAAAGACAGAATCAGAACGTCACACGGCGTTAGCGTCTCTTTAACGCACACAGTCACATACAGTTTCTGTCATGCTTGACGACCGCTTGATTCGACTGCTTTTATTGCCGCTGCGACTCCACTGGTGTGGTAATGAGGAGAGGGATGTCGTTAGCATGGAGAGCGTGTCATTAGCCTTTTAGCGCTGCGGGCCACAGACTCACAGTTAGCGACCGGTGTGTTACAGCCCGACTGGTGTTATACAACACGCAAACTCCCAAACCCAAACTCTCATCCCACTCGCATCTCAAGCTCTGTCCCATCCTCCTCAATCCTTTCTTTCCCTCTTCCCACCCCCTCACGCTTTCAGATCTGCCGCCCACGGTGAGTTGGTGTGACTCGCTTGGAGACACGATCCCTTCTGAAATTCACGAGCCCCAGTGATGTCTGAAACAACAATTAGACGGCAGATTAGCTCAGTTCATTCACCAGCAAATCTGCTGTATGAGCACAGAAGGATTCCACTGAATAAACTGAATTCATAGCAGCAATCGCCTCTACCTAAACAACCTCCGCTTTTGTGAGGAATTGGACCAGCTGCGGGGCTTCACATGCATTACTGAGCTTTTGAGCAAGACTGTAGTAGGGTTGTTGTCACGAAACCAATATTCCAGTAGTTTATACCAAAAACAGAGAAATTTCACGATTCTCTGTTTTCAGAGGTTGATTTTGTCGTCTTTAGGCCTAATTGTTGTGTTCTGGACTCACGCGTATGTGGTTTTCTGTTTTTGCATCACAATATCATTCTTGATTAATGTAAACAATATAACGTGCCGTAGCAGGTCATTAATCTGCATTTACACCCCAAGGCTCATAGCACAGATCCAGTATTTTGACATGTATTGGATTTTTGTTTTGCTTGTTTGCATTTACTTCAGACATATTACCTGGCCGCTTCTAGGCAATTGAAAGCATGTCAGACTGGTTTTCAAACTGGGGTGTAGAAACAAGGTACTTAAAAAACTAAATAAATATATGTATATATTAATTTAAATAAACTTTTATATATGCAAGTTTATTCTGTGTGAAAGAATAAGTACCATGTCTGGGGATCCTTTTTGCATCAGAAAGTTAAAAAAGTCCTTGCACAGACACTGAATTCTGTCAGTGCTCAGTATTAACTGAAAGTCTGGGACCAGGCCTGACAGACTCATCATGTTGATACACTGGCTAAAGAGATCTAAACCCTAAGGTAGTACACACACCAGAAATGTACACTTGCCACCTGCTCAGATCCAGTAAAGTGTCAGTTTCTGGGGCGATTGGCTTCATTTCAGACGTGCACACATATACACACACTCTAACATTTGGCATAGATTCAACCACAAACATTCCTAAAGGATTCATCAGCTCATCTGAATTCCACCGCCCGCTTAAGTTTTGAAGTTTGTAAGTAGGTTGCTGAAGAAACTAGGCCACTCCTCCTCCACCACCGCGTTCCAGACGCGATTTTTCTTCCTTCTCTGTCCTCAGTCGAGGAGACCTACCACCCCAGTTTTTATTCACCCCATTACACAAATACACACATAAACACTCTCAATCTACTCCAGACCTGACATCCTGGAAGATGGAAAATGTCTGCAATACAGGATAAGAAAAAAACCCACACCTGTACACAGCTAAATACACATTCCACATAAAACTGTGACCTGTTACTCAACCCTGTAGCTACTTTTAGCGTTTGTGCCTTATTTCCCAGTAAAAATATATATTTATTTATTTTTATATTGATTGATTTATCAAGATTTATTGGTGTACTATATGAAAGATTTTTTTTATTTCTCATTTCAGTCAAAATGAGTGTATAAGTAGTGTATAAATGTACACCTTGACATTTAATATTCTGATACTACAGATTTACCCTGCAGCCCATGTCACCCTGCAGCCCAAGCCTGGTTGCCCTCTGAAGCTAAGCAGGGTTGAGCCTGGTCAGTACCTGGATGGGAGACCTCCTGGGAAAACTAGGTTGCTGTTGGTAGA
>JAUMHQ010000061.1:9147835-9164831 GCA_032361165.1 Enteromius paludinosus | reverse complement strand
CCACATGATTGTAAAGCGCTTTGGGTGTATGGCAATACACAGTAAAGCGCTATATAAATGCGCATTCATTCATTCATCTTTCTTCACAAAATCAGAAATTTGAGCCAAGGAAGTTTCTGTAATTTGGTTGATTTGACACAGAATGACCTAAGCTTAATTCCGCTATAAGCACTATGAGCAGCTCTACAAAAGGCAATAGTGTTGTTATTCAGCTCAAGTCATTTCAATGATGATTCAGTACAGTTCATTAAGTGTCAGTGATGCAGAGCTCATTCATTCTAAAACAAAAATTCAGTTTAGCTACACAGCAGCTCTACTTGATGATAATCCAGCTCGAGCAGTTTTGCGCTCATCTAATTTAACTTTAACTCTGTGTAAATTTATAAACTAAAAAGTTATATAAGGTTATATACTGGAGTTGGTTTACAAAATTTATATTAAATTGAATCGCTTGCTTTTTCTTTGTTATTATTATTGTGAAATTTACTAGCAATTTGTGACAATTCTTTCATGGATGCATGCCTGAAAATGAACATTTTCTCCTTAGTTTTTGTCGTCTTCTATCCCATTTGAGGTCTGAGGTTAGAACCTCTCCCATATCATCAATACTCATCTCCAAGGATCAATCCAATCAAGGCAACCACACCCTCTCCTGACAGCAGCACCTTGGTCTTATCAAATGCAGTTGCGTCACAGTCCCGATGAGCACTATCATGACTAATTCATCCGTCTTCTTTCACTCAGCTAAATAATGCTGCCCTCTGAACCTGTGCCGTTTCTTTTTGGCGAGGGATCGGTTACACACGTAGGTCTCAGTAAAGTGATACACGGTCCAGCTAACGCTGAAAAGGAAGCTAATATGCGAGGATACGCATTTTCAGGCCAGTCAGAATGGAGATGTGGGTTAACGCAGGAATCACCAAAGCGATGTGCAGCGCTAATTGATCTTTGACCCAGGCAGGAGCGCAGCATCACTCGGCCCTAAGCCAGTGATCGAATTTACTGATTGGCTTTTAATGAAACCACAGACAGTCATCGATCCCAATCAAAGCAGCTTCAGTTACCGCTACAGATATGCAGTTAGCGCACTGGAGCACACCTGATGCTTCTCTTTGTTTCGCAGCAGATTTCAGCGCTCCTAAACTGGCATGTAATTGGTGATGACAGCCACCTGTCATCTGCCAGTGTCTTATCAGCGGTCAGTCAGATTGCACTTATTCACAGCAGGGTTGGCCATTTTACGACATTGTGCACCTTCATGCATATTTGAAAAACTGGCAGGTTCAATGGAACTAACACCCGGTCTCAATAACACGATCCAAAATCAGCCAGGCCCGCAGAATTAAACGCGTTCGAGGCCGATGATGTCATGGTGGAAGGTTTTAGCAGCGCAGTTGTCCCTGTGCCGAGCAGCATTCAAAACAACCCAAGAACATGAATAAACTAGATGTGTATATCCTGGAGAAAATACTGTTTGCTAGGCTGAAACAGAACACATCAATGCTTGGTCCAGGAAGTATTTTCCATTCATTTTCTCCACAGGGGGTTTAAGCAGATCTTTCGGTTCCAGAATTCTGAGCTGTGAACCAAACCAAACAGCTCTGGGATGAATCACAACATTGCAAAAAAGTTTTTGAAAATCTGAGAAAGGCAAAGTTTGGTGCACTTAGACTTTTTTGAAGCAGTGAACTTTAAGATGTAATCCAATCAAATGGTACATAACCAATGTATATAACTACTGACCTCAAGTCATAGCATAAAGTACAATATATCTAAAAATGTGTAAATATATATAAATGAATATGTTGTTTGAAAGAGTAGAGAAACTGACATGAATCACAATGATTTATGGTAAGGGACAGTAGCTGCTAGCCTTTGGCATGACTTTTACTTGTTATTCTTAAATAGTGCTTATTTTTAGTGTTACTTTTCATATTACATATTGCTTTTTAGATTTATTTGACTTAATTTATTTCCAATTAATACTTTTAGTTCTTCTGTTTATTTCAGTTAGTTGCCAAGGCAGCATTTTTTTTGTGTATGTCTTTAATCTAATATTTATTTTTCATTTTATTTTAATCAACAAAAATGTTTCAATATTTTAGTTAATGATAATATTCCTGCTTCTCCAGTATCTACTATCGCTAAACCTTGGTAGATCAAGGTAGATTATGGTTTCATGGTAGATCTGTCTTGAAAGTTTTATTGTGGGCAAGTTTGCATAATTTGAAAGTTTTCAAAAGAGCACTATTCATTTTGCATTAGACTGTCGTAATGAGGAAAAAAGTACTTGGAGCACCTTTAACTTCAAACCTCAAACCAGGATGTTTGAAGAATGGCCTTTTATGTGCTCCATAAAGGGAGCTTGGAGAGGAGAGGTGCCTTTTGGTGGTGTACTGCAAGATACATATCCCACTTACATAGTGTCGCACCCTCTCAATGTGGCATGATACATTTGGCGAATTTGAATATGCTAATTTTTAACAATGCAATTAGTTGCCAAGGTGACAGAATAAGACTGAAGGAAGACTGCTGTGTTATGCTCTCAGAAGCGGCAGTATATTAGAAACATTTGTCTCTCTCTTTGATCTTCTACCTCTGCTTGAGACATTAACCGTGAAGGAAACGGGGGCAGAGGAACGTTCTTCGTCTCCTATTTTCCTTTAAGACAATTTCTCTTGACATCTGGAGTCATTACCATGACTCCGATACCCAGGGTCTCAAACAATCAATACCTGTCTCCATGGTGACTTAAACAGCAGAGACCTCAGCTGAAACCTTCTCATTCGTCTTATTACGCCAACCATCATCCGCAATCAATGATAGCCTGCATCATTCACTCATTCTCACTTTGATGTGTCTGTGTCCACAGGCGTTCCTCTGCACGTGTGTGTGGTGTGTGTTTAAAGTAGTCAAAGGTATAGCAGATGCCCCGTTAATGGATTCTTATCGATCAGAACGGAAACCGTCCCAACTTCACCGCAAGCTGGCACCTGATGTGCTTTATCTGTGTCTGTCTTTCTTCTCGTTCTTATCCAAGTCTGTCTCCTTCTCTTTCAGCTCACCTCTAGTCAGCCTACTCCCTGGGTTTCATTTGCTCGGGAACAACTTTCTCCGTACATGTGTGTTTTTTGTCTTTCTACTTCTATACTGACTACAAAAGCAAAAGGTGTTGATGTAGATGAATCATTGGGCTTCGTGAAGTACTGTAACACAGAGGAAACATAAAAAGGGCTGCGAAGGGTGTAAACAACATGTACATCTTAGGATTTATTTAAAACAAACTTGACAGGAGAACTTGAAAAAAAAGGTCAAAATTGTGGGTTTATATCTCATTTCTGAGAAAAAAAAAGCCAGAACTGGTTGGAAAAGGTCGGAACTGTAATAAAACGTTGCAAGTATCCTTTTTTGTATTTTTTTTTTCCCAGTAGTGGAAATGGGCTTCTGTACTTTGTATTGACATACTATATGTCAATCTAACAGAAAAAGAAACCTTAATAAATGCATCTAATAATAAAAATGCATACTATCTAATAATAGTGCAGACGGTTAACTTCACAGTCAAGTGATTTAAAATCACTCATGATAAGATTTCAGAGATCACTCTGAAATCTTCATGATGTCTGACTGTGAAGTGACAATGGGAGCCAGTTAAACCCTGGTTTCTCACACTAATCACCAATAACCATGTTTCACGTATGAGACTCGGTGAGTCTGTGATGAAGGGAGAGAAAATCTGTCTCTGTTCACCCTTCTAAAGACCACTCACAATGTTATTTTTTCTGTTCCAATTCCTCTTCCAGACTTGTGTGTGACTGAAAGCTAATCAATGGGACAAGAAGTCTCTTGAACACACAAACACCTCCACTTTCCCCCCTCTCTGCCCTCTTTTCATTGATGTCCCTGTCTGGGATCTCAACTGATAGAGAGAGACAGGAAAAAAGACAGAGAAAGAGGGAGCACGAATGTGGTTTTAATAATCCAACAAAGAGCAGCCACACCTGTGGCATAGAGGCCACAGCAAGATCAGAGCCCAGCAAGAAGCCATTCTCCTGTGTGTGTAGAAAAAAAAGTCTCCTCCCTCATAAAACTGACCTTCAGAAGCCCAGTGGAACACAGAACTAGGGCATCAAATGCAAACAGTTTGCTGATGCTATTTGTGACTATATATACAATCATAACTAACATGGTACAGTCCCATTCATTGACTTAACTGCACTAGCAGAGAACTAACAAGGGATGTTATAAGGAATGTGAAAAATGGTAGTGTATACAAGATTCTGCATTAAATTTTTTTGCTTGGTCTGTCTATACCTAATACCTGGTATTTTAACATTGTACAAATTCTGGGAAAAGCTGTAAAATATTGCCATTTTGTCTGAAGGTTTGTTTGATGAAACTACTGCTATAGAAATGATAGTACACCTAATGGACAAGAACTGTTGATTCGGATGACTAGGTGGGATGTGACCCAGACAGATTTGTGTTTTAAGTTAAGTGTTATATTAAAATATGAAAATCGTCTAGTGCCATTAGCGTTCCATCAGTCCTCTTTCATTGACTACAGCTCTTCACACTGTACTAGTTCAGCAGTTGATCTCATCTGCAGTGTTCACAATGTGAGTGCTGAAGGAAAAAAGAGACTAATACTTTTTTTGTTACATCATAGTAGGGACTTTCAGTTATGTTTTTCGAAATATGACGCTAAAGGGATACCCTGAACTAACTGACTAAGGTTGCCAACCGTACCTTGAAAAACGTAATCGTCCCGTATTTAGAAACATAAGTACGCATCCTGTATTGAGCTGAAAAGGAAAAGGCTTATCTGATTGGTCGAGGTACGGTTGCTTGCGAAGAAGATACCGGAAGACAATAGATGACCATAACAAAGCAGCATGGGTGACAGTGACACAGACAACTGCTTTATAGGTCCTGTACAATATATAAATATATGAAATATATATGCATCTAGGGGTGGGCGATATTACGATGTTTGATCGTGGACGATAAAAATTTCTCCACAATCTGCTTTTTAAGGAATATCGTAGTATCGTGCTATTTTATCATCTCCGTCTCCGTAATCAGTGTTAACTCAGTGGTAGAATTACACTCAACGCGCGCGCACTAAAAGCCTGTCAAATAGCACCTAATTACTGAACTAAGATATTCATTCCGATAAAAACGACCTGAGAGAGAGTAAATGATGTATGTAGTGTAGAGGTATACAGTTTTTCACCTTTCAATACTGCTGAATACACCTACTCTTCCTGAAAAATAAAAGCATATTTTATTCATATTATGTTTATTTGTAATGTGTAGTTATTCGAATAACAAAGATAAAATGACAATGATTTTTAGCCTAAATATTTGCCCTTCTTTATTTTATACTTTGTTACCTTGAAAGGCTTTGTTTTTATAAAAAAGGCAAATTAGTTTGTCTGTTCTGCTCAGATAACTTGCAAAATAGTAAAATAAATGACAAAGAATCATTACATAATCGTGATATTTTTGAAAAAAATCGTAATATCATATTTTTGCCATATCGCCCACCCCTACCTCTGTAATTTGCAGAAGTCTTAAAAAAACAACTTGAAAAAGAATCGGGATTAAAATCGTGATTTCCCCAGAAAAAATCGTGATATGATATTTTTTCCATATAAAACACCCCTATATGCATCTACTTAAATCAGGTTCAAGTCAAATAGTTAAAAAAATCATTTCACACACAAAAAAAGGCTAAAAAAAATTCACCACTCTAGGAAGTTTGAAGGCAATCGGGTTGGCCAGCCCTGCCAGCGATGTGTCCCTTATTTATTTTTCAGGGAGTTGGCAACCCACTAGGGTTGACCAAGATTCAATATGTGACGAGTTGGGGTGAGACTGTGTTGATATTTGGGTTATTGGAAAGGAGGAGTTGAACATGTAAATCATTTCAATTATTGACTATCATTGTGGGAAAAGACCACCAAATCTGACCCATGATGTGATCAACACACATTTTAACTACTGACAACCTGAGCCCTTAACAAACTATAAACTATATAGATGGTAAACACAAAAATACACAACCTGACTGTAGGCAGGTATTGAGAGGACAGCTCTGTAATTAAAGAGCAAACCGCTGTCAAAACATTTCAGCATCACGTCTTGAAATCCAAAAGACTCAATGTGTGAGTGTGTTTGTCCTGTCGCTGTGTCTTTCCTGATGTGGTGCATTCAGACAGGTGTCAGTGTGTCCTTTCTCGTTTAGTTTTTTGTCTGGATATTGACCGTCTATGGAAAGTGCAGTGAGCAGTAAATAATTTAGCCACAGTCTTCTCTGAGAATCAGGGAGTACGGACAGCAAACATCAAAAGATAAGAGGGAGACAGCAATGTTAAGTCAGTTTTCTTTAGAAAAGTTCTATAGTGTACTCACTTTTTTCTGTTACGTTGTTCATGAGCACTAAAACTCCACCTGTAACTAGTAAAGAAGTAATATATTAAAATTACATTTATTTCATACTAGCCTAAATACGTCAGACTTCGTACTTCTGTTAAATTTCAGTTAGCTTCTGTACTCAGTATGATGGCAGGCTATCTTAGGGTTTCTCTCTGGCTCCAAAACGACGGGACCAATCAACGAACAGAAAGCCGTGACGTAGATGCTAAGCGCCGCACTAATGATTGCAGTTTAGGTTAAGGAAATCTAAAACGACTGCCGACAACGGTATGCTGTTCGCTCTGTTGTGGAGAATATTCACAGTATTTGGCAATTGAAGCCCAAACAAGAAGAGTGTTTGGTTCACATTTTGAATTAAGGTGATGTTGTGGCCCTACTCCCTGACAGGTTTTGGGAAAAGTAATCCACTATATCTACTATAACTATAAGTAATGCACTTTATCGATAAGATATGGATATAAGTGAAGGGAAACACAGCCTTCTGGCTGAATGTGGAACAAGGTCTTGAAGCCACAACCTCTGGTGAAGTAAATCCAGTAGGAGCACAGTTGAACAAACTCCGCTCTAAGTCCGACTGTGGGGCAGGAGGAATCAGTTCGCCTTGGCCTCGGGGGAACCACTGAGAAGCACAGCAGCAAGTCAACACCAGGCGGTCTCCCACTACCTGCTCGTCTGATTTAAGACACGGGAGGACACAGCCTCTTCGCGGAGGTCGTAGAACCTGGCGGAGGTGTTAGGTGTTGCCCAGCCCACAGCTCTACAGATATCCGCTAGAGAGGCGCCGTGCGCCAAAAGTTCCCATATGTATCATCGGAGTGGCTCGACTGAAGGGGAACGCTAATTTTCCCCTGTCAAAAACAGCTCTTTAGAAATCACTCTGTTCTGTGTACTTCTCCTTTAAATCCCTCTTTTCTGAGGCACTCTCGGAGGATCTTTTTTTATCCGTATTCATAGTGAGACTTAGCACATTATTAGGAAAGGCGATTTGCAAAGATTCATTAAAGACATTATACTCATTGCGTCTGTAGGTGAGGCTGGATTATGAATTATTCGCGCACACATAAACGCATTTCAGTAGATCAAGGGCGCATTTCCCTTCAGAACCAAACATAACATTAATCCTCCGCGTCTTCAGTCACTCAGATGCTGCTATGTTTATTAATACATGCAACAACAAAACACCTCAATCTCTTAGGAGTGTTGCTTGTCTCTGCGTCTCGGTCTGATGACGGCTCACTCAGGGCGGGTCTAAGATAAGACACCAGTTCAGTCTGTGTGACACGCTGCTGTCAATCAACTATTGTGGGAGTGGCCTCTGTCGGTGTGATTTAATTAATTTATTAAATTAAAGGAACACTACTGGGTGGATCTTTATCATTGTAGGGTGGTTGTGTACACACACTCCCAACACACATTTCAGTTCAATCAGCTTAAAAAAGTGCATGTGGCACCGGATGACCCCTTTAACAAATCCTAAAAAGCTTATTTTATGGCAAAAAGGTGAAAGAAAGGTGAAAAAAGAAAAGTCCAGCAACACTTCCAGCATGTTCACTTTATGTCAATAGGTTGGAAATCTAGTGACAGGGAGTCAATACCAGAAGCTGTAAATAACTTTGCCATTTCCTGTTTCTATCTATCTCTTTCTTCCTTCATCTCTCTCGCTCTCTCTCTCGTCTCAACCTTCTTTTAAGAGATCCATTAACATGCGGGACAAAGAGCAGAATGTTGCTGTGGAATGTAATGACATCGAAGTGAGAGTCTGAAGCTAAAACTAGCAGCTCTTAAGGTTCATGAGGCCCAGGTGGGAACTAAACACTGTTCGGATTCAGCTCTTTACAGAGAAACAAGACAAATGTGTGTCAGAACTCCACATCATCCTGGTCTTTTACTGACATGTTTGGAGCAGAGGAAGTTTAATGTTTCCTGCTTGAGAATGTAAGAGGAAAAAGCTCTGAAAGCAAAGCACATTATAATCAGCTGGAAACTCAAAATACTAGCCATTTCCATTGTTTTAATAAAACAAAACAAATAATTTACTCTCTCTCAGGTTTTAAATCTGTTTTAATCCTTTTTTATATTTTGTGAGCAGCTGCATCCAGGTGATATTTCTATGAAGCGATTTCAGTCGGCTCAGAATAGATTACTGCTGACATTTAACCAAAATGTGTTGGCTAATTCAGTTGAGGGCTTTACAGAGCCCAGACGGGCCTGGCAGCGGACCAGATTCACACAGGACCGGAGAGCCGAGACGCATCGGGACATTAAGAGAATCTGATAGGACCTGTCCTTATTAACCCAGCAGCTGAAAGGGAGCAGTGGAAGCTGTTTTCCAGGATTTTCATGAAAAAAATCTGCTTGCCAACCACCGATGAATTATGGGTAAAAGCTTTCTCAGTGATCTTCTGAATACACTGGAGATTAACAGTCCGAGAGCGGATTCGCTTTGATAAATCTGACCCGTGCTGGAGTGGGTTGGCAGCAGGAGGTTATCTGCACAGGTCATGAACGCTCTGAATCCAAAAATAGTTAAAAAGTTTCCATACAGGTATGCGTGGCCTAAGTTCAATCATCATCATGTTTGAGGTTACAGTTTATCATGCAAAACTGTCATAAATGCTAATTGCTGTATTCGTTTTTAGACTCAAGTCATTATACAATTTCTGGTCTTGTTTTTGACTTTCCTACAAGTCTTACTAAACCTTGTTATACCTTTTATACAACCCGTATTTTGGAAGTGATAGGACATTTTAAACATTTGAATAAAATGAAAACTATAAGCCAACATTTAGAACATAACAAAACAAATGTTTAAACTGAGAAATTTTACACTTTTATTCACTAAATAAACCATACTACAAGTTAGCACAGGGCATCAAAGGGCTGAAAAACACAGGAGAACATCTAGCAACTAAGTTAACTGACATAAGGTCTGTAACATGATTAGCTGTAAAAGGGATGTCTTAGAGAGGCAGAATCTCTCAGAAGTAAAGAAGGGCAGAGGCTCTCCAATCTGTGAAAGAGTGCATACGAAAATTGAGGATTAATTGAACATCAAATTGCAGAGGCTTTGCAAATCTAATAATCTACAGAGCAAAACATAATTAAAAGATTCAGAGAAACTAGAGAAATTCCTGTGCGTTAGGGAATAGGTTGAAGACCTTTGTTGGATGCCTGTGGTCTTCGGGCCCTTAGACGACATTGGCATGATTCTGTCATTGAAATTACTAAATGAGCTCAGGAATACTTCCAGAAACCACTGCCGGTAAACACAATCTGCCATGCCATCTGCAGATGCCAGCTAAAGCTCTAAAGCCATATG
Organism: Enteromius paludinosus; assembly: GCA_032361165.1. NCBI lineage: Eukaryota > Metazoa > Chordata > Actinopteri > Cypriniformes > Cyprinidae > Enteromius > Enteromius paludinosus. Next base: position 9,155,071 of record JAUMHQ010000061.1, on the reverse strand, counting down.
AGAACATGGTCCAAAAACTAAAGTCCAAATTTGACATTCTTGTTGGAAATCATGGACACTGTGTCCTTCAGACTAAAGAGGAGGTTTTCAGAGTGTTATCAGCGTTCAGTTTAAGAGCCAGCATCTCTGGGGTTGCATAAGTGCATACAGTATGGGCAGCTTGCATGTTTTGTTTTGTTTTTGCTTTGAAAATAATTTAATATGTAGCCAAAATTGCATTCAAGGGCTGTGCATTCAAAAATACAGAGTGTGACAGAGAAAGGTGGTGAAGGAGAGATGCTTGGATAACAGACTGGGACATGGACAAGAATCCTAACAGGAACAGATGACAGATCCAACACAAGCCCAGAGTCCAAATGTATGAGTTCAGAATGAAACGGAAAACCTGAAGCAGAACAACTGTCTGTCTGCAGAATGTAAGACAGAACAGCACTAAAACTGAGTCCAACAGGTTACAGTCTTTCTCTCTGTCTCTCTGTTGGAAGCCATGACCTTTCAGCAGTCTTTCTCTCTCTTTCTGTGAGCACACTCCCACTTCTGAACCATTCATCAATCTTGCTGTTTGTTATTTTGCTTTTTTATTTTTCATGATCTGCTCCTGTATTTTAGCTCCTTGCAGCGCCTTTGTTTTTGTTTTTATTTTTATTGCTGTGCTGTGATTCTGTAATCCTCAGAAAAAATCTGTGTATGGCAATTTATTTAATAAATATAGTCCGTAATATCTAATAATACATTTAAAGTAAAATATTTAATGTATATAATTCTATATACTGTAGTATTTTATATAAAAATGTATGATTCACAATTTCAGTGGCAATGTTTTTTTTCATTAATATGACTTTTTAAAGCTTATTTTAGTTTATCCTAATGTCAGCAGGACCTTTTTGTCTGAATTTGCACAAATATTTGCAACTTAAGAGTGAAATCAGTCAAAATGTAAGTGCACAAACATGTAGCAATTTTATGAGTGATGGGCATACTTTATCTGCAACTCTGTTTTGAAGAAATGCTACTCTGATGGTACACACAAACACATTCACATTCAGAGATGTGCTCTCTTTCTCTTTTTAGCTTTTGGGTTAAGTCTTTTTCAAGTCCAACGCAGCTTTATTTGTATGACTGTCAAACCACAGCGGTGCAAAGCACTGTAGCGTAATCTATGAATTAAACAGCAGAAATAATTTAATACATAAAGTACATATAAATGTATTCACAAGCATGAAAAGAAATAACATTAAAGGAAGAAAAATAAATATGTTTAGAAAACAAATTGTGAATGCACTCTTTGAGATGATGTATGCAGTGTGGGTGCATAGCATAAATCTCCACAAAGGCACTTTTTCCATTTTGCATAGAAAGTAACTGTTACGTTTTTAGAAAAGTTGCCTTCATTTAGAACATTTATGGCTATTTGTACGTGAATCTTTATGAATACTTTAAAAAAGTGAAACATTTTTGACCGTAACACTGAAGGTGAGTTCAGTACTCACACAATCCCATAGCGGGACTCTCATTTATCAGTGACAGAGAAACTGAGAAAGGACTAAATTAATTTCTAAATGACATCCAAATGAGACTAATAAACGTGAAGTCATTTGCGGGGTTTTTTTGTATAGCTGAATTTAGCATGTTTCACTCTGATTTGGTGTGATTGCTCTGTTAGTTTGATTTATTTGAATTAATGTAAACGCTGCCTTCCGAACCTTGGTGTTCACCAAAACGCAAGGGGCCGAGGCCCCCTGAAAAGGTGGGTCTTGGTCCACTTCCAAAAAATATGTGTTACAATAACAATATATTACACTTATGCCTTTATTTAGTATTTTTATGTCTGTTGTTAAAAATGATTTTGTGAACATTAAGTAAACCAAGTGTCCTTTTATTTCTGAACCAAATAAACCAACATACCCCCAACATATCATACAAAACTGAATAAATCATTATAATTCCAAATTAGGCAAATGTGTTAGCAGCATTGAATAAATGCAGTTTAAAACATCTAATGTCATTTACTGTGACCCTCAAAGAACTTCTAAATATCTATTTGTTGCAGAAGCCTTTAATACCTTGGTATTGTATGTTTCAGTGTTTATATAATCTTATAAAACTGTATGTATGCTAATAAAACACTTCACATGCAAATACTGTACCTATGCATACGAATGAGATTGCGTTGCTCTGACAGACAAAAAGAATAGGATAATAGAGAGCATTATAAGGCTAATGGAGATTCTGAACTTTCTCCAATTCCTATTAATTAGTATCGCCACTATTACCTCTGCTCTCTCTGTCTAACTTCCAGACAACTGTCTTTCTCAGTTTCTTTCTTTCTGACTGTTTCTGCCATGCATTTTGCATGAAAGTAAAGTAATCCCTGTTTGAGTTTCAAATTGAGCACTCAGCTCTTTCATCTCGATTAGACCACACTGACTTTTCTTTTTTTGACCCTTTTTATTCATCCATTTCTCTCCCTCTCTCTCAATTTGGCTTTAACTCTGAGCTGTTCTGTGGCGTGTATGATTATTTTTTATTTTTAGTGCCGTACCACTCTAGTAATGTGTGTGGCTGTGTAGGAAATCATGGCCTATGGCTCAATATTAATCCAATAGATGAAAACATTCAAGCGACCCAGCATTTTCCTGTTTTAGCTGTATGAATGGAGTGTGTGTGTGTGTGTGTGTGTGGGAGGACCAAAGCACAGAATCTGAACTAAAATAAATCACACGCCACTTACAGCTGCCAATAACACACGATTGTGAACAGGAGCTCCTATGCGCACACGCACGCTCATGGTGGAGTGTTTAAGTCAGGATAATCACTACGGGAGAGATAATTTCACAGTTTCGGTTTCTAGCCTGTTAGTGCATTTGCGTTGGATTTTTCTTCTTATTTGCGGTACCAAAAGGTTTTCACTTTCTATCAGATTAGAAGATTACTATAAAACACACCTTTCCTCAAGACATTACTTAAATTAGAGATACGCGGAGAGTGAGAGAGCTGTGTACGTGTGAGAACTGAGTAATGAAGAACAGGTTTGTTAGAGATGTGAGAGTCTACAGGTGTAAAACAGGTGTGTGTTCTGAGCTTTGAAGGGGTGGGAGATGAGCCTGAAATATCAGCAAGATGTGTTTCAGCACAGATGACATCATTATTCTCAGATAAGAGGGTCTGTGTGTCTCTGACTATCTTTTATTTTTACTGCATGCATTATTGAGGATACATATATTCACTTTTCAGGATACACTGCTACGGTTTACTGTCATCATTTTCTTACAATATTAAAATTTATATGTGCTGGTTCACATAGAGTGTGCTTCACTACTGAGTGCTGTTAGTCTTGTACAACATGACTTGCATACCAACGCATGGCAATAGCTGCCAAGAACACAGAGCTATGCACCATGTAGTGGCACCACTTATTAATTCATAAATTTGAATAAAATATATTTGTGAACTGAATGTATTTTTGGACACCTAATTGTATGTTATTTTGAAATTAAATTAAAAGTTATTATAATTTAAATGCATATTAAATGCAGTTATCTGTACTTTGGAGTTCGCATATGACCCAGTCAGGTAGGACTTACTGTACAGTAAGTACATAATTATATGTTATTACATAATTACTTGTGCAGTCTTGGTAGATTATGTTTGAAGTGCACTGCAGAATGTACAGAAAAGCATTTGTGGCTACTAAAATACACTTTATTGAAACTAGCATTTTATAAATATTGTAACTTCACGTAATGATGCAGTTACAGATTAGTACATTTAAAATATATATACTCTAAATGTAACATTAATTGACACACTACAGTTAAAATTATAATGAACTACTACTAAGTACATGTGTGTCAACACATAAAACAACTTATTTTAAAGCACAAGAAACCTTAAAGGACCTTTAACTTTTAAACTTTTAATTTGACATCATTACAAAGGGCACTGTTCAAAGGTGTACTTCAGTCTGTTAAGAAACACAGTGAAAGTGTATACTCTTTAAGTACACTCAAGCAGCCTTTTATTTAAATAATAGTCAACACTTAAGAATAAGAAACATATATTCTCTGTTAATTATGACTTTCCCCTCAATGAATAGTAAGTAGTTGTTAAGTGTTGATAGGATTAAGGGATCTAAAATATAGCAATGCAGAATAAGGCATTAATACAACCCAGGCTGACTGGAAATACGTGCCTCTACATACATATCTGCAACCCCGTAATTATGTACCTTACTGCACGTTTCGCTGCAGTTTCAAAGTCAAATGTCTACAGAGTGACGCTAAAACGCATGTTTAATAGAAAACCATGGCCTGTTTGTATTAGGTTGGTACAGGTACGTATTACAGTGTTTTTATAACATAATATAAAATTTTATGCAAATATGCATTTTTTTAAAGAAAACTAATACATTTAAAGTTGTAATGTTGTGTTGAATGGTGTAAAATCATTAAAAGTGGCTAAGAAGGTTAGTTCAGAGAAAATTATCGAATAATTTGCTTGCAGGTGGCACTTATTTTGTTATGTAAGGCAATGAAATTCATACATTTTAAATTTGACTTGAGTGCCTGAAAGTGTCCAAATACTTTCTGAGGCCGCTATAAATCACATCAATGGCCCTGCGGTATGACAGTACCACATACGCTGTGCACTGCAATAACCTGTTGAACCTTTGGTTAATATCCCAGACTTCAGAATCGAGTTATAACTAAACAGCACCCATGAGAAGTTTCCCTGAAAATATTAAAATGGCTCTGGGAAAGAACAGAGTGGAGATGGTGATGACTCTTCTGATGGCAGTAAATGGCTGATGGATTTGTTTTACAGGCATCTGTTCAGTTCAAGCTTCAAGTATGACTCTCTGGCCAGAGGATGAGTCAGCACGGGAAGATTATGTGAACAAAACCCACACTGTCAAGGATCTTTCTACTCTTAGGTTCAGGAAATGGAAATGATGGGTTCAAACATTTCCTCTCTGTTTAGAGAGAAGCGTTGCTTCCTGTCCTGAATGAAACCACCGCTGTTAGCACAATGTGAGAGTGGCACTTACCTGGATGGAGGTTCAGACAGCATAGAAAGAGACAGTGAGGATTCATCCTGTGAATGAAAGTACGTGCTCGGGAAAGTTTTAGAACTCGTTCTTTCAAGGAGGGACTACTTTTCCAGGTTGATGAGCGTTTGTTTATGCGTTTCTGCTTTGCTAGTTTTTGACTTCCTAGTTTTTGACATTAGGCAATCACACCAGATATGCTGACATGCTTTATGTGATGTTGTTTTGACAGTTTAATATTATTTCTGCCCTCTGTTGATGCATTTCATTTTAAAACACTAAGTTTGGGCCGAGCTTGTCCCATGATGCATCCCAATTCATCTATTTATACTTTGTTCAAACACTATGAATTATTACATGTCTCCTGTCACGGTAAACTGGCCCGTCTATCATCTTGTCACAGTTAACGTCCTCATATACACACTCCACAATCCACAGCATGGTTGAATTTCTCACGTTTGTAGTTCTGAACGAATTGTCCTTCAAAGCATTGGCTTTTAGGCAATATTAGACCTAAGAATGTGCATAGATCTACACTCCGAAACTCCACCAAAAATAGAGGAGTATCTTTAGGATACTCATTTCAACATACCATCATTTGGGACACCGTAATTCTAATCTCAGATACTATTTAGGGCGGATAGCATGTGAATTGGGACACAGGGCCTTTTTTTAGGCTTTCGTTACATCACAGCCATTAACTGCCATCATTTTCTAGTGAGTTGCAGGTGAGGGACATTATCAGTTTAGAAGTATTTGATTGGATGGTTTTGCAGGATGACTCATCAATATTATTCTGTCCATTATTTACAATTTTAAAACTCAGCGTGTATGTATAACGAAATGTGTTCAAGTCAGATCTTTATGTGGTCTCGGACGTCCCTGTGGATGTCTATTTTAAGGGCAATTACAGTACAGGAGAGCTTTTCTTTTTTTGTGGGCTGAGAGTCAGAATGATTTTATAGATTGAATTATAGAGCTTAACTTGTACATACTGTAGCTAGCAATATTATTTTAAATCCAGAAAGTACGTGTTCATTCCACACATACCTCTGATCCCCACTGATACATTACTTACAGGGGTCTTATCCCACATTACAGCACTGCACACTCAAACACACACACACACACACACACACACACACACACAGAAGTTTGTAATAGCAATGCAAGCACAAGCTGATTTTTAATACCTCTTCAGGAAAAGTCTGGGACAAAAAGGAGAGCGATTTTGTAGGTCTGAGTAAGTGATTATGGCAGCTTGCTGTCTGCTTGACTAAACTCCCGAGAAATCACTTCAGCATAACTGACTTAACTTTTTCTAATGAAAGATAAATGAACATTAAGGGGAAAGAATAAACTTTCCCCTTAATTCTACGTAGCCATTATAGCAACAATTCTGTGAATATTCGTAATAGCCTGGCATTAAGTGAAAGATAAAATTCAGCTAAATTTCACTTCTTGTCTATTCTAAGCTTTTATCAGAACTGGAAAGCCTCTAACATGGCAGAGTGGATTTTGCGTAAGACATAAGAGTTTTACCCTGTTTGACCCTCTTAAAATCCATGTCTTTTGTATCAAAATCAGATCTGGGAAAATCGTTTGGCTCAGTTGCAAGCAGTGTATGCTAACTTGCAGATTATTAAAACCATAAGCTGTCCATTTCAGTAGTAAAAGGAAGGTTTTTAGCCACGTCATGAAAAGATTATTGTCAAACGCTCCCAAAAGAGAATGCTACAGGCAGAACATTAGCTAACATGCTAATGCCTCTTACAACTCTGAATTTAGTGAATTTTAATTTGATAAATTCTGGGCCACTGATCACATAAATTTAACCAATGCACAATTTTCTGACAGTGTAATTATTATATTATATTATTCTTTTACTTGAAAAATTTAAAACATTATGGGATATTATGAATAAGACAGCAAGGAAATATTACTATTAAGCAAGAAACAAACCTTTTACAATATATTATGACAAATATCATACAGTATATTCATTTATTTACATTTTCTTGTAATCTAATAATGAAAAGCTGTTTTAAAGGGATAGTTCACCCAAAAATGAAAATTAGATGTTTATTAGCTTACCCCCAGGGCATCCAAGACGTAGGTGACTTTGTTTCCTCAGCAGAACACAAATGAAGATTTTTAACTTTAACCGTGGCAGTCTGGTAGTCATTTAA
>JAUMHQ010000061.1:9102719-9122986 GCA_032361165.1 Enteromius paludinosus | reverse complement strand
CAATATGGCGGATGTAGTACGTCCGAGTTCCATTCATACTACCCACATTCATACTATATAGAACGTACTGTTTTAACAGTCGGGTAGTACGTTCGGTTTTAAATGTAGTACCTATTTAAGAAGCATGCGATTTCGGAAGCAGCCATTGTCATTAGTTTACTTCCTAAAGTGTACAGTGTCCTTGAGTAAGAAAGGCGCCAAAAAATATAATTTATTATTATTATTATTATTTAACATATTTACATGTAATATGTATTCATATTTTTTTATTATTATTGATGCTGATTTCAGAGTTTAATATGATTTTACTGAAATTTGCAACAACACAAATCTTACTGACCCCCAAATCTTGTATGCATTACACACTATACAATATATACATTTCAAATATTATTCCTATTTAGGGTGTCGTGGGAAAAACTGACAGGGGAGATTTTAAATAAAATAATTGCTCAAAAAAACTCTTTGGTGCATTCAAGTAATTTCTGAATGCTATTGATCAAATTAGGTTTATATAAAAAATTGTAATTAATGGTAACAGTACAGTTTATTTTTGTGATTTTGCACTTTAATGTAAAAAATTGCCAGAAACTATTCATTGCAGACTACCAAACTATACATTTCCCATAATTTGTCCTGTGGCAGATCAGGAAAAATAACAAAAAATACATCAATAAAATGTCAATTAAACACCTACCCCCAGTTTCACAGACAAGGCTTAAGCTAGTCCCAGACTGAATTGCATGTTTGAGCTGTCTCAGATGAAAATATCTTGCTCTGACATATCTTAAAACATGTCAGTGTCATTGTTCTGTGTTAAGATGCACACCTGTAATATTTTCTTTTAAGGCATTTTTGTAAAAGTTGCTTAAATATCTTAATTTAACTAATGTCTAGTCCTGGCTTAAGCTAAGCCCCATTTGTGAAACCGGGCCCTAATGTAAAGTATTTGCACTGTTGCTTTTAAATTCCCAGCCTAAGTATGTGAAAAAAGTGAGAAGTGTTATGTGAAAAATACTTTGTAAGAACTGTTTATTACTACAAAAATCAATGAAATGCTAATTGTCATCATAACTCTGATTTCCAAACTCATTAGTAGGAACTTCCCTGGCACACACTGTATTTACTCTTTTAATGTGGCACTAACATTTATAACTGCAGCTGCCCTGGCTCACAGGTATTTCAAAGCATCATTAATCTCCACAAGGGTAACTTTAAATGGAACCCTGTATTTTTACATAAAACAACCAAACAGAACAAGTAACAGAACTAAAACCCATATTAACTCTAAATAACATTCCACCTTCCACATCTGGTACAGAGCTACTTAATTAAATATTTGAATGCAGCAGACTAACCCTCCCAAAGTATGATGACCAGCAGCAGTGTGTTTTCTTTGCCAGTTGCACATTTGTTGCATTTCATTGCAAAAAAAAAAAAAAAAATGACAGGAATATAGCAGGGACGTCTTTGATCCAAACTTAGCAAAGGCATGAAATCCAATGGGTCAAACAGACTCTGTCCTAATGATGGACATTCAGCACACATTGCTGGTGTTATTGAGATAAAATGAAAGGTAAAAAGTGTGTCCTCAGACTGATGTTTGTCCTGCTCATCCCTGCCTCATTATTTTCATGTCACACCATTCCACTGCATTTCACTGATGGTGTCATAATAGGGCTTGAGGGAACAGCTGCTCTCTGTCAATGAGAGTTCTCGAGCGCTGCAGGACCAATGGACGATCGCTCGGACCGTTGATTGATGGATCCGTGGGACAATTCTTTTCCTCAGTGCAGCCGAGACAGAAACTTCACCATGGCAACCTGGCAAAGCAAGTTAGACCTGTTGAAATCATTTCTTGTCCTGAATACTATTATGATTTGATCACGTCTTTGTCTGTAATTTGTGCCAGTACATTTATGTAATATTATGACAATCACTGCTAACATTCTAAAAGCCTGTTAACACCAAGGACTCGTGGCCTAATGGATAGGGAGTTGCACTTATAACACAAAGGTCGTGGGTTTGAGTCCCAGGTCCGGTAAGGATTGTTGGTGGGGGGATTGAATAACCAGCGCTCTCTTCACCTTCAATACCATGACTGAGGTGAGACCCTTGAGCAAGGCAATGGCTGCCCACTGCTCTGGTGTGTGGAAGGGTGAAATGGGAAACCATACCTGGCCACATGTCACGTCCTGTCCTTAAAGCGGTCAATTATTTAAAATGTCAGATGTCCATTAAGTTATGCATGAATAGGCCCCACTTTTGAATCTGCAATGCCAGAATCTCAGATTAATAGTTTCATAGCTAAAATAGCTGACAGTACATTTTAGTGGAATAGCGCATTCCAAAAATGTATTTGTGTCATTTACTGTACTCACCTACATGTTGTTCCAAACCATTATAACTTTCTACCATGAAGCTCAAGCCAGTCTCTGGCTCCAAAATAGCCGGACCAATCAACGAACAGAGGGCGGGCCGTGACGTAGATGCTGAGCGCCGAATTGAAGATTGTAGTTTAGGTTAGGGAAATCTAAAACGACAGTGGACATGGAGACATGGTGTGCTGTTCACTCTGTTGTGGAAACGATTCCCGGCATTTGTCAACTAAAACACCTTTTAATTTATCAACTTTTACCGATCGTCAGCAAGAAACTGGAACATACATCGGCCAGATAATAACTACAATTACGGAAGCTACCTTTTGTAAAAAAAATTATTTGAAGTGTTATCTCGGCGGATACCTGAGCACTGGGATGCATTCTGGGATAACTGGCTGCCTCAAGTTCACACAAGTCTTCTCTTGATGCATCCTTGATAAAGATTTTAACTATACTTGGCTAGATGTGAACTTTGAATTGGAACAGTAATTGGGCGACTACTGATGACTTTTCACAAGTCTGCAAGTACAGACAAGAACACAAATTGAGAAACGGCCCCGGTCTCAATCAGCTCCCTAGCTCCCTAGCTCTTGAGCTTGTGAATCAGTAGATCATGTACATGTGTTCGGTCACTGGTAAGTTCACTGACTCAGTGCACGTTGGGACAGTAATCACTCGAATTCCAGTGACGTGATTACGATCCAGCATCAACAGAAAACATAGTAGAACATCATCACTGGAATTGATAATCAACACGCATTATCAAACTTTTTTTCATATTCCTTACTATTCTCTTTAATCACATCGTTCTGTTACATGTTCTTACAACATTTCAGCCGAAAAAACATTTTAGTCAAAAAAAAAATAAATAAAAAATTCTTATGGCACCCATTCTCTGCAGAAGATCCATCGTTAAGCAGGTAATGTAAATTTGTCCAAATCTGTTCAGAGGAAAAACTAACACATCTACATCTGGATAGCAACTTTAATTTTTTGGTTGAAGTATTTTTTTTAAAGAATGTAATGCTGCCCTGTTTAATAAAAGTGAAAAGCTGTCCAGCTAACAAAAAAAGCAAAACCATTTTATTAGTCTTCTGAAGTAATTAAACAAAAGTGTGTGACAAAAACACAAATTTATGTTATTTACTGAAATTCTTGACTTGAAAATCTTGCTTAATAGCTTAGTCGGGGAATTACTGGATTTTTGATGTTCATAAGCTGTTAGCTTTAATCATAAAAAAACAAAAACAACAACAAATATTTTACTTTACATGTAATGACATTAATAAAACCATATATTTTGATATATAAAACCATTTTTAACAGTGCAATGAGCCTCTTCATCTTTTTCTTTCTTTCCTGTGTTGTTGCTAAAAAGCTTTAATTAAAAGAGTCTGTCTCTACCTCACCCAGGTTAGCCAAGAGGGGAATTAAGTTCAGCAATTAATCTGCATAAAGAACACGCCTCTCAGCACTAACCTGCTAGAGTGAGATATATAATCCCACTCATATCTTCTTACTCTCTGATGTTCGCACAGTTTGTGGAAATAATTTGTCTATTTTATCATTATTCATATTAATGAAGCAGATTATTATTTAAATCAGACAAAAACCTGTATTACAAATATGTCTGGTACTGTGCAAATGAAGCAACCCCCTGAGCAAAAACAGATCATTATTTTGTTCAATTTTTAAATTCTGACATTGTGAAAAGTCACCAGCAAATACAACTTTCAGGATGATGTCACATGCTCAACATGTTGAAAATCTTTGCTATAAACACAAGATCTGGAAGCAGTCTTCGTCCTGGATTGAACTTCCTGTCATCAGAGACAAACGAACTGTCACCACACCGAGTGCTTCCTGCTAGAGAGACGTAACGGCACGATAGAAATATCGATCACATATGTCTGACTGAAGATTCATATAACTCTATCAGCGTTCATCACCTTACAGAGTAAGACGTTACAACATCTTACTCAATAACAGAATCAATACTCACAGCTCCTCCCTCCCCCATTACAGCCCATTAACGGTGAGATGTAGGCTGCCGTGAAACGTTCTTCCTCCACTGCCGTCGTTAGTAGAGACTCAGACTCAGTGTCAGTTCTGTTCTGATTTCACCCCACACCTGATGAATAAGTCAGACGGAGAATGTCAACAGGCCATCGGTCCCTTCTACCACCCAGGGGACAACCCCACATTGCCCAGGCAGAGGATTGATTGGGTTCCTTTATTTCAAGTACTTCTTTTACCAAGGAAGGATCAATGAGAGTTTCTAGACTGGCTTTGGCTCCTGTCTGCTTTGGGACTGATTCCTCTACGGCTGTCGTAGTGTGTTAGAGATTGTGCCAAACAGGTTGTTCATTAGCACCAAGCTAGTCAGTCTGCGCCAGGATCACCAAGTATCATTAGCTGTTACAATAGAAGATGCCACTGCAAGCTGAGACTTAGGAAAGATGGGATCCGACTGAGATAGTGTTAAATATTAAAGATAGCATGATAAGTGCTTTGACTGAAATTTGTGTTTGTTTCTCTATGTACTTAAAGGGACAGTTCTTGAAAAATGTATATTGGAAGCCTCATGCTGTTAAAATACATAAAACTTACAGTACTTCTGTGAAACACAACATAGTGTAAGATCATTAATGAGTGTAAACATAACATTTCTGCCACCTACTGGATTGGAGTGTAAACCAATAGAAGACCAATATGGTGATTTTACAGTATAATTAAATAATGTGTTAAATACTCGGTTGTTTTTCACTGAAACCAAAGAAATTTAATATGATCAGTGTGATTGTTATTATTATTATTATTATTCATTGTATTTTTAGGTTTCACAGGTATGTAATTAGCCTATTAGAATGGTAAAAAGATTTTCTGCAATGACAAAGAGATTTAATGATGCATCTATTTTATTTAACTTTTTTTTTTGGTGTACTTATTTTACTTTTGAACTAAAGTTAACTCTGAAAGTTATTATTATTATTATTTATTTCATTTTATTTAATTTGGGCCTAAAGTGGGTTATAATTAATTATTTTGTGATATACTAAAGACTATAAAATACTCTAAATGTGTCATTCATAGAGTTTTGAATGGTGAAAAATGCAAAGCTCCATATGGGCACTCTATCAAACGAAGCCCCACCTTCTAAGCAGAAGAGCCAATCGCTAATCGGTAAACTCAGCATATCACTGCAACTGCCGTTAGAAGCCCTAGTTACTGTAAACAGTCAACGCTCTGAGAAATACGTTTTTTAAGGCTAAAATTTTTTTTGAGCAAAATAAACAACATTGTTGTCAGACTTTGTTTGTGATTTCAAACATGAAATTTAATTGTATGTTTTGCGAACAGTTCTAGAGAATTCGATGTTAAAATTTTTTTTAATCGTCCTAATTTTTTTGTAAAGGCTGCTTGACCTGAAAATGAGATCAGGCTTTTTAGACCTACCCTAACTAGCCTTTACCTTTGGTCCTTCATATAGTTCGAGAAAATATCTTATGGTCCATATTGGGCACAGCAAAAGTAGATATGCACACAAGCAAACCCTCAAAAATGCACACCCTCACACTGTCACTTCTACTCTTGTAGATGTCTCCTGCAGTTTTGGCAGAGGGCCGGTGCATGTTGGCCATGTGTGGGTTAAGCAGGAAGAGTCAGGAGCTGAGAGCACTTCAGCTGGATCCTGTCTACTTGTGGGCTGCCGAGCTCGGTGTATAGAATCAGTGCACTTGACTGTATCCAAGCAACCATTCATTAATGCGGCCGACCCTGCATGGGGCTTTGTGAGTCTCAGTTCAGAGATGTGTGCTAGTCACCGTACAGAGTAGTTAAGAACCAGTGATTACCGAAAACATGTCCCCACAGGAGCTGTGAAGAAAGGCTGGCATGGTGGCGTTGAGCACAGATTTCACAGAATCAGGGTCTTTCAAAGTACTTGCACTAGCAAAATAGTTTTTTTTGTTGTTGTTTTTTTCAAATTAGTATACAAGGAATATGAGGCAGTAGTGTTTTTTCATGTTTTGTCAATATACTGCATTTTCTAAAAATATTTGAACAGCTGCGAGGGGTTGATTTTAACAGTTCATTAAGCAGTAAAACTGGTTGTGTAATTATCGCTCCATCAGAAAATTGCTAGTGGCTGTTGGATTTTTCTGTGAGAAACACTGTTACATTTTGAAGAGAAACAAAACAGATAAAAACCCCCAATTCTAAACCAAAACTAAAGCTGATCTAAACCTTTACATATTTAGGACAACAGAGCTGGCTCACACAGTTGTGCTGAATCCCTGCACTGTAAAACACGACAGCCCAATTTAGTTATATTAACTTTCTTTTCCTCTTTAACTCCAATTGTCATCTTATGTTTTGGATATTTAACTAAATTTAAATATCCAATTTTATAGAGGAATCATCAGCTGTGAGTGTGTGTGGGGAAAAAAAAACAGTAGCATGTCAGCATAATCAATATTCTGCATTAAGTATGTTGTGTTTTTGCATTAGGCCTGCAACAAATATACCAGTTAAACAGCAAAAGATTTTAATATAAGTAGGGATGTGTTTACTGCACCTCATTGTAACAAAAATGTCCTTAAAACCAGATTCTTGAACTCTGTAGGGTGACAACCTTACAGTATATCTTGAGGTGGCAATGACTTTGAGGATGGATCAACAGAGTGTCTTTATGCGAGTCGTCATTTGTGAACACCGGTTAAGTCAGATGCTGCCGGGATGAATTTGAATGTTTGTATAGAATTACAATACAAATGCGAAGAGTGATTAAAATATATATATATAAAAACATATAACATATTTTGTTCTTTAACTATATTTCTTTGCATGTCTAATGAAATTCTTAGACTGTATTGCTGGTATTGATTCCTGTACTTTTTCAAGTTATCGTCACCTCAAAATATAAGGTGTTACTTCTTCAGAGTTTTCCTGAGTCAGTCAACCTGTGTGACGATATTCATTTCACAATAAGATAATTGTGAGATCGCTTTTTTAAAAATAAAAAAATAATCTTACATGTGTCATGACTTCTTGTGACCTTTTTAATCATTAATGTTATAGGATGGCTCATCTGTACTTGTTACCCACCACTAATCTCTGTGGTTCCATTTTTCCTCCTATCTTATGTATCTGTTTCAGATAAGCACCGAGGTCAATAGAGTAGTAAACACATATTAACTGCAGTCAGGATGGACAGATGCTTTGGCGTCCTTTGGAGCTGTATAAAGCTGCTGTATCATCAAGCAGGAGATTGAGCCTTAGCAGTGTTATACAGTCCCTTTCTAAAGAGGTATCAATAAAAATAACAACATTTTATCAATTTGCACTAATATAAGTGTTCTAATTTATATATTGAATAATGATACTGACCTGTTTATTACAGTATGATCTGATTTGAGTTTTCTCAAACTGATAATGTGACATAGTAAGTTGTTTTAACTCAGAGCATCAAGTTGAAACAACAAATGACCATTAGTTTAATAAATTGTAAAACGTGACGTCTTGAGTTGAAACAAAGAGTATCCTTAAGTTGAATTAACTCAAACTTCTTTTTTTTTTTTACTTGAAATATTTTACATTGTAGGTGGCCTGATTGAAATAGCAACCAGAAAGACTCTCTTGGTTCCAGCGCTCAACCTTTACGCTGAGTTGAAAACATTTGAAGTCTTCTTGAATTATTAATGATTGCCCTTGGCCATATTCCCAAGATAGAGTGGACAAAGGAAACTGCAGTTGGGAAGGGCTGGAAAACCAGAACACAGTCTGGCGGAACATGCTTTGCATAGAGGAGTTTGGAAAAGAGATGTGAGAAGAAAAGATATGGAAAATAAAAATATGCAGGGTGGAAGATGAGTCTTGCTGGGTTTTGGATATACGTATCAAAGACCCCCCAAAAAATCCACTGCTACTGTACGTTAGACTGAAATTTAGTAAATATAAAAATAACACTGAAGACATGAGTCTGAGAGGATTGGTTCAGCTTCACTGAACCAAGAAGTTCAATAATCTAAAGGAATTAAAGGAAGTAAAAAGAGGTTAGAAACCTCTAGAACTTTCCCAAGAGTGGAGATCTTCTTTGAATGTATGGTCTCATGAATAGTATCCATCTGGGATTCCTCCTAGAGTGACAAATGGGGATCTCTAGCTCTGTGTTTTATGCTATTATTTTGAAGTTCACTGGCTCTGTTGATTGTTTCTTGTTCCCTCTGTGTTAACTGTATCCACGTGTGTCTTGTTTACTTACTAGTTCAGGTGTTTAAATACCCTCCCGTTCCTTTAGTGTGTTGTCAGATCTTCTGTTTAATATGCTGTACACGTTATAGGTGAGTCTTGGTTTCTCAGTTCTTGTGGTTTTTGTATTTTGCTTTGGGAATAAAGATGTACTGGGGTTCAAACTTCTATTCATCTGAGGCCCTTTGTGACATAGACTAAATAAATAACTAATGGGGTTTGTCCTCTAAATTGACTTTAACATCTTCACATCTTGAGTCATTGTTTGGCTTCAGATTCCATCTGCAGTCGCACAGACTACCTAGACATAAACAGTCCCAGTGAGCATGGAGAAAGGAACGAAAAAACAATCTACTGCATATATCTCGCATCCACCATCCCAAGGAGGTAATCCTATCCTCTCAGAAATGAGTTTACTCGAAGTGGCAAAGCATTAGGGTGCAGTTATTAAAAATTGGTGACAGTTGGAAAAAGTTTGTGTGAGTATACAGTATATGCAGTTTCTTCAAATGTTTACTTTAAATTTGTTACAGTGTATGCATGTAACAACTCTTCAATGAACACAGTGCAAACCGCAATATTTGATTCAGAGAAAGTGACTCTGGTTCTTTTTAATAAGACAACCAAAAGAATTCAGTAGTTGCTTGTGAGTTACCAGTTTGATTCTGACTCACTTAGTAAATCATTCAGAAAACTAACCCTTCAACGAATGCAATGAACAAAACAGTTTCTTGCTTTTATACATCAGAAATATTCTTTTGAAACAGTCTCATATTTGAGTTACTGTACCACAACCTTGTAGCTCCTAAAGGTTTCATTTTATGTTCATGTGCATCTCCACATACAGTACAAAAATGAAGATGTCACAGATAACGCTAAGCATAATTCAATAATACAGTACATAAAAATATCATTAGGTGGGGGTTTATTCAGAGACTATTTTATTACCATTTAAATTGTGAAGCAATTAGACTATTCTTGAGGGATATGCATTTAATATTTTAATTAGATGTATATTTTAATTAGTTGCTAAAAAAAAGTCATGCATTAATTATTCATACAGGTATTCTTTCAAGCATCCCTCCTATACTATGCTCGGGTAGACAATCACATGATGATATGAATGCATGTTTATAACCACAAAAAAGGGCAACCTAATGTAGTGCATCATGGTTTAATAATAGCTTGATTGATGGCATTGATATGCGCCCCTGTGGTGTTTTGAGCTGTGCTGATGAATGCCTTTTTGTTCCCTCATGCTGACAGCTTCTACTGTCTTTCATAAAATGTGAATAAGCAGAAGTCAGTGTCAAACAATTAGCTTGATGACTTGTCATTTAGAGAGTGCTGTTCAGTCAGAATGCCTTCCAAGTATATTAATTGCAGGTGCAGTTCAGTGAATCAACCTAGGGTTAAGATGGTAATATACAGGGTGGGTCATTTACTGTATATGGATACACCTTAATAAAATGGGAATGGTTGGTGTTATTAACTTCCTGTTTGTGGCACATTAGTCTATGTGAGGGGGGAAACTTTTCAAGATGGGTGGTGACCATGGTGGCCATTTTGAAGTTGGCCATTTTGGATCCAACTTTTGTTTTTTCAATAGGAAGAGAGTCATGTGACACATGGAACTCATTGGGAATTTCACAAGAAAAACAATGGTGTGCTTGGTTTTAACGTAACTTTATTCTTTCATGAGTTATTTACAAGTTTCTGACCACTTATAAAATGTGCTCATGTGCCCATTGTGTTGGATTGTCAATGCAACCCTCTTCCCCCACTCTTCACACACTGATAGCAACACCACAGGAGAAATGCTAGCACAGGCTTCCAGTTTCCGTAGTTTCAGGTGCTGCACATCTCGTATCTTCACAGCAAAGACAATTGCCTTCAGATGAAAAGATAAAAGATAAAAGTCTAATCAGAGAGTCCCCAAAGATAAAAGTCTAATCAGATTGGGAGACCTTGGGGGCCATTCAACTGGCCCACGAATACCAATCCACTTTCTAGGAAACTGTTCATCTAGGAATGCTCAGAACTGACACCCATAATGTGGTGGTGCACCATCTTGCTGGAAAAACTCTGCAGCGAGTGCTTCGCTGTGGGCTCTTGCTGAATGAAGCTAGGTCTCGTAGGGTGTCTTGCATTGAAATCTGCTGCAAAGACCCGGTTACTGCATTCACCAGACATCAACAAAATTTCTATCCGCTCCTCACGTGTTAAACTCTGCGACATGTCAATGGCTGTAAACAAAGATAAACTTGTAAATAACTCACAAAAGAATAATGTTACGTTAAAACCAAGCCCACCATTGTTTTTCTTGTGAAATTCCCAATAAGCTTGATGTGTCACATGACCCTCTTCCTATTGAAAAAACAAAAGTTGGATCCAAAATGGTCACCATGGTCACCACCCATCTTGAAAAGTTTCCCCCCTCACATATACTAATGTGCCACAAACAGGGAGTTATTATCACCAACCATTCCCATTTTATTAAGGGATCCATATAAATGGCCCACCCTGAAGTAGTGACTCTACAGTCACAAAAACACAAAAAAGCCTTTTGAGCTTAATAATGCTTTACCAAGTCAAGAAAGCAGAGAAACTGGGAAAATCCAGTGTAAGTTGGAACTTGGAAGCTGTGTTTTGAAACATGGTATTGTAAACCATCTTTGACCTGCAAAAACAGCTTAAGGTGATCAGACTTGCTTTGGTGGCTTCACATACAGTAAATGCAGTAAGTTTAGTAATATTCTTTAGACTGTCTGTGGATTTACATATACCTGGTGTGCTTGGATTAATTAGTGTATCGTGAGATTTCGATCTGTTGCAGACATCTTTGCTTGAGGCAAAGATGAGCATAAAAACACACATTGTATGAACCGTGTCATGTTTCATTGTGTATTGCAATATAAACTGACAGCAGTATACTTTGTTTCAGTGCTTTATCCTGTTGGGAGGTTGTTTGGTTTTGTGTTAAGGAGAGCAGGATGACTCTTTCACACTAGAGTGCTGGTTGGCCAGCTTTGCAGATTTAATAATGTTTAATCATTCCCAAATTACCCGTCCATTGTCTCTGCCATATGCACCAACTGAACATATATCAAATATATCTTTCATCACTAACACAGAGTAGTGGAAACGGTCACAGGGCAATGCCTGCACATGCATAAGCCAGAAAAAGAAGAGGGATGAAAGGGAAAGATGAAAGAATGCAAGTTGTCTGCTCTACAGTATATTGCACTCTTTCCTGATTTATTACTGAAGTCACCAAAGAAATTCTTTGGCACATGTAATTCTACATAGGAAAGAAAAATGACAAATAAGAATCTATTTTTCTTAGAAAGCATGAAGCTTCTTGTATTTTTCTCCTGAGGAGGAGACTCCAATTTGGCAAGACTAAAAAAAATAAATAAATAAAAAATACTGATTAAAATTTTTAAATTGTATTAAAATAATAACAAATTAAAATTAAATGTAAATAAAATTAAACCATAACTTATAAAATTCCTTTTCCAGTGTTATTTAGTAATTTACTTATTTATTTATGTATTTATTAATTTTAAATCACCTTTGTTGTTTTCGATTTTCATTTAATATGTGTCAGCATTTTTTTTTTGTGCTCTTGTCATTTTTAATTTTTCTATTAATCTTAATTTCCATTTTATTTCAGCACTCTATTTCTACAAATGTTCTATTTTTAAGTTTTTATCTAGTATTCCTATTTCATTTAATTATAGCTTTATTTCAAACAATAAAAACAATTAGAATTTCTTTCATAAAATTTTTTGTTACAATAAGGACACTGTCTTCTGTCTCTTAAAACCAAATTATTTGGGTTTTCTGTCATTTTTTGTCTCATTTGCTTCTAGATTATTTCTCCTAATGAAGTTTTAGGAGAAACATTGAAGACCAACTTAATAATTCAAACAGAGAACTCCATTAAGCCTCCTGAGCTATGAAAATGATCCGTTGGGTTCATTGATCTCTCTTGTTAGAACCTATCTGGCATAATTCCAGTCTAATCTAATCCTCAATCTGTCACTCAAAGGAATAAAGAAAAATTATTAACGCAAATATTGGAGAGCGTTGCTGGAATGTGTCCATATTGTTGATCCATAAGGGTCTAATTATGCAATGCCAAAGCAATGTAGATTAGAACTAGATGCCAAATCAAATCAACTTTATTGTTATTCATCTGATCACAGGCCAAGATTGAAACACAGCTCGCCTTTAACAACGTGGCACAAGATATCACACAAGAATGACAATGGCAGCCGATAACTGTGACAGCTGGCTCTAGATGCCAAAGTAAACACTAAACTGAGGGGCTGTGGTAGATGCAGAGGAAGAAAATAGTTAGCATTGTTATTGCCATACAATGAGGTCTTGTGAGTGGCAGAGAACCTATGATCCATAAAATAGGCTGAGCGTTAACTGGGGTTATGTGCAGCATAATTTTCACACGGCAATTACACGTGAACACAAGCGCGCACACACACACACACACACAAACCCCTTTGATACCTCCGTTCTTGTCTAATCAAGTTCTGCCTGGACCACAGCGGTGAAGCTCTGTTCTCTAATTAAAGGCACCCATTCAATATTAATACACTTAAGCATTCCTGTAGTCAGCCTTTTGTGTGTGTGTGTCAGTGTGTTGTTCTCTCTGATTGAGGAAATGAAATAGCGCTAAGCCATTACACAGTTTCAGATGTGACCTTGAATAAGCTAGGTGTCTCGCTCGCCGTCCTTCACTTTAGTTTCACACGCACGCGCGCTCAAACACTCACGTTCACGTTTAATCATTCACATTCTGTAAATCCCGTTCCTTGTGGTTAAACATGGAACAATGTTATCTTTGTAAGTGAATTCTGCAGAGGAAGACCAGAATAGACTCATCATTTAGTAAGAAGCTCTTTTGTTAAGGTTTGTCTTTTGTTTGGTGACACAAAGTCAGTTTAAGGCTGCTCTCGTTTTAAAATCATGACTGATTTATGCTCCATATACTGGGGCAGTATTTCACTTTGTATCAAGCATGATTTGTCGCTGTAAATGGATAGCTGACATGAAATACTTTTGAGGCGTTGACATGTCCTGCGGTGTGCCATGCTGTACTCCATCTAAAACGACTTTAAACAGTATTTTGATATGCATGCAGCTTTTATGAGCATGAAATATTTGTACTCCTGAGTGGAAAGTTTTGCATTCATGCAGCTCAAATGTCAAGCATTGTAATGGCAATGCCTGGTTTGCTTTCTGCGAAATTTATATACTAAATTATGAATGTTATATGTTCATACAAGGTTCATTCAAGATTTGTAATGTTTCAACGCTGATAATAATATGAAATTGGTCACAGTTTATTTTCTGGTCCAATTCCACCATTAACAAACCATTAACAATGATTTTTGCCTCAATAAACTGTTTGTGGGAATTTGTGGAATTATTGGAGTATTGGTCCCTATACTAAAATGCTACCAAGAAATGTTTCTTCTTGAGCACCAATGATCATGTGACGTTGAACAGCTAACATTAAGAATAAATTACATTTAAAAATTAGCATTAAAATATAACATAAAATAAAAAACAGTCATTTGAATTGTTATAATATGCAGTAATTGTTTTTTAAAAGTTTTTGAACAGCATACCTGTCACGGTCTGCTGAATGTGCCAGCCCAGAATCGGATGGCATTTCAGCGACCTTGATTTGGTTTGTTCCACTGTTTTTGTATAACCTGTTGCCGACCCTTTGCCTTCCTGACCATCCTATTGCATTTGCCTACGTTGTCTCTGTCTGCCGGTGATTGACTCTGCCTGTTTGTTCCTTGACCCTCCATTAAAAGATGTTGCAAATGAATCCGAACGCCCCCTCGCCTCGTTACAAAACCACTACTAATAATTACTGCTATTGTTGTTGTTACCATGAGTCTTGATGGGGATGAAGCTATATACAGTAAGGTTTCTGTTTAACCTCTTACACTCTAGTGCTATTTTGGGGAAATCCGCCTGCATTTTGCCTACCAAATTAAAAAGCTTCCTATACCCACATGCAGAGGTGTATATACAAAAGATTGGTATCATTTTAAAGGAAAACACTGTTGAAATTGATTACAATTATTGTATATATTGCCTATGTTATAATAAAGACAAAAAAAGAGAAATGTATTTCTATCATAATATATGCAAGAGTTATTCTATTGCAACTGTAGGGAAGAATAAAACAAATTTCATACAATTTCCGCCTACCCAAATTTCCCCCAATCTCCCGGTTTCCCCATACCAACATATACAGTGGAATAAATGCAATATCTTGGTATCATTTTATAGAAAACCCATTGAAATTACATAAAAAACTGCTGTAAGTGATAAATATTATTATATATGTTGTCTGTCCTAAGATGAACTATGTCAACACAAGGCGTTTTGGGGCTAAATTTATGAAATGGGGGGAGGGGGGCGTAGTTTAATTTACGTGTAAATAACTTTGTTACAGTAAAATAAATACAAAGGGATTCATATCTGCATAAAATAGAGATTCTAAGCTCAGAGAAAGAAGAGAGTGATGGATGGATGGATGGATGAGGAGATGAGATCAGGTGAGTAATGTACGTTTCTGGTAACACGCATGCTGCAGATATTGTTGTTTATTTATAGAAAAATGTCATCATAAATAATGAGAGTGGCATTCAAGAACCAATCGGACAGGAGAAAGAACAGAAACTTGAACTTTAAATAATGCAGAACTTCCCATAAAATCTCAACCTATACTCCTCCTCGCTCTCGCAAATTTCCTCTGCCTCACTCCTGTCATGGATACCTGCTCTTTGGAATTATGTGTGCACGTACAATCCTAACCATTCCATTATTCATGATGTTTCCCTTCCTCTTTCTCTCTCCACCCTGCTATATTCGTCTCCTAGTTTCTATACTGTGTCTTCTGTTGTTTTCAGCATGACCACATCATCTTCCTGCTTTCTGCATTGTTCTGTTTAATGAAGAGGTACAGTATATACAGTACTATTTGAATTGAGAAGGTGTCACATATCTGCTGTAGTTTGCGGTAATTCCCCCATTGTGAGTCTGAATAATCAGTATGACTCTAAATAAATGAAATGCCAAAGCAGAAACAGAAGGAAAGATACCAGCACGAATAGTGAAGGAAATGGAAGAAATAAAGTACAGTATGTCAGTTTTTATTAGTAAATTTTTATTATTAGGCAAGAGCCCAAAGTGACTTAAAGTGTGTTTTAAGGTCTTTTATCAGTATTCATTCCTTGCAAATTGAATCCACGACCTTGGCATTGTTAGCGGTACTGTCTTTCAATCTGTTTTTCAATCTGTTTTTCAATCCGTCAGACGTTTTGATGAAGAATGTCTGTTTCATTGAACATACTTTTATGAATGCTGTCTGACAACAAACCTTACCATTCATTACCTTTTTTGAAATATTTATATCTGCATTAAAAAAAAACTTTCTAGACGGTGTCCTTCCAATTGAACCAAGTCTGAAAGACAAAAGGAACTACCACATTTTTATATTTTTGAATCTCTAAGCTGGAATCTCATTTCTTTCTTAAGAAGAACACATTTGCTGTCTGACATCTCTCCACACAGAAGTGAAATTAAATGGCTACTCTGGTCTATGCTTGCTTAAAATAATTTTAATTTGATAGCACTTCCACGCTTTCATGCATTTCCTTTGTTCTTTTATTCAGAGAAAACGTGAGGATTCAGTAATGACTCTTCAGCTCTTTATGCTGGTTTGTACCTCATGCAATTTAAGTGATGCATTGATTTAGTTGTCAAACTGACATGTTTTAAGGCCAATAGCTTTGAACTCTTCAGCTGAAACCAGTCTAAGCTGGTTTTGCTGTGCTTAGTTGGCCTCCCAGCCTGGCCAGATTGACCTGAATTACTGATTTTAGAGAGGTTATGGGCACCTGTCAACTGAACTGAACGCCAACTGAACACCCCTTGTACCACAGTGAAACCAGCACAAAGCACCAAACTCTAACGAACCAAGTTTTTTTTTTTGTTCTTCAGCATGAAATGAGTTTGTGTTTCTCCTTATGGTTTTGGTCTCTAGGTTGAAAAACAGAGGGATGGACAGCAGAACTCCTGAGGGGTCCTTCAGTCTTTGCCTTGACTTTGAGAAAATCAATTATGACAATTTGTCGCTCTGTGAAAAGATCGTTAACTTAACGAGCAGTGGGAAATTGGCAGGAAAATGTCTGATTAGGACATCTCACTGTGTGATGGTCCTGCTCTCTGATTAGATTACTGCACTAATAGGCTAACAAGAGCATTAACTGCAGTAGACATGATGAATTTGATCGACTGGTTGGGGTAATTGGGGCAGCCAATAGGAAACAAGAGGGGTGAATTAACAGAACTTGTCGCTGTTGTTCCAGCATGTCGTCTGATGCAGAGTGTGCTTGTGTTTTCATGCTGTTATCATATGACTGCAGTAAACACAAAAAAAGTACAGACCTTTCTGTGTGTGTGCGTCTCTCTATCGGTCTATCCATCCACCCACCCATTCATACTTGCATCTATTTACATTCTCAAACTACATTTTACATTTTTTTTGCCAAAACTATATAAAATAAATAAAGATATATAAAAAATGATTATTTAAAAAGATGAAAATAATAGAAGAAAGCATAAGATAAACCTAAATAAAAAAAATAAAAAAATTGTAACAAATTAGAACGTGCAAGCACTTGATATCTATCTGTCCGTCTATATAACACTTTATCAAACATCTGTTTGTCATGTACTTGCCATCTTTCATATCACTTATCTATTTTTTTTCCATCTTTACGTTTCTACTCTGGCGAAATCAATCAATCAATCAGTGTCAAATATATATATACTATATATACTATCAAACTATCTGCTTATCTGTCTAATGTTTATCAAATATATATCCATTTGTGTCAAAATTAACGTTTGTGTTAAAAAAAAAAAATTTGTCAATTTATCAAACTTTCAATTCATCTTAACTTTCTGCCCGATTTTTTTTTTTTTGGATGGTTTAAAATAGGCAAATGTCATTAAACATAGGTTTGTTCAGTATTTTGAGTCCAAATGTTCAGCGTGGACTGTGCATGTAAGGAGTGTTTTGTCAGCATGTGTGTGTGATGGGTAAGTGAATGTGTGCTGGTGTGTGTGAATTAAGTTGATGCTGATTGGCCGATGCGGGGTTCAGCAGTAAAACATGGCAGTGGCAGCGTGCTGGACAGACAGAGACAGATCACAGTCTACACCCTCTCCATTATTCATGCCGCTCTGACACCTCCCTCTCCCATGCTCTCTTCCTCTTTCTCTCTCTTTCTCGACAACATGGCCGTGTTGACAGGCAGCGCAAGGGTGTCGGACCATTTATTAATACAGGTGAACAGCCTTAGTGTAGGAGAGAGAGATGGAGAGATAGAGGGAGAAGGACGAAGGTAATGACAGAGAGAAAGAGAGGAATAAGAGCGGTATATGAATAATGGAGAGGTTGTTGTTTTGTTACACCTTCTCAAAACCCATCCAAACTCAGGTCACAGATCTCATATAAATTCACAGAAACCAGTCGGCTGTAAGCTGAGCTTTCAGTATGCTGACATGTACCTAAGTCACCATTTATACACAAATTGTGGAAAACAAATTCCCATGTGTGTGTTTTACGTGTGACATCTTGTTACATACGTTTCATGTCTTGTTGCAAAGAACATTAGCACATCTGGTCAGCTCCGCTCAGATGATCCATGAACAGCCCTGAACTCTAAAGCCTGGGACACAGTTACCAAATTACATTTTGATTTACTTCTGCAATGATGAGTTTGAGACCATAATGTTGAGAGTGTTTCTGTGTCCTAGAAGACCTTTAAATCACGGCTAATTGTGTAGTACAGTGACGGGGTCATTACATTCAACTATACTTAGTGTCCAGGGAGACGGCCAATGTGAATGGTCGGTCCAGTCTAGATGTTGTAGTTTTATGTTTCTTGCAGCTGTACTTTATATTAATGTGGCAGTTGCTGTGAGGGACATTGGCCCAGATGAATCGTGAAGGAATTGGATATTTGAGGTGTTTGACTAATTCCACATCTACCGGCAATTGAGCCGGTGTGAACGAGTTTAGCATCTGCTGTGACAGGGGAATGTGGAACAGGAAGGCTACTCTTGTCCTTGCTGTCTAAACTGATCTTTTAAAGTGTCAGCCAGGCACAGGTGAGCTCGTTTACAGGCAAATGAGGTGCGTTTGTGACTTCAACAGCTGTTTATTGGGGAAATCGCTTTCTACGACTCACTCCTCTTTTTTTATCGATGGGGGAATGCAGGAGATTAAAGTTGCTGTGTGCAATTTTTTTCAGTGTTACTGTAAAATGCTTTCACCA
This sequence comes from Enteromius paludinosus, assembly GCA_032361165.1. Lineage (NCBI taxonomy): Eukaryota > Metazoa > Chordata > Actinopteri > Cypriniformes > Cyprinidae > Enteromius > Enteromius paludinosus. The sequence goes on along the minus strand of JAUMHQ010000061.1, from coordinate 9,103,962 downwards.
CAGCAGTTTAATGTCCAGACACAACTATAAGTAAGCCATTTGTAGATTGATTTAGCTGAAAAATGAGAATTTACAGTGTTTTAACATTGAGGGTCAATGGAAAAAAAATTTAAGGCATCTAAGGCAAAATATTCGAAAAATATAGTCTAAAATGCTAATCTATTAATCTATTTATCTGTCTATCTATAAAATGTTCTTTGGGGATTGTACATGAGATTTTACAACCTAAAATTTATTTTAAAAGAAGGTCAAGCTATCTAACATTTTACAAAAATGATTGACCCTGGCACAGTTTTCAGTGATCATCACTATGATATTGCTCATTGTTTCATCAGTAATTAAAAGTATGATGTATTAGAATTTATGCTCTATTCCACAATTTATGCCAAAAATGTCAAAATGATTTAAAATCAGGAATTGATTATTATATGAAGAGTCTGTCTGGAATGACATGAAGAAACAGAACAAACTGAGACAGTCAAATTCCAGAAGAACTGTGGCAACGTCTCCAAGATGAAGAACCTACCTGCAAAACTACAGTACTGTTCAAAGTTTTAGACACAAACGTGTAATTTATCATAGATTTGATTGATCAATTAACTTCTATTAACTAAATAAAATAAAAAATTTATATTACAGCTTTTGGTAAAACAGCTTGTTTTTTTGTTGGTGAAAATATTTGCGGCCTAAGGCTTTTGTTACATCCCGCATATTTAACTGCTTGTTGTAAATGTTAACTGTGACATTGCAGTTGAGAAATATTTCACTTAGTAAGACTCTGTTGCACATTTAAGTGTGCCTGGGGTTGTGACCATTGCAATTTATGAATGACTGTTTCTTATTAGGGTATACAACTTTAATGAATCTGGCATGTTCTGAAATAGGGCTATTCAGCTAATATGTGTCTAGAGAGGAACGCAGGAGATGAATGCTCAGCTTGAGAGCACACGTTAACACTAAATCTGGCATTTCACTCAGGTTTGTAGTTTCAGTTTCAGGGTTCAGGAAAAGGAATAATTAATTAAATTATGAATTTTGTTGTATAATGAGGTCATGCAGATTTTACATATACTGTATATAAACAACACTAGTCACATTTTGACGGTTGGTCAGGACTCTTTTGCTCCTTTTTTGATGCTCAAGATACCCCTTTTCAGGCACATTTCGACGTGAGGGGTCCTCCGTTGTTTTAAATAGGAAACCCTTAGCGTCAATATGCCGGCACAATATATATATATATATA
>JAUMHQ010000061.1:9080472-9097748 GCA_032361165.1 Enteromius paludinosus | reverse complement strand
TAATACCGCCCCCCCCCCACCCCCCCCCCCCCCCCCCCCCTGTCAGAGCAGAGAGAGAAAGTGACAAAAACAAGCAGAACTGTATCGCAGTTGCTCTGCAGTTTCCATCACGCCTCAATTTGAGCTGATTCTGTCAGACGTTAATGTTTCAGGACAGCGAGCGAGTCATTCAGCAGTCAGCAAAACGCTTCTCTTATTTTGTTCCCTGTCGTCGTGTTTCTCCCCAAACTTTCAGCTGGGGAAAGACACTTCTAATCAGGTTGCCTGGGAACAAAAAGTGTTTAATGTCCTAATGGAACGACAGAGTTCCACTTTTAAAAAGCCACACATTACTTGTAAAGTGACTTCTCTGTGTCGTTACCTGAGTGCCGGCGGTTTATTTTTACCTCCCTTCTCCCCTCCTCATTCTTTAGCCGCTTCGGGAGATGGCGTTAGTTTGGCTTCATCTCTGACAAAAGATAAATGAGCTCGGGGTCTGTGGTGATCCACTATGGCTGCCAGGGGGTTCCAAAATAGCAAACTATTTTTCATAACGGGCCAAGTGATATGGAGTAGGATGCAGCAGGCGGGCTAACATTTACCATCTCCGCGTATATACAGAGATTCGATTCTTTTGCTTTTCGTTAAAGTTAACTTGAGAAGTTAAGGTTGTCTGTTGCTCCTGAAGGGTGTTGCGACTGAACGGGAGCGGGGTAGTTTCTTTCATATATCTTCATGACGGGCTCAGATCATCTCTTCATCATTAAGTACACAAGGTTGTTTAATGTGAATTTGCAGTGCATTCCTGGCTGTGCGTTGCCAGTTTAGTGCAGTAGGTATACAGTTTATTATTAGTAATCAATCGGGATTCATGGTTATGCTGTGGATTTACGCATTACTTGTAATAGCATGTCCAAATATCCCTACCTCACTATTTTTTAATAATACTGTTTTGAAATATTATATTTTTTAAGCTAAGTTTATTTATATTTCGGTTACTAAAAGTTAACCACAGATATAAACCAATTGCCACAATATTATTAAAATTGCACCTTATTCTCTAAACGTGTAAGAAATATATTGTGACTATTTAACATAAATATTCACAGAAATTATTTGATTGTTTAGATTTTTTATTTTTGTGAATAAAAATAAAAATATGTATCATTATTAATGTATTAACATTATAAATTGTATTATTATTATTAATGTTTTGATCATTTTTGTGATTACAGTAATATTTTGTTTTTACAAAAATTTAATAAAATATTAATATAGCAATACACACTGAGACATTTGTTAATATACCATAAGAGTGCATAACTACAAGATTTATACCAGCTCAGATAATTTAGTTTTCTAACAATTAAATGAGAACTTGTTGAGAACCACATGCAAGAACACTGGGTTTTTCTTTCTCAGGAGAAAAAAGTCTCCATTAAATCTAGCTGCCTTGAAAATAATAATAATAATAATAATATTTTCCTTTTCCTAATGTACACTCTTATTCCACAGTGTAGTGCAGTTTTGTTATATTTTGACCACAAACCTACCTAACCTTTTGTAGCATTCTATTACAATAAATGACGGTTATATTTACATTGTCAACATTCTAATGCAATTCCATTAAAATACAGAACACAGTTCCTGCGCAAATCAAAACCGTGTTTGTTGTACTTCCTAGTGCCGCCCGGCGCCTTCCCTGCCGTGTGATGTAATTAATGTGGTGTTGTAGAACAGCTCAAATCCTTTGATAACCTCTGTTCTGCATCTCAGATCGGGCCATTAATCATCCTCACAAACATGAGCGAGAGAAGAGGGCAGAGTGAGGGAAAAAAAGTAAAAAGAATAAAGAAAGAAATAGCTATATTTTTTTTTTACCTCAGGAAACTGTCCTGTGTCAACAGGAGCAACGGTGGAAATTTGAAAGAAAGTTTCCATTTAAATGAGCGCTGGCGAGCCGCGGAGGCACTTTGAAGAGCTGCGAGCGAGACACAAACAAGAGCTGCCGCCTCGGCCCGCGTTTTGGAGCTGCCGTTGACACCTGATGAGTGATCAAACGCCGCTTCTTTCTTCCTACGATCCTATGTTGTAGCCTGATAATTCGGCAGACCATGTTACTAGAACATCCCTACAATCAACATTTATAAAACCCTCCCATCACAAGCTCGTACGTCCTCAAAAAAATGCTCTTGTGGCTCTTGGATTGTTGCTTTCCTTAAGGGAACAAAACCGCGCGGAGCCAACGGCTGCATTTGTAATAGATGAATTGCTATATTTATTCTGAACTGGCTCCTTAATGGCAGGGAGCACAATAGAGGACCTGCCTGCTTGGCAACAGGTGGCACAGCAAGGGGCTTCAAGTTATTGAACGAACACATCTTAACAATCACCGCATGTCTTTTCACGACCGCATAAAGGTATGGTTGAGTTTTAAAATGAAACGGAAAATTGGATAAAATAGATTAAGGCCTCCAACATGTTCTGGATGCTGTAGGTCGAGACGACACATTCAGTGTATTCATGGTACATTTGTGGTTTCACTGGCAAAACAAACAAATGATGTGAGGCTGAAAGCTCTCTTAGGCTATTTTTAACTTGCAGCGTAAGTTTTTAGACAACTGTGGTAGTAAATAGAAATGTGATTTAAACTTAATGGTCCCAACCTGATCTTACGGCAATTCGTACATATGTTACGAGGTGGCTAATTCATACTAATTTGTACGACCTCACTCGTAAGAATTCATACGATTCATTCTAAATCGTACGTATTTTACGAGATGCCAATTCGTATGAATTTGTACGAATTACCTAAACATAACCCCGCCCCTAAACCTACCCATCACGTGGTTTTAGACAAATCGTACGAAATGGTACGAATGAGGTCGTACGAATTAGTACGAATTGGCACAAATTTGGCACCTCGTACGAATATGTACAAATTGCTCGTGAGACTGTGTTGGCAATGCTGCATACAGAGCGGGTGATCTCTGTGACGCCCAGATGTACAAAACAGACCCTCTCACCTCTGTAATAAACACTGAGGTGTTAGTCCCATCCGAAATGGTACATGAAGATCATGGACGACAGGTGATAAGAATCAAAGCTCACAAATAGTTTAGACTAGTCCCGTCCGAAGAGGGTGCAATTCAGCTTGGTATACATCCGCGCTAAAATGTCATGGTGAAAGTCATCATAGTTTGCGTCGTATAGACCCAGCTCCCAACAAAACTTTGTGAATAGATGAACAGCGATATTTTTTTTATTGTGCAATAAGAGTCTCGATAACGGCCCACCACTAATATATATATATATATATATATATACAATACAATTTATTAAAGCCAACCATGTATGAATCTCATCAAGTTATGCTGTTTTTAAGCATTTTATATTTATTCCAAAATAAATACTCAAGGCAGTAAAAATTTAAACAGTATATTTTATTTGTTAACTTCTATTCAGTTATTCATTTTTATAGCGTAGTTAACTTTTAACTATTTTTTACTTTTTGGGTTATTGTCAAAGCCTTTTTATATTAATCATAGACATGGAGATTTGCTGATTCCTCAAAAAAAAAAAATGTTGTGCCATTTCAACAAAGTGGTTGTATCATTGTTTACTTTTTTTTTTATTAGTCTTCCCATTATTGCCATTAATTCCGGATAATTTATCACATAAACCAATCAAAGCCAAAAATAACCAGTTGTATCCAATCACATCACGATGGATGGAGGCATATATTACTGTAGAAAAAAAACAAGTTCATATTTAGTAATACTTGCATTGTTTTATTTTTGTATTACAATTTTTATTTAATCCAAAATTTGAGTAAGGCACTGCCTCCATTGCCTCCTCACAGAAAATGCCCCTGACATATATATAACCTGAATACATACATTATTCAAACTGTAAGACTGTACAGTGTAGACTGTTTTATTTTCCTGGTAATGAGCATTGAACGGGCTAGACCAAACCAAAACCAGTATAAGCCATTCCGACCTCATGGGAGACCAACATTGAATTACTGGTCCAGGGCCGGTCTTAACAGGATGATACTGAGGATTTGGCAGAACATTGAATAAGGCAGCATTAATTCTGGAGGCACAGCACAGAAAAAAAAAAAAAATCCAGCCAGCTAAGTTACTAGCTCTTTTTATTAACCTTAAACCAGTTTGAAGTAGCTGTTCTAACCCCAGCCTGGCCTAGTCCTGTAACATAAGCAAACGCAATCGGCAAAGCAGCTGTTTTAAATAGTCTTTATTTCAACAGGGACTCCTGTAAAACAGCCTTTATTTTCTCACACATTAACTTGACCATTATGTGGCGCATCTGTTATCGAGGCTCATGTGGCATGCTTTGCTTTTGCACTTGTGTATGATTTTGTTGTTGTTGCTTCTAAAGGCAGAAGTATCTCTCATGGTCTCAGTGAGCCGGTGAAGGAAAATCAATAAGATTCGGGATAATCACTGCCGTCTGTTATCCTGCCAAGCATTTTCTACAAACACAGTTTAAGAGCACCGCAATCCATACAATTACCTGCAACGCACCCTAGAGACGCGCAGCTCTTAGCATACGCTTACAGATCCATAAAGCAGCAGAACATCATACAGACAGGCTGCTTGTGCTATCTGATAGCTGTATGCACTTTATGAGGAAAGGGTATTTGTGTTTACCTGTCCGCGGATGTTAACCTTCACCCTTTTAAGGGGGGATTATCCTTCAGGAGCAATAACTGCTAATACATGGGACAAGATTAATAATTTATCTTAAAGAAGGCAGAAAGCTGCTCTTCTTGTGCCCTACGTTAGTGCTTGAAAGATGGGGGGGGCTGTTTGCATTCTACAATAGTTAAATATGTTGAGCTCTCCTGTTCCTCTCATAAATGCCTGCTGATTTTATTCATATAATATTAGATATGAATTCAACACTCACTCACCATTTACCCTTCACGCTATAATTACTCTCCCACCTCAGGCCTTTGAATGACTCAAATGTCACCGCGGTGGGTCGCTATGGCAGGTCGCCATGGCAGGTTGTGTTCAGTCTCCGGTAGGTGAACAGAATGTGTGCATGTGTAAATGCTTACATCTGTGCAGTGTTGAAAAGAAAAGAAAAAAGTATAGCCAGCTAAGTTACTAGCTGTTTTTTTATATACTATTATAACTATAAGAAGCTCATTTTTTTCTTTCTTTTTTAAGTAAGTTGCCATTTTTCATTCAAACATGGGCCACAAAACCAGTCATAATGGTCTTTTTTTTCTTAACTGGGACTTATACATCATTTTAAAACTGAAAAAATAAGCATACCATTGAACTTACTATTGAGAAAAACACATATGTTCTTAGTCCTTGGCAATGCATATTACTTCCTGTAAGTTTTTATATTTTTTTGGTAGGAATTTTAAAATATGTCCATGGAACATGATTTTTACTTAATATTCTAATGATTTTTGGCACAATAGAAAAAATACAATTTTGACCCATACAATGTATTGTTGGCTTTTGCTACAAATATACCCATGCTACTTTAGACAAGCTTTGTGGCTCATGTCATATATTACTTATATATTCCTAGGTCACACTTTATTTTAAGGTTCAGTTCTCACCATTCATAATTAATAAGAGCATTACTTTTGCCTAAATAAACTCCTAATTTGCTGCTCACTGATAGTTAGGTAGTTGTTAAGTTTAGGTTTTGGGTAGGATTAGGGGATACGGTCATGAATATGTGCTTTATAAATACTAATAAACACGCAATGTGTAAATAATAAGCATGCCGATAAGCAATTAGTTAAACAGTGAGAATTGGTCCGTATATTTACAAAATTTTGTTCTTTTTTTAAAGAAAACTATTGAACAGACCAGTTTAGTGGTTGATTTATGCTGGAACTGCTTTGATTCAAACTCAAGCTGACAGCTTGTGAACTTAGTGATTCATTTGCACCAACCAACTCTAAAGTAATTCATTCAATCAATTAATTAATCAATCAGTCAATTCCAAATCACGATCAATGATTCAGAGCATTTCCACTGATTTATTGACAAGAATTGACTCATCATACTCATTCATTTTTTTAAATGGGACCCTCTGAATCAACTGGTTTTTCAAAGAATAATTTATTCCCGAGCTAAAATGTTTTAGAATCTTAGCTTATAAAAAAGACAGCTATTAAAATGATTCCTATTTGAAAAAAAAAAAATATTTATATTGATGTAGCCTTTTTGGTTTTTGGGAAATCGCTGGAAATATTCAGTTTACGCTGAAGCAACTTTGATTTAATTTACAAGAATTGTCATTCCCAAATTGTTTATTCTATATTAACGAAATTTACACATCCTTAATGCTAAGATATATGTTTTCATGAACTGTGTAGCATAGTATTTCAATGTTCTCAATCTTAATGAAGAAATAGCTAATAAAAGTCCTATCATTAAAAAAAGGAAGAACGATGCCAGTATGCTACCAACTCATTACTGAGACATGTAGTTAAACTAATCACTTTATTACATTTAGCAATGCTACTGCTCATCACTTCGACCGTATAGATTATTCATGTGTGTATGTAAGCGATGGAGGAAGGGACATTGCTGCATTAGAACATAGCTCGATATTTCTCTTTCACTCTCTTGAGGGTGGTTTAAATTAGTCTCGTTGATAGAAAACCAGACACACAATGGCGGCCCCAGGGGGATGGGTGATGGCGAAACAGCTCTGAAGCGGATTGGCAGCACCTTTCTTCGCCATTGTCCTGTTAGCATAAGTCCACACGCACAAGCCAAGGGTTTCAAAGCCTAAATGCATCTTGATTAAGGAATGCGTATCGATTGCCTACAGTTCTGTCCTTTCCTGCTGGTGTTGTTTGGTGTCTCGCTGGGTCGGGGGGTGTGGTTGTGGTCACCGTTGAGTTCGTTCCGGCGGCTCTTTGAGTTGGTGATCTGGAAGAGATTCTCATTTACAGCATGAGAGAAAAGTGACAGGCTCATAGAAATGTACCGTTTCCGCTGTTGCGCACAAAACGAATTGATTTCCCTGCACACAGAGCCAATGACCTGAAGAACAGAGCTAACAGATTGTCTGGTCTTTATTTTCATCTCGAACAATTAGTCACATCAACAAACTCAGACAGTGCCCACATGATAATTAAGAAATAATTATGTTCATGTAAGGCACCAAACAATTGGTTTGCGTGTTATTTAAAGAAAAAGCGCTGTGTTCTATTCTGAGCCAGGCAGAAAAGGCACTTCTACAATGACACTACTAAATCAGAACGCTTTCTATATTTAGAAACTAACATAACATTCGCACCACTGCCTGTAGAGGAACATCAGGCTTTAGCGGTAACTTAGCAACTGGTGCTAGGCAACCTTGTTGGTAAGCATGGATCTGGTGCAGAGGGGGCGTGGTTGAGGATGTCTTTGAGTTTTAATTTAAACAGATAGGACAGCCTGCTACTCATTACCAGACCTTCAGCACACAAGCATTTCAATACCTGCTTCAAGGCTGGAAATCTTTGAGGACGGTGGATTAGCATATTGAAAAAGAACTCGGACCGGTTTGATCGCTTTAGCAGCCTCAGCTAACCAAACATCCATCACTGCCTCTGCGTCTGACAACGCTACTAATTAACAATTCATTACATTAGCCTGCACGCTAATTACTTTTTTAAAAATTCAATATGAGAAACAGAATAATTTAGCTTCTTTGCTAACGCTTGTCATCTGTTCATTACTCTGTATGCGTAGTGGTGAGAGCGCTAGCGTTGTTGGTCTTGAAGGTTTTGATGTATGTCTCAGGCTGGCAGCCTCTCAAGCTCACACACACACACACACACACACACACACACACAACAAAAGAGAACAACAGGCAGAAAGAAAAATGCTAAAAATCAGTTCTAGAAGTTACTTTTGAGTACATCTTTTCCCTTGATAGCTTCTGGGCCAGATTAGCAAGATTAGCGGGTGGCGTTTGTCATACAGTGTGATAGAATTTTATTAATCCTCAATGGGCATTTGACATCGATACAAAGCTGCCTTGTTTTACTCTTGTTTCCATATAGACTGTGGATAGGGCTCACAGGCATCCAATGAGACACAGAGGCAAGAATAACTATTATTGCTGTATTAATTATGTATATATAGTAATGAAATTTTCCACACTGCACAGATGAAGAATTCCAGCCATTACTGCACAGACGGATCTTCTCTGAGATCTCTGGTGATGTGTAGCCTACATGGTCAACCTTAGTGGCTGGACTCACAAAGCTGCACAATCGACTTTCAGCTCTAGAGTTGGCAAGTATTGCACCTCGTTTTGATACTGTTTGATCAAAATAAGACTTAGTTGCTACTAAATGATATGCTGAAAACAATGTTTGACAGGTTATTTTAGATAAATGTTCATTGAAATATTAATAATTGCTTTATTTCAGCTTATTTCCAAGACAATATATCTTGTTTTAATTCAGCTAAATTTGATGTACTGATATAACTGAAACTGAAATAAAAACTCAGGCATGAATAAAAAACTAAAAATTATGAAAAGGTGTGGTAAAATTGAGTTTCTCATTTTTTAGAAAGCTGAATGTAAAAAACATAAAAATAAAAATAAAAAATGTATCAGATTTTTGTCCAAGGCCAACTCGCACATTTTTCCAAAATAAACAAAACTCTTTCAGTTATAAATTTGGACAAGACTTTGGGATTGACTGCGGCAAAATACATTTACAGTACAATATGATCTCTGGGTGCTGCTTGCGAAAAGAACATTCAGTATCTTTTTAAAGTGTATTTTAAGTAATTATTTACGGGGTGAAATCGATGGACCTCATGAAAAAAGATGGTTTTAGTAGCCAACTGAGGAACAGCCAAACCTTCATCCAGTCAGACGAATTTGTCTTTTCAGAGACAAAAGCATGCTAATAAACTAACATTTGAAAAGGCTGACACTTAGTAGTCGGCAGTCTCCTGAGGACCGGATTTAGTGACTTCTGGGCAAATATAAGAATGGGGCCCTATATTTACTTAGATCAACCTTGAGGTTCTTTTTTTTGTTGTTGTGATAGTTGCTGCTGCACAATGGTGCCCCATATCCAGTGTTTCTAAATTTTTCACATTATTATGGGATTCTTTCATTAACATGTATTCAATTAGCAGACACTTTTATTCTTTCATGTTGTCGACCACGAAATAGCAATTGATTTACAGTTGAGATGCAGGACATGGTCAGAAGTATAAATTATTATTATATTTCATGACACAACCCTGATTAGGCAACATTTTTGCTTCTCTGTGTCCACATACTGTATTGTGATCTACCTGCATCTAAATTCCAAGATGTTAACCCACACAACAATTTAGATTTATAATCGAGTCGTCGTCTGATAAAATAAAACAGGCTATACGATAATGACAATAGCTGTGCTTTCATGTAAAATTAGGCGCCGTTTACACTAGTGCGTTTTTGCTTTAAAACAATCCTCGTTTGCCCTGGCATTAAACCTACCCCAGAGTGGATGGAAAACGTTGAATTAGTGGGTTTTGGGGGGCCCAAGGCAGTCACCTACATTTGCCTAGTGGGTGAGTCCGCCCCTGAGTCTCTTAAAGCACTATGCTTACAATCTGCATCTCTTGAACATCTAGTTATGAAATATAAAATACATTCAGTAATAAATCTCATAATACATCTCTAAAATAAATCTAATTTTCCTATTACTTGGCAAATACTGCTTGCAGTAAAACGTGATGGTAGCTAAGAGCAGACATTACTGAACTTTCCTCTGGACCGTGCTGAGAACATCAAAGAAAAAGTAAGTCCCTTTCCGCTCAGATAGACCCAAATGAGCACTGCCCGGTCCACCCCAGCAGACCTTCCACTGAGGTTTCATTTAAAGCTGTGAATCTCAACCAAAAGCCGTCAAAACCACTCCACCCCTGCTATGTCTTTCCCCATATCTCCTTTTGCTATTCATCTTTTTTTGATGAATAAAGGATGACCTTTGCTGTGCAGGTGAACAGTGGGGCTCTCTGAAGTACAGCCTAATTCTCACACACACACACACACACACACATACAGTCCAGCCGAAAAAACAGCCGCAAGCCAAAAGGATCAGTGTGGTCGCTGTTTGAGTGATGGATATAATGAGGAACTGTTGAGCAGGTGTGTACAGTGGACGCTGGAGATGTATGCAGGTGATGAGCATGTTAATGAGGGCAGCGCTGGTGGTGTTTATGAAGGACATGTCTTTAAAAACATTTGCACTTCCATCATTCAAACTTCAGGGCAGATCTGTATTTGTTTGATAGACCAAGCACGTTTATTCTCGGTTTTCAGTAAGCATGAGCAACTGAGGTAAAGAGCTCTGTGACCAAAAAAATAAAAACCAGCTGGTTTACGAACATTGGAAGCCTAGGATGGTATAAATTCTCTGAGTGTACAAAAGGACAGACATTAGGTAAAAGTCAATGTGTTTGTGGCTAAATTAAATTTGCTTTAAATATTCAAGGGACTAATTCCGGATGCCCTGAAGGAAAGAAGGATGGAAATAAAAAGAAAGAATTTGGAAAAACATTCCATGGAGACATTGAGAGAGAAAATTGGAAAGCTGTCCAATCTTTTTCTTCGAGTGAAATGTTTTCTTTTTTGCTTTGTTTAGTTTGTTTTTCAGCTGTATTCACGTAACTTCTCTTGTCTATCTCACAGGTATTAAGAAAAGTGAACCAAAACACAGACAAAAATGGTTTCCAAATAACTTGAACAAGCATAAAACTAGTCCATTTGATTTGTGCAGCAAATTCAGAGTCTTCTAAAACCATAAGATCATTCAAGTTAAGGGAAGATTATAAGCTATAACTAAACTATTATAATAGTTTAGTTTTTACCGTATCAAGCTAAAATGACTACTTTTATGAATTACTATTATAGGGTTTTTATACTTCACATGACAGCAAAATAAATATATAAATAAACCACACACAACTGAAAAGTCTGTGAGTTTTTGTCTCATTTGTTGTTATAAGGATCAGTAGAGGTTAGCTGTCTTGCAGCAGGAAATCACTGAGAAGTGGAAAAACTCCCAAAATTCAGCAAGAGTTCAGACAGTTGGTGGACGTTATGAGCTTTTATGAGAAAATGACCCAAAGAGGTCAACATCACTTCAGTGTTCAATTTGAGAGGGAGCAAACTGTTTCACCAGAGAGAGCCTGATATCTACAAGCGGTCATGTCTCTGTCTGAAGAGAAGAGAAAAGGCAGGTCTTTATTCTAGCATTATAAGTGTTACACTCTTGTCACTCTTGTGGAAAAAGAAGTGCACTTGTATTTAATATACACTTGCATACTTTAAGTAGCCTACATACAGCATATTTGTAAAAAAAAACTGCATCTTGCAGATGATGTAATATTACTAATCGGCCATCTAAGTTTAACAAACTTTTAAAAGGTGAAATTTGTTATAATGTCAAGTCACATTAAAATATAAATTGGATTTGTGACTGTTCTATATAGTTAGAAACTAGGTTTGCAAACTTTCTTATGGTGCCATCAACCAATCTGTATTGTCCTAATGTCATTTTCTCTGAAGCTCAACTGTGATTATTAACATGACCTGCTATTTAATTTAATGCTAATGCTAACAGATAGTGGTCTCCAGGCATATAGACCTTCCTGGTTTAAATATAAGTATATTTAGCACTCCCAGCTTTTTAGCAGCTGTATAACTGTATTCTGCAGCCGTGTAAAAACGGCCAAAGTCACTTCCTCTAGATGGAAAGGGAGGCAAAACGAATTAGAGACTAAATCAAATAGCAAGTGTTGAAGCATGCGGTGTGTTCAGAATGATTTGTCTGGTCAGTCTTTAATCACCATGGCCGCTGAATTTGTTTGACTGAAGAGAAACAGAACAACATCACAGAATATGATGCAAGAGACTGAAACTGAAAATATGGGCCCCTGTTTTACTCAACCTGTTGGCGTCTGAGTGTGTGTGGGAATCTATGTTTAATAGATCAAGTGGGTTTGTTGTTCCTCTTCATTCTTGGAAATGATTTGAGTAATATCAGACAGACAGGGAAGCATGGTGTTTTCAGCTAAAGGGAGTGCTTTGGTCCCAATTGGACCAAATTTTCACCAATATTGACAATTAGAAATCGGCTGGTACATTCAGTGGCGGCACAACAATGTGTGCATGTGGTGTACGTGTATCTCTTTTTTTAAGGTGACTTCATTGATCTGAGCATTTCTCTACAGACTGGTTCCAGTTCCTGTCAGGCAGGACAGACAACAATGGCCTTTTTTAGGACTGTTCAAATTTAGGAAATCATACTGTATATGGCAAGGGCATCAGTGCCCTTGACTGTTGGGAACAGTACTGCAGATTTATTAATAAATAAGATGAATATTCTGCGGATGACAACACTTGACCTTAAAAAAATTAGTTAATTTCATGCAGAACATGAGTTGAAAGTTTAAAATTGAGGCTATCACCTAACCTTGAACATGTGTTTGGTTGGTAACCTTTGGAGTTCTTAGAAATCGGAATTCGTGAGATGGCAGAAATGATCCTGACATTTTCCTAAAGTTTAACAAGCTGACCTTCAGGTTCAGAAACCGCAAGAAAAACAAGCACAGGTTGATTTGAATAGATGTTTTTTAAATTTTCAGCGGAAAGTGCAACGGTGCAAAAAAATTCCGGCCTCTGGAGACAGAGAAGGCGAGACGTGCTATCAATAATAACCGGACGTCTGATGTCAGAGGTGATTGGTCAGTGTCTGAGAGCATTTTTAAAAACAGTCTCTGAGGACGTCATGTGACCTGTACAGTAAGAGATTGGAGAGGCATGTACAGTAGTATGTCCAGTAGGCTGAGTGTTTCTCCTGTGCTTTTATAGCATGTAGCTGTCAGAATAATTCTTATTGCATCAGTTCAGGTTGTGACCTTGAGATATTTCATGTAACTTTCATTTGGTATCAATGATTCAGTGTTTTAGCAGTCACACTAGTCTGCTACTCTGAATAAAGGATATTGGGCTTGAATAGGATGTGCTTTTGCAATTTTTACTGATTATAGACTGAGTATATGGATCTGATATGGCATTTTGTTTAAATTATGTTCTGGTCTTCATAGAAATAGAGGTGAGCTTACATTTGACCCAGCAATTTAAAATTTTATGAACATTTTTAAACTCTCTTTTCTGATTTTCACTAGTTTTAGAGAGATTATTGGGTATGGGACAAGAGTAAAAGGTCAAATCTATAAAAAGTATTTGAAAATGCATCAAATTGAAGTTTATGAGACATTGTTAAAGGGACAGTTCATCCAAAAATTCTGTAGGGCCTTTGTTCACCTTCAGAACACAAATTAAGATATTTTTGATAAACCCCTAGAGCTGTCTGACCCGGCATAGACAGCAATGGAACTAGAAGAAACAAGAAGGTAGTAAGCAGATAGATAAAATAAGTCCATGTGACATCAGTGGTTCATCCATAATATTATGAAGCTATAAGAGCGATTGTTGAATAAAGTCATTATTTTTGTATTTGCGCACAAAACGTTTTATTGAAGCTTCATATAACTTTGGACTACTTTATAGATGTCCGTCCTACCTTTCTGGGCCTTGAATGTGGTATTTACACTGCTGTGCAGTATATGAAGACTCGGAAAGCTCTTAAATATCTTAATTAGTGTCCCGAAGATAAATAGAGGAATAAATTTGGAACAACATGAGGGTAAGTAATTCATAATTAATTAAACTTTTAATATGACGTTCATATAACAAAAAAAGAAAATGTATTAAAAAAAAATTTTAAAAAATAAATTAAAAGCTGAAGAAACTGCTTAATATGTTTGTAGTTTGGTGGTGAAAGATCTTGGTCGATAACACCATTGATCATTGGTTTATTGATACAGGTGGTTAACTTAACAGGTTGCACCCATGAGATGCACTGTAGTTAATATACTGTGCATGCATTTTTTTATAATCCAGTGTCTGCCAAAATGGTTGGACTGAATGATTCTCCTCTGATTGAACTTTTAGAATGAGATACAATTTTGGACAGTTGATCATGTCTCTCCAAGCATCTGATATTTTATGAATGAGATAACGAAGGACACTTTCGTTGAACTCCCCTGCAGCATGTGTGGGTATATCCATCTGTCTGTAAATCATTGAGTTTTCCTAACACACAGCTGTGAGAGCCACACTTGCACACCAACAGACAAACTGCAAAGAAGCACCTAATGAGGAATGCAAACATGTGTGCCACTAACCTAGATTTATTGTTTTTTCCATGCTATATTTCATCTTCCTTTCTCTCTCTCACTCTTTCTCTCTCTCTAAGGATCTTGTTCGAGCTGCAGCCCTGTTCTTTGATGTGCTTGGCTGGGGACAGACAGCGTGTGTGTGTGTGTGTGTGTGTGTGTGTATGTTAGAGAGATAATTATGGCGGTCATGTTAAGTAGGTCTGGAGCACAGTACAGCTGAAGTAGGTCACAACTAAAGTCTGACAGCTCGCTTAAGAGTCTTCATCTTCATCCGTCGAAGAGAAGAGAAGAGAACAACATTTCAACATTTTCACTGGGTCTACTCCACCCATACCCAGCATTTTATTCTTTCTGGTCTTCCATATTCAGTCAATTTTGCCATACCTATAACATTCAGTAATTTAAAAGACAAAATGCTGTCTTTTTTGACATTTTGTTCTTTACACTTCCTATAACAACACGTTTTGAAAAACATTCAGCAAAACATCTAAACCATAAATGTAAAACTTTAAAAAGCTCTTCCAGTTGTTTACAATTTAAAAACAAGTGTTCCACAGTCTCTTCTTCACCACAAAACTCACACCCTTCCCTTACTGCTGGATTAATGTGAGCCTTGTGTCTCTTTGTACCTATTGCACTGTAAATAAGTCTCCACTGCAAATCTCCAGACCTCTTCTCTAGTGGAAACTTATACAGGGATCTTCACTGAACTCAAACATTTTGGGGCTGAAAGCAGTCTGAAGGCTTGAATTCTGCTCTTTATGTCTATTAATCCTTGACCTCCTTCCTAGAGTTCCCAGTTCTTCTGGTGCTTCAACCACCATTAGTCTATGCCACAGAGTGGATGCAAACAAATTGTTAATGACCAAAACTCTCCCCTTGTAAGACATTTGTGGTAATAGCCATCGACATAGAGGCAATCGGGCCTCCACCTTCTCCAGCAGTCCCTCCCAATTTTTTCCCTGAAACCTCGAAAAGCCCTTCCCCACTTTAAACCTCCCGGTAAATCTGGAAAGCTTTTATTTATCTATTACTGCATATCCGTCACTCTTACTCCAGTTTACTTTTGTAGTGGATGCCTTTTCATTCACTTGTTTACTTTTTGTAAGATTAATGACATCATCTTGACCATTTATAAAAACTGTTATATCATCAGCATAAGCAGATAACACTTTTTTTTTCAAATAACACTGTTTGTTTCAATCAAAAAACAATTGGTATTCAAAACTCTTCAAGGTTTCTTCTTATTCTTCTTAATAATGGTTTAATAGCAATGCTATATAATTGTCCAGAGAGTGGACACCCTTGCCCAATCCCTCTTTTTACAGGGACTGAGTCACTCAACCCTCCTCCCACCTTCAGTAAGACAGAAACATCTTGATATAACAGTTTTACCCAAGATTAAAAACTACTTCTTTCATTATTTAAATGTCTGCATTTATATGTTTTGAAAATAGAACAGAAACACCAGCTCTGACACTTGAACCATGACTGATTGCTATTTCCCCTCCCACCATAAACCCCACTCTATCTCATTAGAGCTATCAGAATGAGTTTCTTGTAACATAATAATGTCAATATTCCTAATTCTCATAAATTCTGATAACACAGCTCTTTTATTTTGATCTCTCACTCCATTTACATTAAGATAACCTATTTTCATTAGCCCCGAATTAATAAAAGAGAAAAATTCTCTTGCAAAGAGCAAAGAAAGGTAGGATAAAGAAAACACCCTGGGCTGCGTTTCCAAAAAGCATCGTAAGCTTAAGTACACCATAGACCCATTGAAACCAATGGAGCTATGATCAACTTACGATGCTTTTGGGATACGCAGCCCAGTGCATTCACCTCATTTTCCTACTTTTTTAAAGGCGCCATAGAATGGAAAACTGAATTGACCTTGGCATGGTTGAATAATTACAGTTCAGTACATGGACATAACATACTGTGAGTCTCAAACACCATCGTTTCCTACTTCTTATAGAAATCAAGTGTTTGCAAAAGACGACTGAAAAACGGTCAAATTCCAACACAACACAGACTGTTTCATAACAGTCTAGAGGCGTAATAGTTATGCTCACCACATTTGCATATACCCGCCCATGCAACGGTCCACTGACCGTTTTCAGATTGAGCAACGCAACTCCGCTCTTACTTGCAATCTCAGAATCCAAACCAGTCTTATCCACAACCTCTTGACTGATTTTCATCTTGAACATTCACATTTTCCTGAACCTCAGTTCCTTCATTATTTATTTCTTCTACTTGAACCATAGCCTGTTCATTTACCGTTTCTACTCGTTCAATTTGAAGATTATCATTTACATTGCGTACTACCCATCAGTCAAAACTTCCATCAATCAAGAGTCAAGAGTTTTTATTTGTCACGTACACAATTATACAGAGTATAACCAGCAGTGAAATGTAGGTCAGGTTCTCTCCAAGGACAGTGTAATTATATAATAAAATATGTAATAAAAAATATAGAATATAAAATAAAAATAATAAATATAAAAAAAAAATATATATATATAATAAAAAATAAGAATATAATAAATAGTAGTATAAGGAATGTGCAAGAGATTGTGCAAAATGTTGTACAGGGTATAAATTAAAATAGCAGCAATATGTATATGAATAGCTTATTGATGGTGAATTTACAGAGTCTTGAGAGTTAAGACACAGGGTTAGAGTTTAGGAGCCTCGGTTTTTCCATCAGGCTACGGAAGCGCTTACCAGATGGAAGCAGAGTGAATAGGCAGTTAGTGCTAATCCCAACGCCACTCTCAATAAGTTGCGCGACAAACTTCGTTTCTTCTTTAAGAAAAACAACTACCACTTTGTTCATCCTAGATGCCGAAGATATATTTTCACATGCTGATTTTTTTCTCCCAGTGCTAATAGTACACTTTCTACCTTAACACAAATTTTTTTCGTGATGCGGGAACGATTCTTACTCGATGTGAATCCACCACGAATTGACGCATCCAATGGAATCAGAGATTTTCGTTCGTGCTGGAGTTACGAAAATAACGAAAT
>JAUMHQ010000061.1:9049136-9074973 GCA_032361165.1 Enteromius paludinosus | reverse complement strand
GTGGCTGAGCTCCAGAGATGCAGTCAGGAGATAGGAGAAAGTTGTAGAAAGTCAACCATCACTGCAGCCCTCCACCAGTCTGGGCTTTATGGCAGAGTGGCTCGACAGAAGCCTTTCCTCAGTGCAAGACACATGAAAGCCCACATGGAGTTTACTAAAAAACACCTGAAGGACTCCAAGATGGTGAGAAATAAGGTTCTCTGGTCAGGCACTGCTCAACACCTCAACATTACTTGTGGATTAAAGTGACATTCTCATCAGCTATTTGAACCCAAATTCTGATGGCACCCATTCGCTGCAGAGGATATATTGTTGAGCAAATCTGCTGTTGGAGATGAAGAAACAAATTTAAATCTTCTAAATAAAATGTTGGATGGCATGATGGTGAGTACACTTTCAACATAATTTTGGGTGACTATTCCTTTACTTCAGTGAATAAAAAAATATATACAAATGATAAATTTAGTCAACAATTACAGCATCATGGAGACGTTGGGTTTCCAAGCTGGACAAAATGCAGTCATTGAAATCCCCAAGTCCAATAAAAAGTCAGACACATTTTCTAAAGTAAACACTGCTCAAGCTGATTTTATAGACTACCAGTGAATAACTGCATTTGGCGGGACCCAAAATGACATGTTTAGAACCTCTTGTTCAATAAGGATTGATTTTTTTTTTCTCCATTAAAATCAATGGAACAAGTATCTGCAAAGCTCCTCCCACAGGGAACGTCTTCAAGGTTAGCTTAAAAAGGTGCAGCGACTAACAGGCTAACCAGAGGCTGGAAGTCAGTGGAGGCGATACGCTCAATATGCTGAATAAACTGCTCATCCCTTAAAATGACAGCCAGGCTTCAAGACATTTTCATTGTGTCGGGAGCTATATTTGGACTTTACGATGAAAAAAAACGTCTTTTTAAAAGGGGAGTCATTTCATGACAGGCAATCATTCATTTGTGGCACTTCCCACTCATTTCTATGGTTACAGAGTGCCATTCAAATTTTGAGAACACAGAAATTACACAACGTTCACGATCCAGATTGAGTTCTTGACCGTTACACTTTTGTAATTGGGTCTTGTTCCTACTTCCTGCTGATCATCAACCCACAGGTGATTTTGAGACCACTAGATGAGATCTGATGGACATCATCCTGATACCTTAATTTCAGCTTGTTCTTCTGAGCAGTTTTTCATTGAAAGAAAACATGGGTTTAATTCAGTGACTGAGCAGAATGAGATGAGAACAATCAGTCTGGATGACTGCTGCGACTCTCAGCAGCTGTACAATCATTTGATGGATTGAGACACTGAGGCATCAATGTCAGAATGAAAAGACATAATCTGTCAGAGCTAATCATATAAATAATTTATCATTCTGGTGAAGACACTGAGTGATCCGAGGGCCCTCTGCTCAAGAGGGGAGATGATTTAAAGTGGACACAAAAGAGAAAAACAAGGTTTAAAGTGACATTCACCGTTAAGCATTCTTCACTGAATCACTGACTAAATATACATGCAAAAGAATATTCTGCTGTTAATGAGAATTTGGTATATTTTTTTATTATGCAAACATCATGTAAAAATACTTAGTTTAGTATTTTTAATATAATCTGATTAGGCCAATACACAACTTAATATCTGAATTAATTTTTTGTATGTTTTCCATTGTAGTGAATTATTTAACATTTTTGTGATTTCACTATTTTTTATTAAATTGAATGACTTTAGTTTAAGGTTATTATTTAAATAATGTATGATATAAAATTATAATAAATGTATTCAGGTTTCTGTAAATATGAATATGACAGCTATTCACAGTATTGGGTCATTTAATTATACCTTATTCAGAATATCCAAATGATTAAAGGTATACAAGAATATTCCAATATAGATAGTCTTCAGAATAAAGACTTTACCAAAAAATATTGTTGCTGTTCCTATTACTGACCCATGTCCATTGTTTATACTGATGGAGCACTGCTGGAATTGTGGGATACGGTGCACCTGGTGCCGATTGTGCCTCATCGACACTACTATAAATTCTTGTCACCAGCACCTGGTAATATGAACCCAATTTCGAGGCCAGAGGTAGCAGCTAAATCATTACGCCACAACCAAAATGATCACCGCCAGGTCTCACGCCTAGAAATAAATGGTCTGTTCTGCCATTCCCTTTTCCCTCCGAAGACACAATGTGTCTTTTGTTATCACAATGTTCACTTCCTCAGATACTCTATTTATCTTTTGAGTAAAAGGAGGGAGGAGTCCTGCTAATATATTTCTAATCGAACAAGTACATTTCACATTGATGTCTTTTGAACTTCATCCCTTTTTTGTATGTACAGCACACAACTCCATCACTGAGTTATGCAACACAAGGATCATGGAGGAACTTGATAAAACACTTTTGCGCTCCCAGTTGTATCAAGAGAGGTGAGGATAGGAAGGCTGGAGAGAGAAGAGGGTGTTAAAAGAGAAGTGAAGATAAGAGGGTGAAGGAGGAGGTGAAGATGAAGAGCACTTTGAGCTGGTGAAGACAGTGTGATATAATTACGTGAGATTATATACAAGAGATTTGATTATTCAATATTATTCTGAAGTAATCTAGAAAAAAACCTGTGGCCACTGAGAAAAGAATGTAATGAAGGAAGGTGAACTGTTTAATAGGAGGCAAACAGCTTTCCAAATGGCTTTTTGGATCCCAGTGCAGCGGTTCATTATTGTGTAGGACAACCTCTCTTAAAGCTCATTTCTACCGAACAAAAACAGCCATAATTATAACACAGCAGAACTCGGTTCTCATTTACTTTTAACTCATTGAGTAAAGTGTGTCTTTCCCAAGCGGTTTATTTCAGACCTGACTGCTTTATTAAACTCGCTAGTCACAGAGATCATGGTCTACACTGAATGACAATGATCTTGCATGCTGACTTCATTTGGACGGATTATTCACATTCCACGTAGAAGATATCGTCAGTGCAAAACGTGCATACTTAAAATAAAACTGTTTTCTTCCTAGATATAAAACGCACTGGCGTATTCTTTGAACGTTTACAGAAGACAGCTGCAAGCAAAAGACTGTAGGCAAACCTGGAATCTTTCTAGTTCTTCAAAACCAGAGTCATTTTTAATGTAGAAGAAAACCTTATATCTCTCAAAAGACTAAATCTCCCTTAATCTTCTTTTGGATAAAAGAAGGGTAAGGACAAACTATAATACGATTTTCAGTCATGCTGGGCCTCAAAATTAAAGTGAAGTCATTATTTTCTTAATTAAAATGAAGAAATTCATCTTTTTCTTAATTAACATTCCCCCAAGCAGAATCAAAGAGAAGAGAAGAGAAGAGAAGAGAAGAGAAGAGAAGAGAAGAGAAGAGAAGAGAAGAGAAGAGAAGAGAAGAGAAGATTCATCATGCAATGTTTTTATTCCTGTATTGATCCAGTTCTATATTCACGTATGTGTTCTATGTTCCATCTCTGTAATGTAAAAACACTCTTGTATGCCATTTGCTGTAATCATGTTGGGCTCATTTACAGTACAATAGTTCCATATCCTCTGCCTCGCTTCCTCTGATGCCCACGTCTGCTACCTCTCTGATGGGCCTCTTGTCAAGAGAGAGTTGCTTGGAAAACTTGTGTCACCCACAGATCTGGTTTCATCTGAAAAACAGAAGCGTGTTAAAAGGTTTCTATCGCTTTAAGATTCAAGCTACAACGTACAGCACCTCTGCCAGTGATGCAACGTGATAAATGAGAGCGTTCCCAGTATAATCGCTGTCTGTAACTAATGCCAGTGTGCAAAGTGGAGTCCACTACACAATTTCACGCAATTATGTGATACTGCAGTTTAGCTCGAGCTTACTGTACGCTGCAAGAGTCTATTGATAGTTTCCATTATATTCAAAGATTGCTTGCGATGTGATAAGTGCTAAACTATGGGCATTGCATATATAATCAATTACCGTAGCAATTAAAAGTAATCTCATAAAAGAAAGGAAAGCTCTCAAAGAAGAAAATGATGCCCCAGACTGTTAAAAAATAATTCTGCTTGAGATATTTTTTGTTGTTGTTGTTGTTGTTTTTGTTACCAGAAGAAGATGAATCACCCAGAAATGGATTCGGAGAGTTTTCCATTTCTCTAGTCAACAGTTCACATCTAAGCATGATCATTATACTGCATTCATAAAGAACATCAGCAGCTGACAGCACAGTTAGCAGCTTAACTATGCTGCACTTCTGAAGCAGATGACTAGTTAACTCATAGAGCTGCATTTATATACTGGCTTCATAAAGCTATAGGCTTCATAGAAACTCATCCATCACACATACAGTATTCATCCCTTAGCAATAGCCATGGGAATCACTATGATTGTAGCCCCTGTCACTCCTCACCACACTAGATTTAAAATACAAAAACAGGAGATATGAGTTATGGAATATTAATAACCCTCATTTCCAGCACTCTGCTCTTTCAGATGCTAATTACAGATTAGCAACTGAACACAGAGCTTAGATATGACTCAGTGTAATATCACCCTGCCTGGCAGACAAGTATAAACTCACCTCTGCTGGATCTGTTCTGTGTTTTAATCTATATTAGTATTTTGAGCTTGATCCATTAGTCATTCTCATAAAAACTACTAATCCCTGATGGATTAGCATAGATAAAATAATGATTAAAAATGCTTTTGACTTAAAACAAAATGTAAACAAGGGTTGTGTAAGCATTGAATTCTCAGGATCGGCATGAAACTAGTTTGTCACGGCATTACCACAGTAAAAGATGCTATAGGGTTTAAAGGTGAAGAAGAGTACTAAATATACCAAGATATTACATTTAGTTGTGTGTGGATAACAAAGCCCACCGTAGCTTTTGCACCTTTATGGAATGTGGTCAGAATCCATCCAGACCACCTTTGAATGTGGATGAGAGACCTGAACACAATCCAATTCATGTGGGTAATGTGATTGTGAGCCTGGATGCTGTCTGCTGTTTAAAATGAAGAATTTTTTTGAGAGTTGGAAGCTGAAAAAAGGGAACATCTGAATGTGTGGGAATTCTCCGATAAAACTTATCGACTAGTTCATTCTTATTCATACAAGCTGACAACTCCTGGCTGTCAGACATCACACAGCTGCTGTACAAACAAAATCACAGAACCACAATCTTCTACTGGAAAGAGGGCTGTGTGGGATACAGGGTTAACGGGGCCCAAGTGAGATCAAGACAATGGCCTCCACCAGTGTGATAAAAAATGTCACACACAAAAGTGTGCGGTTGAAGTTGGTAGATTTTAGGTACTGTGACCTTCATTTAACTTCAATTGTGTCATGCAAAGGTGTTATGAACTTCAATAATATACTGATGTCTGTAATGATAGATGCATTACTCAGGTTCACTGCAATGTACTGTATGAATAAATTATGCAAATTACTGTTTTATTGTTATAGCGTTTGCTTTTATGTATGCTGCGGTTGTTGTATTTGCTGTCACAACGTTATTTATCAAGTGGTGATAATTTAGAGCTTATCTTTTACTTAATATATTTACTTCGGTTTTATCACTGTTATTGTGGTCTGTGCATGTCAATGTGTTGAGGCTGATGCACGTTTGCATGTCCGCGTTTGGTGGAAGTGTTCATCCACACTGAAAGCATTCGGCGCGTTGTGATGTGATGAAATTAGATCCGACACATTTGTTGAATGAAGCAAGACTGATCTAATTTTATTGGCGCCGCATCATGCTACTTCCTTCCAGTGTAGAGTGGATAAGAAGCATCCTCACATTTGAAGTTATTATGTACACATTTATTACGGGCCACCTCACTGAGCCCCCCTGGGATATAGGGCCCTAGGCAACTGCCTATATTTAACTTATGGATCAACTCTAGATGGAGATGGCCGGTTCTTTACAAGATTGAGTGGTTTTGTCCCCAAGGGTGAAGCTTTATGCAATTCCTTCTATCTAACCTAATCCTTACTTAAATCTATCATATTAATAATAATAATAATATGAAAAATTTATATATATATATATATATATATTAGAATGAACCTATTCCTCACACACGGCTGTCAGATGATATGAAATGTGGAGACCACTTTTAAGATATTTTTGCACTTTTGAAGTTTGATAGTTGCAATAATCTTTTCTCATCCTTAATTCATTTCCCTTTGTTTTCCACAGATAATAAATATATTTTATATGGCTTTGGGATTTAAAATACCTGAGGCTGAATAAATGTTTTAATTCAGTTAATCTTTTAAAAACGCTCTTTCAAAGCAGAATTGCTTTTTGTTTATTCGTTTTATTCATTTATTTAGAATTTTAAAAGCTGTTTCCAACAATTAAAATGTTGGTAGGCCTTTTTTAACACTTAAGGTTTACATAAAATAACTGAGAAGTGAAAGAACATGGGCTGCTTTCATTATGTTTTATTTTTAAAACAAATATTTAACAGGGGAAAAGAAAAGCGTATGCATGTTAAAAGTGCAGTGCATGTTTTTCACAGCGGCTCCTATCTTAAATTGCTTATTTTCCCTTATTTTATATAACAAAACTATCTGCAAAATGAAAGAATTCTTTGTCATTCATCATTGTGCAAATGTATGGCAGCTATTCTGATCAATCAGGTTATGGAGGAGGTGGTGGTTGGAGGGGAAAGAGTAAAAGTTTGTCTGGGTTTAAAGAGGGGCACGACAAAATTAATTTGAGAACCACTGCACTGCACATCTTTGAACCTGTCACATCGCGAGTTCGGAGACATTTTGCAGATTCAGCTTTCCTGATGTAGTGTTGTGGCTCGGAGCAGTGTTGGATGATAGAGCTGCTATTCTGCATGCAAATGTATAATAACTGACTGTCGTACATTACAGTTTGTGGTGGTGAATATACTATGCATCACTGGCTGCTGGTTGATAATAATTCACTGTAAGTTTATGGGTATTTATTTATTGTAAAGGAACGAACTTGACACGTACTTCTCCCTCCTTCTCATTTACACTCCTAAGACGTCTACTTTGTGTCTTTCTACGACTGTACTTCACTCTGCCCCATTCTACAGTTCGTTTTTCTTAGAGAGATGCGTGGAATTGCGAGTTACTGGTGTGAATATTTAATGCTGGCTTGGAGGTGAGAGAAGCCCATAAACAACCCGAACGCTGGATCTGTTCGAGCTGTAACTCTTCTGGCCCGAGCTGTAACCTCCCTCTCTAAACACCTTCATTCATTTTAAATTACATCTCATTCAGTTCTCCAACTGCCCGCAATGCTTGAATGCTGATCTTTATGATCTTTAGTCCTGGAGTATATGTGTATCACCATGATGACCCTTATGTGGCACATATTTTCTTTCCTACCTATGAAAATGATGTTTACTGTTTTTGTAATTTCCTTGAAGTATACACACACAGCGAATATGATCAGTTATGTTATACAACATTTCCGGTCTTTGAATACTCTTGGCTGAGCATCATTCCAAGAACACTGATATACAGTCCAACAGTACTTTACACTGCTTGTTTTTTTTTTTTTCTTGACAGTTTCTCAAAATTATGTGGGCAAAGCCTCTCTGCACTAGCAATCAAATGGATAAATTTGTAATTTAATTCATGAGTATATTATTTTTTAAAAAACATTATTACACGGCTCTCTGGAATGCTTGATTCTGATTGGTCAGTTGAGACATTTGCAGGTTGGTTCTTTTCAAATAATAACCGCTCCAAAGTAATAAGGCATAGCCGGTACTACTTGTATGTTTAAAATCCCTCCGCGCCAAAAAAGATTACCGTTTGGCGCCTTCTTGTGACAAACACTGGACAACACAAGGTGCAATTTAATACTTGTAAATAACTAAAATACATCCCTTATTATATGTAGATATTATAAATTGTCTTACTAATGTTTGAATGTTAGTCACATGGTACTACATCGAAAGGATAAAATGTTAATTTAAAACAAATATGCCAATAAAATGTTTCAAATTCATATTCATGTCCAGCCTAAGCGGAATAATGTACACGCTGCCTGTCCATTATCACTTACTTAAAAGTACACTGAGTAACTGATACCATCTTTGGAATACACTTGCTGGTTGTCATTGTTTTAAGGTACATAAGGTACAAAGAAACTTTACAGTATTAAATAGGGAATAGTGTGTCTTTCTCCTCTGGCCAGACAAAACTAGCAGTTTAAATTTAGGCTGCAGCTGAGTCTAGAGCTGTTGTTGCTTTCAGTATAGCTATAAAGCCATACAAAAGGAAATTCAAACAGAATAGAATAGAGTTTTGTGTGTGGGACACAATGTTAGAAAAATTACAAAAACACATTCTGTGTAAATCAGTGTCTCAGTCTGTAGACTCAGATTTTCCTTTCATTCTTTCTAGAATTTACACTGATAGGCTGTATTCATCATAAATCATTGAATCATTCATTCAATTCATTTGTTCAAAAACTCTGATTTATTCAGAAGCAAGTGACTGTGTTTGAGTAAGTCATTGAATTATTCATTCAACTGAGTCATTCGAAACAAAACTAGACAAAATAACTGGTAATATTGTTTCTAAAAAGTACGGTAAGTCACATAATGTTCTTTTTTATTAAATTGTTGGAAGTGAAATGCTAGTTTTTAAACAAGCAAATGTACCTGAGGAGTATGAAAAGGTTATAGTCAGTGAAACAAGTTCGCTAACCGTCAAAATGAATGTGTGTCTGTTCTGAAAGACAGATCCTTGAATTCGACCTGTCCTTCTTCTTTCATTCTTCTTGTGCTTTAAAGTGTATTTACAGTTCTCCACAAATGACCTCTATCATGCTGAACACTTTGGATGAATATTTCTCCTGGACATCGCTTCTCCGCGCATCATCAATAATAAATCAAGATCAAATCATAACGTACGTATCAGGTCTGAATAAAACATGAGTCTTAATCCTGAAAGGAAATGGAGCCAGTTTCCAAAGGTATATTGTGACATGGAAATGTATTAGTGAAATGAGCTAGTAAATCAGGTTGGAGAAATCTCTGAGTAAAACATAAAATATGCAAACGCAGGAGTATATTATTAGATCTACGCTAATACATTCATTTAGAGTGCTGCTTAGTGTGTGATGGAATATTGAGATCCGAATCACTCCAATGCTACAGAGATTTCTTCACACAAACGCTGCGTTCTTGCTTCCATCCACAATCCCTTTACATTCTGTCACTCATGGATTGTGCGAATTGAGTCTTTCTCTTATAGATTGGAGGAAAGTGAGTTTAGTGAAACATAATGTAATAGGCTAGCTCAAGAATACAGCTTTCAGTCCTTATCTCTCTCCAAGTTATTTGTCTTGCACCTCCGTGTCTTTCTCTCTTTTTACATATTTGTTAATCATTATGACAGCCTGGAGCTGAAGCATGTCAGTGAGTGAGAGAAACCTCTTTTTCAGTGTCATTTATAGCAGGTTGACAGCTCAGTTTGATGATTTTACAGTGTGTTTGGTTTAGATATGTTTTTGTCTCCAGTGGTTTCTTCAACAGCGAGGTTGAATTGTAACAGCTAGGGCTGTTAAAGTTCTCACAGCATTATTGTTTATCTGTATTTTGGCAGTGAGGTGATCCATTTGTGAACCTGTGAAAGAGTCCAGAAACTCAAAGTCCACAGCTCTCACTAAATTACTATGTTTAAGTTGTTTCTAGCTGCATACCAGGCCTTGCTATCTGGCTTGTGTCAAATACGCATAAACGCATAGGATTTGAAGGCGCTGTTAAATTAAGAGACTAAAGGCCTGAGGAGATATAACAACATCTGTTTGTAACCATAGCATGCTAAAGCTTGACATGAGGCAGTTTTTAAATACATAAATGTTTACACTCAAGCTATTTGGCCATCATCCACACACACACAAAAAGTTAAAGTCACTCTATTATGAAAGATATATATTTTGGTCTTGGGAATCAGCCAGGTTGACAGGCATGCAATGTCAATTTCTTGATCTACGCCGAAGCTTACCTTATTTGCTGAATTACTCCAAAAAATTACACTCAACGATACATTTTTATTTTAGTTTTATAAAGCAGCATTTGTGAGCTTGCTGAATACATTTATAATATCTTCTGATCTGTTTTCTGCTCGGTTTCAAATTTGTACTTCTAGCTGCTACACTCATGCAATGCAGCACTGCTCTGCAATGTACTTTTACGTGTTAACTTTTACGCCATGGAATTAAATATGCGCTGCTTATGCTCACGGTAGAAAACAGGCCTTGGATTTTCCCATGACACCCAATTTATTGTAACATTTGTCTTTTGATACATTTCTCTGTCAAATTTGGTCTCGTTTTGGTGAGTACAGATAAAAATAGCAAACTAAATGGAGCCATTGGCTAAAATATAGTTTATTAATAACTATTCAAACAGGTATTTTGTGCAAATGCTAATGCACATGAAAAAAAAACAATATATATATTAGTTCATTTTGTATATGAGACAATTATCCACCACCTCTCATCTACTTCAGAGTAAACTTCCAGTGACCCAGTTAAACCCAGCCTCTCTCAATCTGACGAGACAGTCACTAACCTAGCCTGTCTGGGGCGTCAATGGCACATAATCATTCACGGCAAGGTGGTAGCCGATTTCTCCAACATGCTTGTGCATAGACCTGTTTTGATTATGTATATTGTATATATATATATACATATGTATGGTAATTTAATCAGCTCAGAGATTAGAAGCAAGAGCAAAAAAAGATGAAGCTGAATGAAGTTTCAAACTCTCATTAGCATCAAGTGATGATGAGTCAATAAATACATTTACTAAAGATTTTTTCCTCTTCTTCTCATTGTCTCTCTCTTTTATATCAGGAGAAGTGTCTCTTTGGTGCTTTAAGGCTTTAAGGGGGATTATGACAATCAACCAGAGCTTTTGAAAGCCCTTTAGAAATAATTACCTCTTACTCACATGCTCTTTCTCTCTTTTCCCTTCTTATTTATTGATTTATTAGGGCGCTATAGAACAAGGGAACAAATATGAGTTCCGGAACACATTCATAATGTTACAACTTTCTTTTACAGTGCCTCTTAATGACCATTAAAAGCCTCGTAGCCATTAGAGAATGAAGCTTCAATGCAGACCAGCACGCTCTCATAAGAAAGCATCACTCTGTTGAGTTTAATCTGTCACTCTGGTACCGTTATTAACTCATTTAGAACATTTCACTCTGGTGCCATTATTATCTCATTTCTGTGCTTTCCCAAAGGGTTTGCTCTTCCAAAAATGTAAATTCTGTCATCGTTTACTTACCATTTTCTTTATTCAAAACCCATGTGATTTTTTGTTTACCAAAATGGAACACAGAATTTTCCTTATGGCTGAGCAGGGCCTTGATAATCTATTATTGAAGCGTACAGGTATTCATTTAACAGCAAAATACGTGACACAAATTTTTCGTTCCACTTCCTTGAGCATTCTTCTGTTAATAGATGAATAGCTCTGTAATGTAAACTTGGCTGTGATGTTGCCACAGTTACATTATTAGACGTCTAATGACACCCCCTTAACACCACTGTGCTTTGCCAAGATCCTCAAAATACTTTCCACAAAGTACTGATATTAATTCACAGAGAGAAAGCAAGTTTTCATATAGATATATACTTTATTAATCCTTCACAGGAAATTAGATAGTCCTTAATATACATCAGTGTCAAACCTTTGGACTTTAGAGTATTGTATACAGAACAGAGCACACTGCGTATCAACACTTCACATAGGAACGATAAAAATACACCAGAGCAAATGGCTTGCAAACCCAGTGTTTAGAGACTAATGGCGTTGTTTGTTTATCTTTGACAAGAAAGACGCTGTATTCTTGAATATGAGTATATCTAAACTGAATTGTATCTATTTTTATTAGGAAATGTTTGGGGGGGGGGGAATGCATCATCTGAACATTTAAAAATATGATAAGAGATTCTCACCGAACAGAGTTTACAGATCCGGAGGGTTTCACACCATTCCCACAGCACAGACATACCCCCATGCTGTTTTAGCAAGAATAGCAGCATACCTCTTTATTTGTTAGTTCAGTGTGTTTGTGCGTGTGCAGACTTTGCTATGAGAGCAGGTGGATATAAAGTGGATTTAAATGGAAAGTTTTGCCCAAAAATACAAATTCTGCAATGATTTACTCATCTCCATCTCACTCCAAACCTGTATTAGTCAAAACAAGACATTTTAAAGAAAAAAAACAAACAGTTGCTGTAGCCATTGATTAATATAGTATTGTTTACATACTATACAAGTAAATGGCTACCAGCAATTGTGTGGTAAAAAATACACATCACAAATAAACAAACATAAGTACAAACATATGCTTTTGTTCGTGACCAAGCAGTCCATTTATGGACACTAAAAAAAAATAATGCCATATGGAATAGTTTAC
This sequence comes from Enteromius paludinosus, assembly GCA_032361165.1. Classification (NCBI taxonomy): domain Eukaryota; kingdom Metazoa; phylum Chordata; class Actinopteri; order Cypriniformes; family Cyprinidae; genus Enteromius; species Enteromius paludinosus. The sequence goes on along the minus strand of JAUMHQ010000061.1, from coordinate 9,062,551 downwards.
CCAACTATAAAAATGACTCCATGATTTACTCACCCTCAAGACATCCTACAGCAGGTGTATATTACTTTCTTCCCTGTATTATATTAATATGGCTCTTCCAAGCTTTATAATGGTAGTGAATGGGTGCCGAGATTTAGAAGTCCAATAAAATGCATTCATCTATTTAAAAAAAATCAATACAGCTCCAGGAGGTAAATAAAAGCCTTCTGAAGTTGATTGATGCATTTGTGTAAGAAAAATATCCATATTTAAAACTTTAAGCCATAATCATATCTTTCTGCTAACTGTCGTACCAACACAGTCTCACGACCAATTCGTACGTATTCGTATTTATGTTAATTCTTACTATTTGGTTTAGGGGAGGGGTTAGGTGTAGCTCATTCGTACAAATTCATACGAATTGGCAACTTGTAAAATACATACAATTTAGCAAAAATCATATGAATTTCGTATGAGTGAATACATAAGAATTAGTATGAATTAGCCACATCCTAAAATATGTACGAATTGCTGTGAGACCAGGTTAGTCGTACACATTTTCACATAAGAGTGGCGTTCCAGTTGATGATGTAGGAAGTAGGTACATATAGATAGACAGACTGGGTAGTAATAAAATACTTTTTTTTGTAATAAAGGGTAAAATTTCTCCTGGTGTCTGGTTTAAAAGCACCACTGAACCTGCAAGTGCAAAACCAGATGATCATAAAACCCAGCAAGACACTTAAGGGTTAAAATAAGATTTTCAGTTCCAGTTTTTTCAATATAGTCAACTTTATTGAAACAGATTGGACTACAGAAAAGAAAAATATCACACATTATAATCAGACATAACACAAACCCTTGATAGATGGAAAGAGAGAAGCAATTTAAAAATAGAACTCAGAAAGGACCATGGGGACCAACACATGTTCATGAATATTAATGAACCTCACACATGTTCCAGCATTCTAAACAGACACAAATCTCTCTCTGTCTTCATTTCCCTTTATCTGTCTCTTTCTCTACTCCACACTGATAAATGAATTACCGATTGAATTATTGGGCAAGAGTCTGTGCTCTATAGCTTGTTTTAATCTTCATGTGTTTCTTAGCTCACAGAGAAACTACAGAGAACTGTTTTCAAGGTTTAACGTTTACTAAACTGAGGTAAGTAGTTACGCCCCTCCCGGTGCTTATTTATGTGTTTCAGTTACGCATGCTGAGGTGAGAACTAGAGGTTATGGAGTAAATGAATTAATAATGAGCGGCCCCTCCCCTTTCCCCTCCCCACTGCTTACATTCCTCAGGGATTCCTCCCTCATTAACAATTCATCCCCTGTCAACTCCAATATTCCTGCCCTCAACGATGCGACAGTTCACACTGGGATTACGCATGTGGACCTGCGTGTGTCTAACATAGATGGTTCTTTCACTGTCTGCTTATATACACACCGATGTATGCGCATCTAGATGTGCGTGTTACCTTCCATCCACTCCATCTGAGATAGACCGTGCCATTATTTAGGTCATTCTAAGTGTCAAGAAGGTCATTATCTAGGTCATAATGGCTATTTGGAAAGTAATGAATCTTTTTTTTTTTCATTTCCTGTGTTGTAGACAAACACCTGCTGTTGGACACTTTGCCAGTCTGAGATGAAGTGTCATGCCGGGGGGTAAAATCTTAAAGAGTGACACACCAGAGCCTGTTTTCTTCTGTGATTGAAATGGACACACACACACTTCAAGGCTGTGTCTGTTTTGTGTGTTGGTGCAGCTGAGGGTACACAAAAATTACTCATTTAAATACCAGCGCAAACTGTGCTAAAAGCCAAGTGAGGACCTGTCTCCTCTGGCTCCAGTGACACATAAACTACCGTGCAGTCTGTGTGTTTCTGCAGCTGCTGTGGTTGAGTTTGGCATTTACAAGATACTCCACTCATACTGTTTATCTAGCAGCATTGAAGACAAATGCCATTAAACTCTCATTCTCTCTGCATATGATTGACCCGTGTCTCCTTTACGAAAGGACACCCAGTGTTTGAATGGACGTGCTAATAGATGCAGTGCTGGTGGATCTGATTATCAGGCAATATGTGTTTGTCCTCTACAGTTCTCAAAGGAAGAGCCTTGGAGATTCAGAGTGGCATCTGTAGAAAGCCGTACAGATCCTCTTATAGAACTTAACCTTCTGTAAAAGTTGCGTTAAGGTCTGCCTCAAGGTTTCTTGTACCTTTAGAACTTACTTGCCTTGAGGCAGACTTTCTGGCTTTTGGTATCATTCAGTTGCATGTAGTTGCTTCTTCTTTGGGGGAAAAAAAAGTGAGTGAAAACAATTTTAACTTAAAAATTGCAAGCAAATTTCAAAGAAAACTGACATATTGAATTAAATTTGAAATGTCGAAGTAGAAAGTCTGAAGTAATAATTTCTTTGATTTATTTATAGAACTCTTGCCAAGGATAGAAACTTTTCCAGCCTCATCAAAACAGCAGAATCACAAATAGCATTTGTAGATTAAAATATATTAGTTTCCAATCATTTCCAATCTTTTACATGTTATGAATGGGGCTGGCAAATTTTAACAAAATTGAAATATCATAAAAATGGTGGATATAAAAAGGGTATTACTACACTCTAAAGAAACGGTGCAAAATAGCACTAAATGTGGTTCACTGACTTGTCAAAGCTTGCTTTGTAGAAATATAATAATATATATCTTTCTTCTCCTGAGATTTTAGATGTTACTCCACTATTTTTGCAATGAATGGGAAATTACTACAATTGCAAAAGCATTTTGAAACACTCTTCTGCTTTTCTGTGGTCTTGTGTGTGGACCCTGCAAAATGTTCTTGGGGGGCAAAAAGGTTGAAAAATGGTTTAAAATACTGAATATTTCTTCAGGAATTTTTACAGTATTTTAATGTCATTTTGAAATCCTTTCCCAAACTAAACTAAGAGACTAAGAGATAAGTATACATGGGCTTAATGTTTTCTTTTTTACGGCAGTGGTGCTTTATAGTACCTTAACGAACCCAAAGAACCACTGATACCGGGCTTAACATTTTAACATTTTCAAGATTAAGTATACTTGTGGATTTTCTGTGAGAATGCAGTTATTTTATTTTAGCATCTTCCTGATAATGTACGCAATAATTTCATTTAAGATGCATTTGGCAAAGCACAAATTTTGTCTTACCATCAATATCACCAACAAAATCAAAAAAGCCTTTAAAAACCACGTCTGTCTGTGATTTCTCAGCATGCTATTAACATTGCATGTCCTTCAACTATGAGATCTGGCCTTGACCAATCAGATGCCAGCTCAATCAATGAGATCCAGCATGCACCCCACACGCAGGTCTTCATTCTTCCTGACAGCACTGGAGCAGCTCGGGGCCTCAGCAGTCATTATGTCTTAAACTCACAGGGGTGTAGACACACTCCTCCTGACCCACAGCCGGTTTATGAAGCTTTTTAGCAATCTAGCAAGTCTGATCCAGGACCAGCGGTGAATATCTGCCCTTCATTCACACCTGACAGATTAGACTGTCACATTCTTCCTCTCTCTACTGGATGAATGAATGGAAAGGACGTCTCTAATGGAGAAAGCGTGTTCTCTTTCTCTCATGCAGACTTTCACCGCCTCACACCACTGTCCATAGAGGAAACCCTCTCAAAATGGAACATTTTTCCACCCCAGAGAGAGCACCAAAAAAGTGACAGAAAGGGTTACTCTCGCCTTTCCTTCCTCTGTTTTCTCGGCTTAAATGCTTTGAATATGGCACTTAACATATAGTGCACGGTAATTGCTGTAAAATCTCATTGGTCTTTCTATCCCATATGAAATATGGTGGAGATGAGCACAATGGTTCTGGAAGTGCTTGGACTGATTAATATTTTATGATTTTTCTCTCTTGATTTGTGAATAAGTGAACAGAAGAGCTTCAGCAATGAGAGAAAAGCTCAGGCAAGACCCAATCTGCCATCTAACATATTCAAGGTCATTAGTTACCCAGAGGACTGAAGCCATTAAAACTGGACAACAGATCTGATCATGTGGTTGTACACTGTTCAAATATAATTTTTTATGTATTATGTATTTTAAGTCTTCAAGGCTCGACAATGTGTACTTATTTAAAGAAAATACAATAATAATTATAAACGCTATAATATAGTGAAATTTCATTATAATAATTAAAAATAACTGTTTTCAAATTAAATTTATTTATTTTAAAGAAAAGCTGAATTTTCAGTATCATTACTCCAGTTTTTAGTGGCACTTGTTTCTTCAGAAATTATTAAACGCTGATTTGATACTTAAAAAAAACCCAAATCATATTATGATTAATTTTGAAAACAGTTGTGCTGCTTAGTAACTCATGATATTTTTATTTGATGCTAAGATTTATTTATTTATACATTTAACTTATTCCTTAATTTTAAATAAATGTTACCAAACCAGTTATTTTAATTTGTAATAAATTGTTACATTTAAAGCTACAGCTAAGATGCAGATGTTTTGCTTATTGTTATTTTATGTTAGCATTTTCATTAACTAATGTCAGTGTTTGTTAATTTAATTAAGACAATTATTTTTTATAATAATAATTGCTGCTCATTGTTTGTTCATGTTAACTTTTGCATTACCTAATAATGTTAATGTTCACCTTTTTATAAAGTTTTGCCAGATTGAACCTAAATATATCAATCTAAACTATAATTAAATACAGTATATGCAACACGACATATCATTAAAAAATGTACAACAAGACAGGAAATTTTTGGGTTCGGAAAAGTGGTTGAAAAATTAAGAGGCATTCATGACATCAGCCAAAATGGAAAGGCATTTCAGAGGCAAAGGTATTTCATTTTGATATTTGGAGTAACATGCACCTATTAATCGTGCACAATGAGATCCGGTACATGCATAAAGAAAGTAAATAAGGCCAATTCTTATTTTAGTTGACTTGAATGTTGTGTTGTTGTAATGTATCTTCTTCATCCTGCAACATTATAGAACCGTTTTTCAGGAAGGTAATCACAATGCCATGCACAGTTATAGAAAGCTTAAATTATTGTTGAGAAATAAAAGCTTTAATAATGCCCTGGAGTCATTGTCAGACTGCACTTTGATGTAGTTTACTTTCAGAGAATTATGAATATTTTAGAGCTTTTGATTTCACGGGCACAACTGTTTATGTCAAAGTTCCAGTCACATACTTTATTTTGGATAAATCTCTCTGTTCCTGCATCAATTAGTTTGCAGTTAATACATGAAAGCCCCAACAAAATGCCAAGCTGAATGCACATCTTTTACAATGTGTATGTGTTCATTTTTAAAGCAAAGCATTAAAGAGAAATCAAGTTTTTATTTGTGCTGAGAAAACTGCTTCGTTCTCCACAACAACTGACATCCGGGAGAAAAGCACCTCTGGCTATGCATAAATGTATAAATGCAATACAGAATTCAAGAGCACTAATTATGGAAATTAGATTGTGTGCTTTCTCACAGTGCACAGTCATGCTCATAGTGAAGGAACTGAAGGTCTCCTTTTGCATTGTTACAGATGCCGAAAAGTGTCATTATTTAATTCAAAATGAATGAAGATAAGACTATTTATGGACCTTGACAGACTATTGTTGAGAGGGTGTGAGAACCACAACCGTTCTATTGTCAACTTTTTCAATGATTTTGGTATTTTAACAGTCTGTGTGTGTGTGTGACTGTGATTGTGCACTTGTACAGCAATCTTCATAGCTGTACAAGTTCACAATGCTTTGAGTTTTATACCATCGGAGTGAGGACAAAAAGAGTAAAGTGAGAGCCTGTTTAAGGGTCAAGACTTGAAGCACTTACTTTAGATGGGTTAGGGTAAGATGATTGCATTGTGTCAATGAATGTCCTCACAAAGATGTGTGTGTGCGCACACGTGTGTTAGAAAGAAATTATGCTGATACTTGTCCCCATTCAAGAGTGGAATGGGTCTTCATGGGCCACTGTTCCAGTTTAGCCATGACATTATGATTGAAGGTGAGTTCTTTTGTGAATAGACATAATAATAATGAGCTGCATTTCAAAAACTGTTACTTGGTCAGTAGAAACTGCTTTTTCCATTTCACATTAGTATCACCTTATCCTACATCACCTACACAGCTAGCCCAACATAACCAGATATTTGAATAAATAGGTCAAACTCGCATTTCAGATATTTCAAGATCTAGACAGAAAAGGGGCCCTGGAAATCATCCACATGTTAAATGTTGTTTATTTTAGGGGTTTTCAAAATGGGTTTTATAAATACACACACACACACACACACACACACACACACACAGGCATGATGAAATGAACATGAGACCAATCAGACCAATTACAGCAGATTTGCATCTTGCAGAGGGGTTTGGAAAAAGGAATTGTTAAGTGAATCGTTGAGCTATACGGTAAAAATAAATGCATTTTATAAGACAGTGAAAGTGTTTTTGACCTTGCATGCATGTCAGCTTGTTGTTGGTGACTTTTCACAACTTTCATTAACCATAATACGGCAACTTTATATTACAAACTGACTGAAAGACTTGTGTTGGTGCAAAGGAGTGGTATCTGGAGCTCAGACAATCTCTGACACTGCTTGGCCCACTAGTTCTGCTGAAGCCAGTGGTGGACTCATCTGGAGACAACTGAGCATCAGCAAAGCACTTTGCTGAGTTGTGTTGAACTCTCAGCTCAGCAGGCTGGCAGAACCTCAGTCAAAGATTATTGGTAGACTCTCCTCCCTTCAGTAGGTTCTTGAGCTTGTATTTATTTCAGGGCTTCAGAGAAGGTTTAACTCTGACCCACATTTTACCATTACTGCACTGATCTCTAAGCCAAGACACCAGGGATTAAATTAAATACGACCAAATTACTCACACCAGCACATACTGCCTGGGTACATGGAACATATCCAACACTGAGCTGAAGATGCTGCATGCTCTCCTTGCCGCTGCCTTGTGCTCAATACAAGACATTTAGTGCTTCGATGAACAAGTAGAGCACCTTGTCCAATTTAAAGGACATAAGAATTATATGTTATATAGCACACGCAATTTCTTATTCTTGCTCTCATGCCCTCACTCCCACTGGTATTAGTCCATGCACTTAGGAAAGTATCAGGCAGAAAAGCAGGACAGAACTGAGACAGAATGAGCACCACTATATTGGTGTCATTGTATTTTGATATTCAGTGATTGGAGATCTCACTGGCTGCAGGTTTTTGTTTTGTGAAACTTTATTTGCTGAAGGTTTTTGTTTTGTGAAACAAGACTTACTGGCTCACTTACAAGACTACTTTTGAAGGGCTTTTTGCCTTTTTAATATAACAAGACTTACTGGCTGAAAGTTTTCGTTTTGTCAATACTGGCTGGTGATCTTTCATACATACACAACAGAAACCTTACTTAAAGTATTTTTTTTTGCAGTTCTGGTTTATTCTAGTACAGCTCTAGTTTAGGTCTTAAAATACTAAAATACATTAGGCATTTTGTAATGCTTGGCTAAATTGAACTCCAAAGATGCCGTAAATGTTCTCTTGATCCCTCAAACGGGTTCAGATTGTCATAACTGACAGTTATGTGCTGCCCTCTGCTGGTTATCACTAAATGTGACGTTTGAGTGATGAATGCCTGCTTGTTTATGCTGTACATCAATTTCCATATTCATGAGGATAGGGTAAAGTGGGGGGAACGCTCCCTTAAGGACTGTGTTTCTCTCCCTCTGTCTCTCTCTCTCTCTGTGAAACAAAAGTGAAAAGTGACAATGATATAAATTATCAACCAAGTATTAAAAATGTTCATAGTTCTCATCACTCAAAAAAAAAAAATTAATTGGATGAACTTAATTTATTGAGTTATTAAGGACAGATTTCCATTCAATAAATAAGTGTAGCCCCAAAATTTAATTGAGTTGTATCAACTCAGTTTGACCAAATATAGTTTTAACAACATTGATACATTTTATACTTGTTGAACTCAAACTAAAACATTTAACCAGATAATAAATTAATAGGAAGACATCCTTCTACACAGAAAAAATAAAATAAAAAAAAGATGCGTTTGATTTACTTAACTTAAGCATTAACAACTTGTTACGCATAACATAAGATGGTTTTGATACATCCTCGGCATGCCCAAAATATTTGTATTATTACACTCAAAGAAATTATTCATTGGATGGACTCAATTTAATTAAAGGCAGGATTTCCATCCAATAAATATGTGTAGCCCCAACTCATAAAAAATAAATTAATGCAATGAAATTTAATTAAGTTGGGTCAACTCAATTTGATCAAATATAGTTTTCATGAAAATGATACATTTTATGCTTGTTGAACTCAATCTAAAACATTTAACTAAAAAATAAATTAATAGAAAGACATCATTCTACACTGACAAAAAGAAAAAAGATGTTTTATATGATATGATTTATTTAACTTCAGACATTAGCCAACTTGTTATGCATAACATAAGATGGTTTTAATACATCCACACCAACCCGAAGTATTACTATTATTATTGTTATTATTATTAAAACAACTTTGATTTATGTTAGCAGGTCCCTATGCACATGCTCTACACTTTACCACAATGGTAACCCCAAAAAATACTAACATAGCAGACAGTATTTTAAATACAAACATAAAAGAGCATTAAACATTAACAAGTCTCCTAGTTTTATCATCTTCATAAAAATGCCTAAAACAACATTTTATTTCAAGATTTACTATCCTTATTCTGCACAATTGAATACAAAATACGCACAAAATTGAAAACATTTTTGTTCTTTCAAAATGAAAATATTGAGTTGAAACAAAACAGAACTGTTTCAAGTCATTCAAGTTTTTTTTTTTTTTGAGTGATGTTTTTAGATTTTTAACAACAAAAATACATTTGTACCAAGGGGAAATTTTGCTCAAGTCTGACTACATTTACAGCAAAATCAGAGTACGGGCAGTTTTAGCTTATAAGAATCATATAACTGACTTACTGTGAAATCCATTTTCTCTGCAGTACATCACCAGTGTAAGTTCGTCAATGTGTAGTCCATAGATACAACACAAATTTATCTCGACTTTATCTAATTGATATATTGGGCAAAACTATGTACTAGAACTACTTGGTGACAAAAATTACACACTGCTAGCTCATAATATTGTGTCTTGTTTTGTGGAGGCCCGTTGGCGTGTTAGAATGGAGAAAACGTAAAAAAATAAATAATAATAATAAATGGTGCATATGATTTTTAGAAAGAAAAATCTTAGTTCTTAGAAAGAATCAAATAGTATTTAAAATATTTAATTACAGTGATTATTGCTTATTTCATTTATCTAAAACATTTTTTAGTGGTTTTATCAGCTTTCGTGAATTAGTGTTTAAATTGGGATACAGCAGAAACAAGTGAGTTTGTGTTTATCTGGATGTGTGTATGAAATGCTTGTGAGCTTCTATTTTCACTTCATGCTGCAAAGTGTGAATCAAAGGGAAATCAAACCTACAGACATCTCTCACATCATATACATATACTTGCGCATTTTCTCTCACACTCATCGTGACTCACTTCCACTGAAACAGAGACACTGTAGAAAGGTAACATCCATCATCAGTCTATCCAAAGGTGGTCAAGTGGCACTGATGGAGCTTTGAAGACACACACCTACACGATGAGTGCACTTCAGTCTGCAACACTAGATAGGACTGATTATAATGTTTATTTGTGTGTGTGTACCAACCTTTGTCTTTGCTTAGAAGTGTGTTATTTAAAGTCAATCCACAAGTAATAATTAGAGAAATGATATTTTGATATCTGAAAAACACAGTTATACAAGGTTTATGCAAATGTCATGTGTGGATTGTTCAGTAGGATGTGATTCGGTCTGTAATTTCAAGGATCATGTTCTTATGCTAAGGGTGTGTTTCAGATTGAGGTTTGGCCCTCTTAGTTTAGCACTATGATGATGTAACACAGATGTTTTTCTTGTTCGAGTGTGTAACAGAGGATACTATAAGCCACTGTTGGACTCTGTAACTGTTAAAAAATGAATATGCTTGTTTTGTAATTCAGTGAAATATTTATAGACCTTTCGAAACATGCTCAGCTGGGGCACTAAACAAGTGGTTCTTGACTTTTGGTCCAAGGTGATATTTATAGGCCCCCTATTTTTCTGGTACTTCTGCTGCAATGTCTTTTGCTCAATGTTTATTTTATTTCCCACCCCCATTACAACAGAAACTGGCAGTGTCAGTGTATTGAATTATAAAATATTCATTATAAAATATACAAATGATTAAATTATGTATTGATTTTGTTTGTAATCAGTTTTGTATCAGTCAATCATTGTATCAGCTAGTTCTACCACATAAAATATTTAGAAATTAGGTGTCCTGGTAAACGGTGCGGAGCAGTAGGTGGTGACATGGGGCCGAAGAACCAGGTCGACAGCGAGGCTCCGGAGGGCCAAGGCGGAACGGGTGGTGCCGGTGACCGACACGGATGAGGGGATCTGCAAGGCCATGGCGGAGCCGGAGCGAGAGAGGACCAAGGCGAGCCCCAGGGACGAGGCGCAGCCATAGGAGTGGAATCCCCAGGCGAGGGATGGACTCCTACCGACCCAGGCAGAGTCGAGGGGACGATCGAATCCGGCGTAGCTTGGGGAACCAGTGCCCACAGTGCAGCCGATGGGTCGTAGGGCAGAGATGGAGTTCTGGCTTCGGAGACCAGAGGTAAGGTCGAGGGACGCCCCGACCATGCTGGTTCCAGTGGGTGGGAGGTGGGACTCTACGAGAGACCCTTCCAGCCGTGGTCTCTGGCTGTGGGGACTCGAGGGCTGTCTCTAACTGTGGTGACTCATGCAAAGTGAACTCGTCTTGTGGCTCCTGCAGCGCAGCAGACTCCGGGGGGCGCTCTTGCAGCGCAGCAGACTCTCCTTGCCACATCTGCAGCACATAAATAAACATCGGACTGGAGTCTCTAGGGACTGGAACTGGCACTACTGGCTGTGATCTGGGAGCAGGAATCGGGATTGGCTCTACTAGCCGGGAAACAGGAACTAAAATCGGCTCTCCTGGCTGAAAATCTGGAACTGGATTCGGGATTGGCGGATCGGGATCTGGGGGGATTAAAACTGGCATGTCGGACCACAAATCCGGCTCTGGACCCGGACCACATAGACCGGAACCTGCGGGGATCAGGATTCGTTTTCGGGATTTTGGACCGATTTACCTCCATATGCGTTTGTTGGGGTTTTGGCAGTGATGGAACCCCATACTGTGCCACTCTCGGGAGCGGATTCTGCCGAATGGCGAGGCGTGAGCCGGGCAGTGAAAGACGGCCTCCTGACCATTGCTCATGGGTAGTGGAAGAGGAGTGAGCCCGTTGAGGAGGCGGTGGAGGATTTCCTCGGGGCTGATCATTCTCTTCATTTTGGATTTGTTTTAGGTCGAGTCGTTCTGTCACTGCAAAGCAGGAATCGCACAAAACTTGAATCTTGAAATTGAAGAACCTTAACATGGAACATAGAAGCAGACACCAGGATACACTCTTGCACACAGGGTTACACTTGATGACTCGACAACTAAGGCTTGAACTCAGGCACATAAATACACAGACACTGACAAGACAAAGCTGGACACTAATTAACACAATGAACTAAACTAGGACAGGAATAACAAAATAAGGGCATAGAGACACATGGGGAGCAAAACACATGGAACACCAAAACACTGAGTCTGACAGATACAGCAAAACAGCACGAAGTTATAATTAAACTCTAAGATTTGATGAATTTTCGATGAATTTATGAATAATATAAAGAAAATGTTATATTAATAATTTTAAATGCCAACATCAACTTCCAAAGTAACTGAATTAAATTTGAATAAATATGAATAATATTTTTTATAAAATAATTTAAAATGAATTAAATGTGTGTGTGTGCACCTGGTATTTATCACCTTATGGGGACCAATTGTCCCCACATTGATAGGAATACCAGTAAATTTTGAGCTTGTGTGGACATTTGTTAGGTCCCCATGAGGAAACAAGCTTATAAAACACACAGAATTCAGTTTTTTGAAAATCTTAAAATGCCTGTAGTTTCCTGTAAGGGGTAGGTTGAGGTGTAGGGTCAAGGACAATACCACATACAGTTTGTAAGGTATAACAACCATTACGCCTATTGAATGTCCCCATAAAATATGTAAACCCAACATGTGTGTGTGTGTCTTTAGCTGGTGTGTAATAGTGATGTCATGACAGCCAAGTATTATGGAAGCAACGGGGGGAAGAAACAGCTTCAAACTGAGAGAAAGAGAGACAGATAGGGACACAGTGTGAGAGTGAAAACAAAGGGCTAAAGATCCTGAGTGGAATCTATTAGTGTAAAAGCTCTGAGGATGACAGACAAATGGCCTGGTTAGTCGATACTGGCAGCAGCAGTGTCTCCTGTCTGTTTTTATTTCTTTTCAAACTGAGATCACGACCAGAAGGGCGACTCATTTGTTTTATTGAATATCTCTCTATCGCTCTCTCTCTCTCTCACACACACACCATCTTTATCTCAGAGGGAAATGAAAACCAAACCAAACAATAGTAACAGAACACAGGCAGCTTTAAAGACAAACAAATGAAAGTAAAATGAGTGAAAATACACATATATGAGCATACAGCAACACACACACACACATAATTCTGTTATTGAGAGAAGTGCTTTGCAAATATTCTCATTACAGATGACATAGAACCATCATGACATTCAACAGCCTCCAAATAGCTTATAGAAAAGCATTGAATGCTGATTTGAAATCTTTTTCATTACACACACAAATACAGAGGCCAGGGTGCAGTGGGGAATTACGCACATAAAAATCTCATTTGCATACATAAATGCATCTTTTTATCCATTTCACTGGGTCCCAATTGAACCGCAATTCAAAACAATTTCATGCATGAGAAGAATAGCGCGGCGACCACACGAGCCAGACAAGCTTACACACAGTCCGCTAGCACTCATTCAGGCCAACTTAAATAATATGTAAACGTAAGTGTGTCTCATCCAACAAAAGGCCGAAACAGTGATGAATCTCCATACATAATCACAAACTTCAAAACAGCAACAGCAAAACATTAGACTTAGTCAGGGCAGCACACTCTTTAATTTCTTGACAGGAATGAAAATGAGGCTGTGATAGATAGGAATATGTTTAATGGATTATTCAGCTAAAAGATGCATTTCAAAACAGTTGTTAAGTGTTGAAAATAATTTAAGAACTTAATGCAGTTCAAGCCATTACAGCAGTGCTAGTTACTTTAAAATGTAATATATATATACATTAAAGGTGCCATAGAATGGAAAACTGAATTGACCTTGGCATGGTTGAATAATAACAGTTCAGTACATGGACATAA
>JAUMHQ010000061.1:8988770-9009253 GCA_032361165.1 Enteromius paludinosus | reverse complement strand
GATAGATAGATAGATAGATAGATAGATAGATAGATAGATAGATAGATAGATAGATAGATAGATAGATAGATAGACCAATTAAAATTCCAATTCATCATTCTGTGGGGAGTGTCCAATTTCCAGTCCTGAATTTTGTACATCCCTGGAACAAAAGGTCAAAGATGAAGTTCACTTCAAAGGACACACACACCTTTCTATCTGTGTGGAAGTCCATGGCAGGCTTACATCTGTGTGTGTGTCTATGAAATAAGTTCACTAGTTTGAGACGCTAACAGGCCGCCCAGTAGCTTAAGAGGATTCCTGCTCTGTCTGCTTAAAGTGATGGATGAGCAGATCAGAGAGAGAGGAAAAGAGGAGCGAGCGATCCCTTTCTCTCTGGCTCTGGTGAGTGCCTCACATTGGGAATGTCAGCGTGACTTATTACACCACAATAGTGACAAAGGACTTGCTTTCCTCTGGTTTCTTTCTTACTTCATTTCATGAACATCAAATTTAACATGCAACTGATTTCTGAGCTGTTAGTAAGACCAGTAACCCCTGATACAGTTGTTGACGGACCAGTAACGAACATGTATGATTTTTAACAGAGATCACTATAGCATATGCGTGTTTTATATTTGGTATAATAGGCAAAACATTAACTTTTGTCATCTTAATCATGCACACAACCACATGCACATGTATAAAACCCAACCACTCCCCAACTACATTTATATGGGAGCAATGGACATGTGGTTGGTTTCTACATGATTGTTCAAGCTCATTACACTGTAGTCACCAGCTAAATGTGTGTGTGCCTGTATCTAAGCAGGAGGCCTGACACATATTGCAGATATTTCATTTATTTCTCTTTTATTGGCTGGCACCAGAGGTGTAGGGTATAGGGTAAGGTAAAGCATTTGTGTATATTGACGAGTATTGCGATTGTGATTTCTATAAACAAAAAGTTAATATTGCGTGTATATTAGCCTACTTACACTTCTAATTTGGATCTATTTCGTCAACTAAAATGGTTTAAAACAAACTCACAACCGAGCAGCTACACATCTCCTTTTACACAGCTTGTTTTGTTCATGAACGAATCTGCATTTTTAAACAAATCTATTGAATCAATTCAATCACCCATTCATAAAGACAGTCATTACCTGAGTCCCAATGTGCATATTACCCATCCTAAATTTTACGCGATATTAGTCAGAACTATTTAGGGCAGAATGGGTGGGTAGTTTGCATACTAGGGCGCAGGGACTAGCTTTGTTCCCGAATGAATCAGCCAAGTAAGTAATAAAATCAGTAACTTAATGCCACCTAACGGCAGATTTAATTTCATTTTTAATGTTTAATTAAGTTATTTATATCATTGAATTTTTCTATATTCATAATGCACTCATGCCAACTCTGAACATACCTACAAGCCACTTTTGTATTCTTCTGTGCCACCTTTGTAGTGTGCAAGTGAATTTTGTCAATACTAATTTTATTTAATTGGTAGCTCATTCTTCTTATTCCATTGGTTTTATTTGAATGTTCCATATATATATACACACACACATACACACACACAATTTTGAATTTAATATAAAAGATAATATACCTAAAATAAATGTAGAAAAAAATGCCCCCATAAATTACTTTTTTTTTTTTACTGTGCTCCTACGTAATACATAATTTTTAATTAGCAGCACAAGTTCTCCTGAAAATAAAAGTAAGAGGAGGGGTGGGGGGCGGAAGTATACCCACTACACCACTGGCTGGCTCGACACCTCAAGCACACCATGAAAGCCCGACGCATAACTCTGATATAATGATGTGCAGGGCCTGTTACTATACATAAGCACAAGCTCTGGGGAAAACCCCATCCCTCATGAGACTTTTTGAGGGGGGTGGGAAGCGCGTGATTTGTATGTTTCTAGAATAATTACGTTTTAAATGCCAATATCTTGAGCGGTGAAGCTGCGTTCCTGCACCAAGCGCGACGTGTGTGTTCATTTTAGTGTGTTCTTGCGCTCCCACCACCAGGGTGCGAATTATTGGGAGTTTGGGGGGTCCAAGACCCATAATTACGGCTTGAACCTCCCCAAAGGAAATAAAAACATACGGTTGGGGGGCTCGAAACTATGTATTCTTTAACATAAGTATAGGGCTGTACATATTTCAACAGGGTTTTCAAACAAAAATGGTGTTTTTGTAACCACAAAAGTTAGAGTTTTTCAGACCGCGCTAAACAGACGCTCGCAAACAGAGGTCGCTTTCGCCTGAGAAGATAACCATAGCAACAGATGCCCGAGCGCTTTCCATCAGGATCCGTAGAGACAAAATATCAGTAGCCTATATATTTTTGTTCATCACTTAATTACATATGATAAGTAAAAAATAAAGAGTTATCCTTTAAACGTATTTTAAGTTGGCCAACTGCTAGGGGCGCGAAACATTCGGCTGCGCGAGACGAACATCAACATACTTCGCTGACAGAAATTGCTTTAAAAGTCAAATACCCTGAAACCAGCCCTACGCTTTAAACTTACCATTAAAACGCAGATATTATTGAAAACACTGCTCCAGGGTTCTAAAGCTCTGTTTCTCATTACCCTCTCCTCCATATGTTTTAAGAGAAAAAGTACAATACAAACTACATACCTCACTTAAATGCAAACCACTGTTCTTCGGAGCTGAACTATATAAAAACTAGAATAATTGTACCTAAAATTAAACATCTGCAAATGTTCAGTCTCCCAACTGACAGCAGCTCAGTCACCGTGAGCAGAAGAAAACGCCCGGCTTCTGCGCGCGGGTGTGCGCCACCGGCGGCGCGTCGGGATGCTGGAAGCTACTCACCACCAAGACGAGTCCACGCGCGGTGTGAGGATGAGCAGGAGAAACAGCAGCGCGCAACACAACCGTGAGGACGCACGGGGACCGTAAGATGAGCCTGCGCCTTTTTTGATTATATGTCTTAATCCTGAGCCTCCGGGAGCAGAGGTGGATCTGTTGAGAATCCGTGGCGACCCAAGAACTTTACCGCAGCCAAACATAGTTGAGCGTGTCCTCCGGCGGTGATAAGAAAACACGACTGTGGAAACCGGTGTAAAGACCGTTTGGGAATGCAGGGACCTGCTGGACTTGGGATTGCTGATAGCCGGACAGATGTAGAACTCCGTACGGACGGATATCATGTATCTGCCCTGGTATTAGCGTGTGCCATATAAAAGTATTCCCCGAAATCTGGCAACCGCAGCAGAAATAATCCAAGCCAGACGGCAGGTTCAGAGAGCGCTTTCTTTTCTTTTTTCACCTCCTCTTGAGAACAGATGAAGTCTCGGTGAGGTGCAATTTGATCAGAAAGAGTGCCAACTTTTCTACTTTTTCTCTCCACGTTTTGCGTTCAGGCAGGGCTGTGAAACACGCGCCTCTCCGTTTTTCCATTGGAGTCTGCGAGCGCTGATAGCAGACTGCACGAGATAAACCGGGGCGATGAACTGTGCGAACTGCAGACCGAAGGGGTGGGCGACGGGGGGAGAGAGAGAGAGGGGCGATAGGAATGTTGACAGCCCGCCGTCTCTCCGATCTTATTGGGTAGAGCTCTCAGAGACCGGAGCCCCGGGGAAGCATGAGCTCGCGAGGGATATGCGCCGTTCCCTGGTCAGCGGAGACACTCCTTTCACCTGCTGAACGACGAGAAGCATCCTCATCCTCATTCACGCTCACAAACGCGAGAAAAACAATTATTATAAAAAACATGAGGGCGCGTGGGGGTGTAAACTTATTATTATTATTATTATTATTATTATTTAGTGAGTTTAAACGTTGCGGTGTCAATGCTACAGTAACACAAATGCGCGGGCCTAAGTAGAAATTATACGCCACCTACTAGTAGAAAATCGTGCTATTGATACGCACACTTTGACTTTCGCGTACATATGATACGAAATTTATTAGCTTGCGTATGATACACAGTTTTCAAGCACAAATGATCTACCCCACAACCTCTATGCATACTACTTCATACGTGCATATTAGAATACTATGCAAATGGAAACCCCATGGTGTAAAAAATAAAACACTTCTTACATCACAATCATATATATTAATGCAGCATTCGCAGTGATTGTAGCCGCGGTTGCGAGGCCTTTATCGTCTGGAGGGATGCGCGTGTCTGAATACACAAGCTCGTGTTTACAGATAAGGCTCTAGAGCTTGCACGAGTGCTGCTGTGTATAAACATCGCGCGGATTCCAGTTTCAAAACACACATAGTTTGCCTGTTGCATGTCTCTCCAGATAAGTGAAGCCATTCTCTTCATTAATGCAATGTGCAGGAAATCTGATCCCACAACAGTCTGTCTAACCTGACAATTATTACAGCATCCTAGATTTACATGGCTGCAGCTGCACTGCTCCTATATGATGTAAGACGGACAAGCACAAAATAAAAAGCAAATACACAGTAGCAGCTAAAGCTCCAGATGAGGGATCTGCAACACCCAAGACTGTACTTCTGTAACACTTCACTGAGCACTTGAAAGTGAACTGACGCAGAAATAGGCCCAAATCCCTATTGGAATTGAAACTATTAGAGTTAACTGCACTTTCCACCAGGGATTAAATGAACAATTATATTGTTTAGCTGTAAATCCCAAATTAGGCTAATCCTGAAATTTTCATTTGTACTTAAACTTTAGCCCCTTACACGCTTTTGTCCACCTAAAGCTGCCATAGCTTATAGTCTGTGAAACAGAGGCCTATCCACTAAACGTGGAGGAGAACATGTCTCAATGGCTATTGTAATTCTATGGCTAAAAAGAGACATTTGCCAGTCTGTTCCACTCATTTTTAGTCCAGAAATTATAGATGAATTCTTACTAAAGCAATTTACCTCATACTATTGAACAGACCAAGGCATCTGAGCTTTCAAACTGAGATACTATACTCAAATAAAATAATGCAATATGTCTGATCTACCGATTTCTGGTTGAGTACACCTTATAAAGACTGTTTCCAGCATCTTCTGCATATTTGACTTCTTTCCAACAATGACTGTATGATTGTGAGATTCATCTTTTCACATTGAGGGACTCACACACAACTATTTCAAAAGGCGAAAACATTTACGGATGCTCAAAAGAAAGCAACAAAATACATTAAAATGCAGAGGGTGTACATTTTCTTTTAATTATTGGCAATTTGCATATTCTGCACGTAAGTGGTATGTGCGTAAATTAGAGCAGTACAAATTAACAAGCACATTACTGTGATACTGAACATTTGAGGTTTGGCTGCATGCAGAATGCCATAACTCCATGTATGAGATCAGCTCACAGTCGTACTGGATCTCTTTCTAACTGCTCTATAATAGACAGAACACACACTCAAGGTGACCACGGGGGACAGAAACACCTGAGAGAATGAGCTCACGGTTTATTTCTGTACCTGTGTGTGAATCTGAACCTGTGTTTGTGTGACAGGTCTTAACTCTTCAGTGTCGTCAGGTTTGGCTCGGTTTCAAGAATGAGGACACTGCGAGTGTTCTCCTGCCGGCCTGCTCAGAAGTCCACCGCTGGCTATTTTAGAAAGGGGCTCTGGGAAACACTCACCTGATTATAAAACCTCTTCCAAAGTTCTTTTACTTGTGTATGCTCTGTATTTCCTCAAAATGGTTGTAAATTCTGACCTAAGCTTGTGTGAAAGCGCATGCGTATGAGTGTATGTTTTGAGCACCTGTTCTGCCCTTGTTTTTAGCTCATAAAATAGCCCGTTCCACAAATAGGGGTTCAGTTTGGTGTCCCCTACACTCTATCTCAAAGAAAATAAAAATACAAAATACAGAACTGTCACTGGTTTGGAACCCTTTTGAAAAAAGTACTGATTTGTCCTTATGCTAATACACCACCTAAGACAAAATAACTGCTCTATTTCATTTCTATTAATAGAACCTTTTAAAAGCAAACAAATAAGATAATCTTACCAATACGATTTGGTACGTCCACTTCCAATATTAGTACTCTACTTGCATTCAGCACATTGTACAATTACCATTTAAATCTATTCTACAGATTTTTCTTACAAAATCAGCACAGAAAATGTTACAAAATATGAAGCTATCACAATATGAAACTGCTGAGGTTAAAAGATATAATGCTGAAGTATTATTGTTATGTACATTGTTACAAAAACCTCTGTTATTTTGGGAATATGAACCCATCAGCACAGTTTTCAAATCTAACGCTGATAAAGCACAAGACTCATAGTCATGAGAGTTCATCAGAGAGTTCTGCAGTATCAATACTGCATAAATATGCATGAAACATAATGATTTAAATAGATAAAACATCTCCAGACCTGTGGAATCTAGAATCAGACTGGCTACTGTAGAAACAGAAAATGGAGACGACCAGTGCAGTGGATGAGCAGAGTGTAAGTGACAATTAACATTAATCATCATGTATTTATGAGCATTACTCTAAAACAAAGTAAAGGTCAATAAGAATAAAGCATCTAAATATACCTCTGGGTATACTGGAAAGAGAGAAAGAAAGCTAGAGATAAAGAGAGAGACTTTACCGAGCTGTCGTCTGTCTCACACTTTACACTAATTTATGGTCTTGTATTTTTGGATGTTCTGACAGCATGAATCTATTCACATTCAGGCACTCTGATGTGACTCTCTGAATCTAAATCTCTTTCCAGCCACTGTGCGCACATACATACTCTCTCACCCAAAAACACTTGTTACGTATTATTTGTTACATAAGCAATGGCATAAACGGCCAAGATATCAATCAATCAGTCACTTTTATTTATACAGTGCTTTTAACATTACAGATTGTAGCAAAGCACTGAACATTATTAAATTGGAAAATCGAGTGATGGTAATGTATAATATCCAGAATTAAACTATTTATTTATCAAATGCAGAGATGTTCTAAGTAATCAAAATGACTATAATCACTAGAAATTAGGTGTCCCCAACTAAGCAAGCCAAAGGCCACAGCGGCAAGGAACCAAAACCCCATCAATGAGAGCATTGGAAAAAAAAAAACCTTGGGAGAAACCTGGCTTAGTTCTCCTCTGGACGGACGCCCAGCACCTAATTTCCAGTTCAATATTAAGCACATGTCAGATTGTGTAAAGGACTTGTAGTGTGTGTGTTGTGTGCATCTGGTTCCGGTGATCTGTCCACGGAGCTCTTCTAGGTGTTCTGGTCTCTGATGAAGATCATCTCTTTGTGCTGGTACACCATCTGATTAGGATACGGACTGAGGAACAGAATAATAGACTAACATTAGCGTAGATGCCATTCTTTTTACAATGTAACAAGTACATTGTGTGTTAAGGGGAGTGTTCCCGGTTCCGGCTGATCTAATTAATGCATCTTAATAAATGTGTATCAGTGTGTTAAGTGTAAGCCAGAGTAAAGAGATGTGTCTTTAATCTAGATTTAAATTGACAGAGTGTACCTGTGGTAGGAGCTCACTCAAGTATACTGAGGAGCTAAGCCATTCAGGGCTTTATAAGTAATTAACAAGATTTTAAAATCTATACAATGTTTGATAGGGAGCCAGTGCAGTGTTGCCAGAACCGGGCTAATATGCTCATACTTCCTGGTTCTAGTAAGGACTCCAGCTGCTGCATTTTGAATCAGCTGTAGTCCATTTGATAGATTTATTGATTTATTATAATAAAATCATCATTATATCGATTTATGGTCGTTTATACCACAAGTTAATAGAAAATAGAGTTATTTATATATTTAGATTGTAGACTTGGTGTTTTTTATTATCTCATAGCTTATAGTACGATTTCAATTGTTTTAGTAATTTGGTAGACTGTGTGTATGTGTGTGTGTGTGTGTGTGTGTGTGTGTGTCGGACAGGATACAGCTCAGCATTGGGAACCGCAGATGAGGAAATGATGCAGGAGAGACTCTCTGTCTCTTTCTCCTTCCAGTCTGTCTCTGAGTCATGCAGCGAGGGTCACATGTCATGACGCATCACCATTTGAGCATTATCTGTCCTCTGCTACTTTCTGACATCTGCAGCAAAAAAGGTGACCAACATTTACATCACACACACACATATGCACACACACGCATACACACACAGGATCTGACTAGGCAGGACAACACACAGCCTAAAATAAGTTCCCATCTCCAGACTGGGCCCCTAACTGTCTGCATCACTGTCTGCTGAGAGGAGAACGGACACATACTCAGGGGGTGTCAATGCTTTATATTGGACCTCCTCTTCTCTCCTCCTCTGTGGTTAATATGAAGAAATCTCTCTCTCGCTCTCTCTCTCTCTCTCTCTCTCTCTCTCTCTCTGGCATGTCACCATCCTGCTCAACCAGATTAATGTGTTTATAACTAATTCAGCAATTTCAGTAAACAAGTCCTGGCGCAACCTCTCTCACTCTCTGTCTCTATTTGTATCACTTCTATCTTACTTTTCCTCGCATGAGCATTAGCTCTCTATATATAGTATTAAATAAAAACATTTTTTAAAAGAATAAATAAATACATATTACAGATTTTTATTTTTTTTTTTACATTTTTGTAGTGCAGAAGAAACTCTTATTTAGCCATTTTGTTTTGCTGTGCATTCAAATCTTTGAACACCTTTAAAACAAGATCTACTCTATAGATATGCTTGAAAAGCAAAAAAATATTATCGTTTCAGAAAATATATATCTCAAATCTACACCAAATCTAACCCTAAATCTACCCGATAGTGTTAACAAATGCAAAACTGATTTAAAAACACATTTGTTGATGCAGCTCTTCCATTTCAACTTCCTTTTATTCAGATTTGAGCTGTTTGGTCCAGTTACACTGGATTCAAACCGAAGCTCCTCGTCTCTCAAGTACATCTTTGCACCATCTATGAAAATCCATAGATATGATGCTGGATATGTGTGATGCTAACATTTAAAAGCATCAGTTTTCAAATCTCCCAGCACATTAATATTATTTTGAACTCATGATATTCTTCAATTGTAATTGTAATTATGCTTTATTAATCAAAATAACGAAAAAATAGTGTGAAAAGGAATAAGTTGTCAGAGGTTTTCTGCCTAGTGTTTATTTCTTTTGGAAACTGCTAATATGTACTTATTGGTACGTAAAAAGTGCACCAAGGTATGTTTATGTAATGCGACCAGGTAGCATAGTTGCAATCAATGTATTTTAGTTAAATAAACAAGTTTAGTTGACTACCTTTCAAAAAAACTAAAATAACTTGTTAAAGAAAAATAGTATAATTTATTTTCAGGGTATAAAATAGTATATCTATCTGTCTAGCTATCTGGCCATATGCCCAAATGATTATTGTCACATAATCTCTCTTTTGTTTGTGACAGATAACTCACTGCAATGGTTGTGTTTACACATGGATCTGTTACATGCAGACCACCTTACAGCACAGCAGGAACAGCCCCAGTGATCTGTATAAGATCACGTCTGCTCAATCACTGCTCATGTGCAACATGTCACAGTGCCTCATGGTGTATAATGTGTGTGTGTGAGTTAATGTGTCTTCGTCAGCAGTGCTGTCAGCTCTGTGCAGGGTCAGTGTGTTGATGTGTCTGTGAATGTGCCTCACTTTCCCTTTCTGTCTCTCACTTGCTCACCCTTTTGCACGGTGCGGGCCGGTTAGTTGAAGCGGAGCTATTTATTTAGCAGAATTTGCTCTGATCTCTTGCACTACAGGAGGATACTGAATTCCAAACTGCTGCAGAGTCATGTGATGGCTTGCACGTTTAACTGAGTCGCATACATGTGGACCTGATGTCAGATGATTTCCAATCCAAAGTGAAGTTAGATTAAAGCTTTGTTCACACAGCACCCAATTCTGATTTGTTTTCGAATCTGATCTTTAATAAGCCAAAAGATTTAATAAGAGAAATATGACAGAGCCTGTCTATCCTGACAGTGTACTTCATGGCATCCCACCATGGTGTTTTATTTATGAGGCACTTTTCTATAAATATAGTTCACCCAAAATTACCCAATAATTTACTCACCCCCAAGCCATCCTAGGTGTATATAACTTTCTTCATTCAGACGAACAGGGTTTTTAAAAAATGTATCCTTTCTTGTTAATGCTGGAGGATAGTGGTCATTATTTGCCGGTGGTGACAAGCTAAAATGGTGTTAAGTCAGTAATTTATCTTTTGTTGTAGTTTTTCAGTAGGAAATATCTGTTGACATTTCCAGATATTCCAAATATATGAAACACCATGCACAAGTTCACCAAGGGTTGATCAAAAGATGGTCACCCCAAATGTTGAAATAATTTAGTTAATAGAAGATAACCGATAAAGAAAATATATTTATGACATTATTTTTTACAGCATCCTCATTTCACAGCACTTTTACACAGGTACCTGAACATAACTGTTGCTTTGTAGGAAGTGTTTTTGAAACTTTTTGAGACATTGCTAAAGTTCTTCTGGATTTAGTTTGTCTCAGTTTGTTCTGTTTCTTCATGTCGATGATGGGATCAGATCACTGTGGAGCACTGGCTGTTGTCAGACATTTCTCACATCAGAAACCTCACTTGGAAATGTTAACTGATTTCCTACTGACACACTTAAAGCAAGCATTTTATGAGGTGGCTAATTCAAATTTGTTTGAGTGGTAGGTTTAGGGAGGGTCCTTTGTATAAATTCCTACGAATTTGGCACCTCGTAAAATACATAGTTTTTCAAAAATCAGTTAGGCTGTACGAATCTGTACAAATTAGCCACTTCACAAAATATGTTGTAAGATCGAGTTGCAACAATATGGATTGCATCCAAAAATCAGATTTTTGCTGCATGTCTGAACAAAGCCTTAAAGTGAATCTGAGTTTAAATAAGATTAACTTAATCAGGTGAAAAAGTGACTTGAGAACATACAAATATTGTATTTAATGGCAATTGGACAGATAGTTCCACCAAAAATGGAAGTTGTCATGTGACTGTTTTTGTTCTGTGGATGACAAAAGAACTAATTTTGTCTCAGCAGTATTCTTCTCTATCTCTCCATAAAGTGGAAGTCGGTCGTGTCCATTTAGTTGGAACCTCACTGCTCTTCAGAATATCTTTTGGAGTGACATGATGGTAAGTTAATGTTTTTGGGTGAACTATTCATTTAAAAACAGAAGTACCAGGAAAATCAAAGCGAAGAACTGTTTGTAAAGCTACATGGATACATGTTTATATTTTTGTGTGTATAGATCCTCTAAGGGCCGCACATGATGTTTCAGCCTGGAGGGGGTCAACATGAGAAAGCAGAGAGAGAGAGAGAATGAGAGAACCTCAGTATTCTCTGAGCGATGACACCATTTCTAACTTGCTGCAGGTGTTTGTGTGTGTGTGTGTAGCCTGAATGTAGAACAGGCTACAGGATAGCTTTGATATTTGAGCCAGGACGGACCTGCTCTACACCACAGATCAACCAGCACACAGCAGAAACATATTCTGTTTCGATTTATACAAACTCTTAGTGTCTTTGTTGATACCTATTTCTCTCTTTCTCATTTAAAATCAAACTGATAAGGCTGTATTGGCATGACTATCAAAGAAGCAAAGGATTATTCATTGCAATTACGTGTGACTAAAGTAGTATGACTGTATCTGACTTATATGTTTTCTGTGGTAAATTATATCTCTAATCAGCTGAAAGTCGAATCTGCAATTTGCTTATGGCAGTGGCTCGCATTTTCTAATATATTCCTGATTTTCATTCATTCTTTACAAGTTGACATCTTCATATTTTAAGAGAAAGGTCATGTACGCCTCAGCCCAATCTTCCATAGGATCTTTGTCTAAATATGGATTCAACAGCATTGTAGCATTATACGACAATACAATAACCAATGAGCTTGAAAAAAAGTACATTTTAACTTATGACTTATTAATAGTTTAGGCATATGCAAATGAACTACTTATATGAAGATCCAAAGGCTTCATATTTCTGTGGATTGGATCTGATAGAGAGATCTGTGCTTAGAAGTGTTCATATTTCATCAGTCCTGCCAGATAACACTTCGAGAAATCATTTTTCTCCAAAAATCAAACTGTTATTCCTCTGAACGACCACTACGGCTGAATGATTTGTGTTCCTTTCTTCATTCTCCAGAGACAAATGGTGAGAGAGAGAGAGATAGAAGCAGAGAGAAAGAGAGATATCGCATTTGGCGGGATTTCTTAACCGTGTGTTAAAACTATTGGCGGGTGATATTGGAGGATTGCAGCACCTTTGTTTCCTGAGATGGTGATATTTCTCTGCTGATGTCATTTTGATGTGATAGAACAGAGTCTGTTTCTTAGTCTTTTTCTCTCTGTGTGTTACACAAGTTGGAAGAACATCCAGACCAAAGT
Organism: Enteromius paludinosus; assembly: GCA_032361165.1. NCBI lineage: Eukaryota > Metazoa > Chordata > Actinopteri > Cypriniformes > Cyprinidae > Enteromius > Enteromius paludinosus. The sequence goes on along the minus strand of JAUMHQ010000061.1, from coordinate 8,996,897 downwards.
CACGGCCAAAAATATTGGCACCCTTGGTAAATATGATCAATGTGAATCCTTTTGTTCTTTTATTTAAAAACAAATCATTAAAAAATCTAATTTTACATAATAATAATTTGATATATATTAAATATAACTCTAAAACAATATATAGAGTGATAAAACAATAGCTATAGGTAGAAATAAGCTTTAAAAACATAGATGGATGAACGGTAAGTGATCCTGCGCTACTCTAGGCAAAATCTCCTCCTCTCAAACACAAATGTTTAGGTGAAAAGGGCTCAGGAATAGTTTTTGGCAGTATGACTGAGAGCAGGTTGCTCTTGGGACACGGACCCTCTGACCTGAGATGGACTCCTGTGCATCTCTGCTGCTGTTTTCAGTACCTGCAGAGAAGACTGACTGAGCATCTCGAATCTCTGGGCCTCGTTTCTGGTCAGTGTCTGGCTTCTCCTCCTGCCTGCCTGAGTTATGATTTTGCAAGCAGCGTGAAACCGATCTCCATTTCAAATGGAGACAGCCGCTGAGAAGGCCAAAAAACTTTTACCCAACACCAGTCATATTTCACCTAAGAGAGAAAAAGAGTGAGAGCAATCGAGAGAAAGGGCACTGACCAGATCGCTCAACCACCGGTAATCTTCTCCTCAGAGTTGAGTTAACATCAGATGTTTGACAGAATGAGAGATAACGAATCATTACCATTAATGTATTATGAGTGAAATGGTTTAAAATGACTAAGATGCACCAGTGCGTAAGGAGGGATTAAACTGAGAGAAGAGAAGAAGATGAAAGAGAGAAGGGGGAGGGCGGAGGTTAAGGTGGTCTGGTCTGTTGTAGATTACGCAGATCTCACAGACCTGGTCGTGCTGTTCCACAGCTCCTAAACCAGAACATAGTCTGCCCCCCACCCACCATGTGCTTTTAATAGAACCCTCGGTGGTCCTTCTGTACGTACCCTCTTTGTCTTATTTCTCTCTTTCTGTGATGTGGCTGTAGTGAACTGACAGCTTGTAATGTCAGACTCCTTTTGCTTGCTGTGTGTTCCTCGCGTCCATGCACACTTACTTTCTCCCGTCTCAGCTTGATATACAGAGACAAGTAAAAGTAAGCTGTTTGTAGGATGATTTGCCCAAAAACTGTAAACACTGTGGTGCTATCAAAACACTGTTCTGTTTGTTTGAGCATCTCAAAGCGCCAGACACAGCAACGTCGGCTCAACCAATGGTGCGCGTTTGGGGGGGACTCTCTCACATAGTTTGCAATTACGAGAAATGTGCAATAGCGCAAAAGTGTCAGTACAGTAAGTACAGTATGTTTACAGTAGCCTTTCAAAAGTTTAAGGTCAGAAAGATTATTCATTTATTTATTTATTTATTTTTTTAAAGAAATTAGTACTTTATACAGTAAGGAAGCTATAATTGATCAAAACGGACAGTAAAGCAAATTGTTGAATGTCAAATTCCAAATTGTTGTTAAACTTTCTATTCGTCAAAGAATGCTTAAAGAAAGAATATATATATATATATATATATCAAGCTTTTAACAAAAATAATGAGCAGATTAACTTTCTATTATATATATACGTATATGTATATATCACCACCTAACATAGAATTCTCTATTCTTTTTTGTATTCTTTTTACTTGTTATATTTTTATGTATTATACAAAAAATACCTTTCGTAAGGATAGGTTGAATATATAAGCTTTCCATTGATGTAGGATAAGTTAGGATAGGACAATATTTGGCTGAGATACAACTCATTGAAAATCAAGAATCTGAGGGTCCGGAATATTGACTAAAATTGTCCAAATCTTCTTAACAATTCATGCTGTATTACTACTCAGAAATTAGGTTTTGATGTATCTATGGTAGGAAATTTATTAATATTTTCATTGCTACAAATCCACACTCTCAGAAATTAAGGTACAAAAGCTGTCACTGGGGCAGTACCTTTTCAAAAAAAAGGTGCCCTTTTGTCCATTAAAGGTACATATTACTACTTAAAGTGTACATATTTTCTTTATTTCTGAGAGTGACTCATACAGGGTACATATTATTGATCTTTTGTTAAATTTTGATTTCTTCTGTGGTCCTCATTTGTAAGTAAAGCATGTGCTAAATGACTAAATGTAAATTTAATGTAAAAGTAAACATTTTTAACATTAAAAATATAGAAAATTTGAATGATTTACATTTCAATGAAAATCATGTGACACTGTCATTCAGCTTTGCAGCACAATAATAAATTACATTTGGAAATGTATATTAAACTAGAAAATAGGTGTAATTTATTGTAATAATATTTAACAATATTAACTGTTTTTATTCAGATCAAATTTAAAGCCTTGTTGAGCATAAAAGACTTCTTTCAAAAACAGACCCCAAATTTTCAACTGTAGTATATAGTTGCAAATATGAGAGACTGTTTATGCTTTTGTTTTTAGGCAGGACTGGCTTCCATAAATTGTCTGCATCTGCATTTTCCTCACATACTTTTTTAATAAAAGGGTGTCATTTGAGATATTGCTCAGCTGATCTAGATATCGAGGGGAATGTTTTGCCGGCCTCTCAAGCACATCAGTCAGCATCTAGGCCACAAGCTCCGACTGAAAATATTCTGTGGTCCAGACCATCAGAATCAAAGCAGAGGTTGGATTTGATCCTGTGAGAGTGTTCTGCCTCTCAGACGCCTCCGGTCAGCATACGGAATGTTGCTCTCCACTTATCTGCATCTTTTCAAACACTCCCCACTCTCCGCCGACTCCTCTCGCCCTGGGTCAGTGTCCGCCAGCCTCAGTGGAACGCAAAACACAAACAACGAGAGCGTCACCCTGTCAAGACGCACGTCTGTTTGTAAACAACTGGCTGCGTTAGTTCACACCTCATCACACCCACAGACAGCAAACCAAAGGCAGACAGACTATATGTGCTGGTATATTCATGATCAGATAGACCAGCAGGCACATCTACTTCCATGCTGATCTAGACTAGATCTAGTTGGTGGATTGGCATAGCCTAATCTTTAGATAGATAGATGAACACAAATGCTGATCCATGACACACACACACACACACACGCTGCTGAAGTGTGTAAATCCTTCTTCTCCAGCTGTTCTGATTCCTGCTACTTGACATTTGTTTCTCTTCACCTGCCAACTCTCACTTTTCACACCGGTCCATGCTATCAGTGAGTGTTTGTGTGTGTGCGTGTGTGTGTGACTTTTTCAGGTGTTGTCTGACCCTGTAACCTTGCATTGATAACAGCGGCATATCTTTACATTCAGGCTTGTAACACATCAGTCCTAAGATAATTCAGTTATCAATCTTATCCAAGCAGTCTTTGGCTAAACCTACTCAGTGCACCGAAGACAGAAATTGATTAACAGCTAAGAAAAAAGCAGCAACTAATTGCTGTGAAGCACATCAATCAGTATTTTTCTCCCCCAAATCTGTTCATTTACATGAACTGACCTAACAAATGGATTCACCTAACTCAATTTCTGAACAGTTTAGTAGTCGTTTGTATCTGTATGCACAATGCACCACAACATAAAAATAGATTTTTTTTATACCATTAAACTTACAGTAGCTGAACAACTGTGATTACTGTGAAGCAACTGTGAAGCAACTTACTCCAGAACCCTGAAAAACACTTAACAGGTCAAACATTTCATGTCTTTCATGTAAGATAAATGACCATCTTGGATATCTTGCAAACATTAAAGTTAAATCTCCTGAAAGCTAAATGCAAACATGGCATTTCTGTATTCTGCTTCAGATATGTTTGAGTTTTTACCCTCATGTTGGTTTTTGATCTTCACATAGCCTACATGTGCCGGTGTGAGGTAAACCCGCTCTGCGATAAGGATCTCTTCCCTCTGAGGGTCATTTCAAATCACTAATACAAAATCAAGACTAATACCAGTTCCTTTGAACTCTTTCATCATTTTTTTTTCCTCTCAGAGCCTGTATCCTGCAATCATACAGAGGTTCAGTCATGCTGGATTTTACACTAAAACACATGCTGAGTTCTGTGGGTGATGTTTTCTGATTATGAGCTGATATTATTATGCTTGAGAACATTTGCATTCATTAATATAAACTGAATTGTGAAATGCCCTGCCATGAAGATTTGTGGCCACCTGCACTGAATCGCCATAAAGAAATCAGTTTAGCTATTGTGGTTCAGCGCCTGTCTGTTAGCTTTGAGACTTTGTATATGCTCAAAGAGAAAATAAACATATAAAGATATACAGGTATGAAATCTGAAGTCTTAGCTTTCTTGGAAACCTACCAAAAATTTTTAATGTTTTCAAAAAGTTTTCCACCTGGCTGTTTTGGGTCACCATTGACTTCTATAGTAGGAAAAAAAATACTATGGAAGTCAGTGGTGACCCAAAACAGCGTGGTTACGAACTTTTTCAAAATATCTTTTTTGTGTTTGGCAGAACAAAGAAATCCAGACGGGTTTGGATCTACTTGAGGGTGAGTAAACGGTAACAGAATTTCATTTTGGGGTGAACTATTCCTTTAAGTACAATGCTTGATTCAGAATGAGCCTTATTAGCTACAGTACTATCACATGTATCAATGTAATTCATCTCACTCCACGCACCCACACACACACACAAATGCACACAGACAGACAGTTAGACATACATCCAAAAGAGTTCTGTCTTATGTAATGACATTTCTGTAATCTAGAAGGAAACCAGCCATGCCAGTATACATATGTACAAAACACATGCACACAGCACTCCAATTTACACTGGTGAATCCATCATGCAGTGATATTCTCCATGGTGTGCAGAGTTATGCTGAGATATGTGGGTTGGCTGCTTTAAGCCTGTTGTTAATGGTCGATAGATCACAGTGTTGTAAACATTTTTTTCTGCTCTGGATCCCACTGCTCTGTTCACACAGACGTTTACCATCTATTAGCAGAAAAGAGACAAGAGAGAGAGTTACACAGAAGAGGAATCAGTCACTGCCACAGAGAGAGAGTCTGAACTATGCCGGAGAAGGATCACTGCCACAGAGAGAGAGAGATCAGCTCAAATCACTGTCATATAGAAAAGGATTTGTTTCAGACAGAGTAATTAGCTCAATTCCCTGTTCCTGAAAAAGGGAAAAGCTCAAATAACTCTCTCATAAAGCTGTTCAATTCATGGAAAAGGATGAGCCAAAATCACTATCACTGAATGAGGAAATAGCTCAAGGACAGAGATCAGCTCAAGAGGAGAAGAGAGAGATCTGCTTAAATCACTGTCACTGACAGAAAGATCAGCTCAAATTACCAGAGATTCAATTAGGTCGCTGTATTGAAGATGAGATCAGCTCAAAGAGAAGGAGCAGCTAGAATCACTGTCACTGAATGAGGAATTAGCTCAGTTACAGGGATCGGCTAAAGTCTGATCTATCTGTTCAAATAGAGTGATCAGTGCAAATCACTGTCGCTGACAGAGAGAAGAGAAGAGTCAGGGTCAGGGACAAAGAGAAGGGTCAGTTAAAGGGATAGTTCACCCAAAAATGAAAAGTTGATGTTTATTTGCTTAGCCCCAGGGCATCCAAGATGTAGGTGACTTTGTTTTCTCAGCAGAACACAAACAAAGATTTTTAACTTTAACCGTGGCAGTCTGGTAGTCATTTAATGGAAGTGGATGGGCACCAAACCTTTCAAAGTAAAAAAAAAACATTCACAGACAAATCCAAATTACATCCTGTGGCTCGTGACGATACATTGATGTCTTAAGAGAAACTGTCTTGTTGTGAGAAACTGAACAGTATTTATATAATTATTTACCTCGGATAGACAACCATGTCCAAACCGTCACCTACATCTTGGATGCCCTGGGGGTAAGCAAATAAAAATCCATTTTTCATTTTTTGGTGAACTATCCCTTTAAAGTTATTATCTTTATCAAAGAGAAAATGTTGTTCAAGTTAGCTCATAAGGATCAGCTAAAATCATTGTTATAGAGAAAAAGGGTTGTTTAAATAAAGAAATCAGCTGAAATCACTGTCAATGCAAGAGGGATCAAATCAAAGAGAGGGATCTACCAAAATTGATCGGCTGAAAGAGAAGGATTAGCTACAGTCACTATCAATGAATGAGGAATTAGCTCGATAAGCTTAGCTCATTAAATAGGATCAACTAAAGGCACTGTCATATAACCCTTATTTTTGACCATTTCTAATGGTCTGAATGTACATGATTAGCTCAAAGAGATAGAGAAATCAGATAAAAAGGCAAACTCAATGAGAGAGACTAGCTGAGGACAGGTCACTGTCACAAAAAAAAAAAGTTAAACTCATGTCAATGTCACTGATGGAAAGATCAGCTCAAACTATTTCACAAGTCCGCCTGGCCATCCAGTCCTGATGGGTAATGTTAAATGATTTTGGCTTGCAGGAAACTTGAACCTGAGAATCGGCTTGAGCACAGAGTTCAACCCACCTACTACCTAGAGGGAGAATAACAGAAATAGAGGGGATGCCTGAAGAATTGACGCTGGGACGATTATATATAAGTGCTGATAATATATAAGCCCATGGCTCATAATAATGATTGACAGGACTGAATATTACTCTTTCAGCCACAGAAAGAGTAATACGGAAAAGAGACTAGGGACTAAAAGGGACTCCTTTGATCCATCATGACTTTTTGTGGGGAGTACAGCATGGCTCTTAACCTTCTTATGACTTTCCTAGTTTTACAATCTACAATACACATTCACTCACTCACACACACACAGAGACACCATAACCTGCCCATCACCACTTTGCATTCCTTAACAAACACTCTTTCCTTTCCTCTCATCTCCCACTCTCCCTCCTCCTTCCTGCTCTCTTTCTCAATACTCAGAGGAAGAATAGCTCGTAAACAACGCTGTAAATAAAGGTAAAGCTTGTAAACAGAGAGATTATCAGTCCAAACAGTCTATAAAATGGAGTCTTAAAGCATCAAAGCCAGAAAGAGATGAGAAGCTTTAACATCTTTCCAGAACAAGAGACCAAACACAGACACACAGCCTTCATGCAAACTACTTACATGCACAACCACAAATTTAGATTTCGACTATCCTACAAACACGCATACACATGGACACATACAAACACTCAAACACTGGCTATTGCACACTTGGCCTCATCTGTCGCGCACACAGTAGTAAGAGAACAAACTTATATGGCTGGAGAATTCCTCCACAGGTGAAGATAAGGGTCTAACGATGGAGTGTTGGCCCGGCAGGGTGCACTGAGGAGGGCAGGCAGCTGAAGAGGGGCTCTCCAGTCTGTCTGGGTCATAAGAGGCAAAAGCAGGAACTGATAAGAACCTCAAGCAGCCTCTTTACCACAGACAGACACTCTCTTAACATCTATCCACCCATTTCACCTTTATCACTGTGAGAGAGAGTGTGTGTAGGGGTTAAAAATAAATAAATAAATAAAATATATATATATATATATATATATATATATACTACAGTAGATGCAGATACTATTCTTTTTACTGGTCAGAATAATAGATAAATGTAAATTTTACTATAGATTTTACTATATAATATGAATGTTTAAATGTTCAGTCAAGTGTATTAATCTGATTTACAAGAGACTTTTGGTCATTTTTGAGAAAAAAAGGTTAAGCCTGACATCTGGTGTTTGATAAGAGCAGAACATCTCTTCATGCCGGATTAAATAAATTATTGGGATGCAATAATTAATGCAACGTTCCACGAAACGCAGAGTAATCTCATACTAACTTTTTAAAGTAAATTTTAAACATAAAGCATGAGCAGCGTGGCAATTCCCTGTGTAACAGGGTTGAGAGGTTGCTGAGGTACAGAATGAAATAATATGGATTTAATAAATAATCATGAATTTACTTTGAAAAAAAAAATCATTACCAGCAAAAAAGCAAAATGTATGGACTTTTTTCTCATTTAATAATTCCTATCTCAAGTATACTTTAGGCCATGAGGGACATTACAAAATAGATGGTGCCAACAGATATAAACCAGATAATTAAAAATATAAAGATAAAATCCTCTCCTTGGAACGCCACCTTACCGTGGTGGAGGGGTTTGAGTGCCTGAATGATCCTAGAAGCTATGTTGTCGGGGGCTATATGCTCCT
>JAUMHQ010000061.1:8957555-8971965 GCA_032361165.1 Enteromius paludinosus | reverse complement strand
TGCTTCTCACACTGGACCCCTTGTTCTGAAATCTAAAATAAAAGTCCTCCCATGATGCCTGACAGGAAATCAGTTAGGGATGCATGATATATCAGTTACTGACCATCCTAAAAACATGTATAATTTAAACACTGGTAAAAGTAATCTTTTGCAGATCTCAAAATGAATATACATTTCTTTAAAATGTACATAACAATGGGGCCATGCCCTAATTCACTTGCAGCATTTAAAATGCTGATTTTAGTTTTTAGTGTTTATTTATTTGTTTATTTATAGTGTGGAATAGTATAATATGTAATAAAAAAATAAAAAAAATGGTTACCTCTTTAAAATCATCCGTTTATTGGTTATCAGCCATAACATGATAACAGTTATCATCTTATCTGAATTTTAATACTGATGCATGCCTAGGATCTATTATAAAATTGCATGCATCTGTTTTGAAATCGTCTTTCTCTAGGTCTCACCCATCCATTCTGAAAGTTCCTAATGAATTGTTTTATGATGGGGAGTTGGTGGCATGTGCAAACGAGATCATCTCCAACCAGTACTGCACCTGGGAGCACCTTCCCAAAAGAGTATGAGACCTATTTAACAGCTCAACAGTCTCCGTGTCTATGGCTACAGCTGTACAGTTGTTTCCAGTAGATTCATCTATTAATGTGTGGTTTGGTTGTTTGTTTGTTTTCCCAGGGATTTCCTGTTGTTTTTCATGGAGTGCCTGGTAAGGATGAGAGAGAGTCGAACAGTCCCTCCTTTTTTAACATCTTTGAAATCGAAATCATTATTGACTACCTGAAGAAGCTACTCCTGACACAGGCCAAGAGGGGAATCTCTAAACTCTCCCCCAGAGATATTGGCATCATTGCCCCCTACAGGAAACAGGTGGAAACTGCTCTGCCTATTATAGCAGATAAAATAGTCGCGAGACGTCTATAAGATCTCTGACTGTATGTATCATCACTGTGCTTTTGGTGGGGTTTGTTTTTGTAGGTTGAGAAGATCAGAAGGGCGATCAGATCAGACGAAGACCTCGAAAAGCACATGTGCATTGAAGAGCTCAAAGTTAGTTGGGGTTTAAGCCTTCTAAACGCACTAGTGGTGCTTTGTATCTGAAAATAGGACGCAAGGATTATATCAAATCTGTCTTCTTTTGTGTGGATTATGAAGGTTGGTTCGGTGGAGGAGTTTCAAGGCCAAGAGAGGAAAGTGATCCTGGTGTCGGCTGTTCGCAGCAGCAAAGAATACATGAATTTGGATGAAACCTTCAATATTGGGTTTCTTAAGAATGAGAAGGTATTGTTTAAACACTTTAAATTGAGCAAAATTGACTATAAACACACATTTTCTGTTCCATGTAAATACTGTTCTTTGAGCTTCTATACATCAAAAAGAAACATCCTAAGAAAAGTATTGCTTTTCTGTTTTCTATATTGATAATAATGAGACAAACAAATCAGCTTATTATAATGATTTCTAAAGGATCATGTGACACCGAAGACTGGTGTAATGACTGCTCAAAATTCATCTTTGCATCAAAGGACTAAATTACGTTTCAAAATATATTAGAATAGCAAACAGATTTCATAATATTCCTGTTTTTACATGTAAGACTTACCAAACCTAAACTTTTGAAGTGTGAACACTCTGTAGTCTTGAACTTGTCTTTGTTAATGTCTCTTTTCTTCAGAGATTCAATGTGGCACTGACAAGAGCAAAAGCTTTGTTCATTATGGTGGGAAACCCTACCATTCTGCGGACCGATGAAAGCTGGGGCCGGTATGTACTGTATACTTCCTACTCACACGTGGATGAAATTTAAAAGAGCTGTTCTTCTAAATATCTCTTGTATGTTTATAGGTTTATTGACTTCTGCTTTGAGCAGGGCGGTTACACCGGGATTTCCTTCTCGAGTGTAGAGGGAATAGAGGAGGTTGAAAAGCGCCTGCTTGCTCTTAACATCCAGGATGAGAGCGGTGAGACGTGTTTTACTCATACACTCGTTTTGTTTGAGTTCAACCATGGACTTGTTTTTCATACCACAAGATTTCAGAAATCAGATAAAAAAATGTAACAGTTTTAGTTTAGTGCCTTCCAAATACTTGCAAGGTCCTCATCTTGCGAAGGGAAATACGTGAAGCAGTCATGTGTGTCTTTTGACGTTCTGCCAAAAATAATAGTGTCAGATTTCAAGCTTTAGCAAATTTGCAAATTACATGTTGTGTACATCCGCATTGCAAGCAGGACTTCGTTTTCCTTCCTCCATTTTTGTTCAAAACCAGTTGTCAGCTGGCTGTTAATACTTCAATACAAAGTTCCCAATTTTCATGAAGGAACCTTTTCTGGCTGTTAAAAGTTGTTGAAAAGGATGTGTAAATACTCACTGTTGTGCTCTTTCACCCCCTAGAGGAAACCGGGGAGAGTGCAGTTCAACAATATGTGAATCCTGAGTGGAGGCACGATTACTAACAGAGAAGGTCCTTGAACTCAAGCCTGTCGAGCCTTCAGAAGCTACTGTAGCATTGATTCTAAAGCCAGACACACACACTGGATGAATTCTATGGTCCTTTATATTTGCTGCTTGTCAGACTGTAAGAAAATATCCTTATGAGACACCGTGCAACATCAAAGATGAACATTAATAAACATTGAGGTCAAGATTTGTACTGTGTGAACCTGGTTTAAATATGAATGAATCTAGAAGTGTATTGTAAAGCTTATAGGTAATTCAATTTTAATTCTTTTTTTAAAAACAAAAAATATTTTACTCTAAATATATATGCACAGTGCACACTGTATTTTGATAGTTAAGTGCCTTTCTTATTCTTACATTAAAAGTTTCATTATTCAACCACTGACACGTTCATATTTTTTCAAATGATCTCCATAATGTCAAAAAAAAAAGTTCTGCTATACCCAGCTGAGTTGAAGTCTGAGCCATTTCCTTATGATGTACTCTTAGACATCAAATGCCTTCAGACTTGCAATCCTATCTCCATCACCTATGGGTGATTTTTTTTTTTTAACAGAGCTTAGAACCATTCTAGAGCTCGCATCACCAGCATACCGGATCTTGATCTATCCAGTCAAAAGGGATATTTTTCTTGGTTAAATAACACCAATTATAGGGACTCTTGGTGAGCTCAACCTGTAAATAACCTAAAATATTTGTTCACAAGTCAGTGTTTTACTCTGATTCTATAACGCAATGCTTTTCCAAAAAAAACAACAACTCTATTGTCTTTTATCAAGTGTAGCAATGCCTGAAGCACTACTCACACAAAATGTTACTTTCATACTAAGCAGCTTTTTTATTTTTGTTGAACTATTGCAAAATCTGTGTGGGGAAATCTTTTTGCACAATCAAAATTCCAGATGCAAATTCCTAGTGAAATGACTGGATTTTAAACACTTAATAATTATTCTTCTTAGCAGACATCATCTGTAGTCGATGAATTGTCCTTCAGTGTATGATACTTCTAATATTGCAACACACTGTACCACAGACAAAGCCAAATAAGATTGATCTGTCCTTGTTTCTCCTCACACAAACATTATGCTGAACAGATCGGGCCAGACCGTCAGCCTGAGTGAGCTGACTCAGCTTCAGTCCATTTAACCATTTTTCACTTTTCTAAGCAATCATCACAAATGTTTATGCCAGTCAACCCCACTTATCAGATTGAACTTGTACTTCATGGGAAATAAATACGGTGTCTATCCTGACTTAAGGTCAGTGGACAAATTAAAAAAAAAGTTTGGCTCTTCCAAGATCAGCTCTCAAAAACAAACAAACACACAGAGTACAGAGGCTGGCAGGTTAAATGAATGATAAATGTATTTTTTTTTTTAAACTTAAATCACTGAGCATCATATACAGAGGCATAGAATAACTGTAAACCAGAACCGAAAAAGACAGAAGGTTTATGTACAAATACAAAATTAATCAGTCAGACTTTCTCCCAGAGAAGGAAGGAAGGTATGCTGGTGAAAGGAAAAGAAAAAAGAAAGATGGCAGGATGGAGAGGTATTGGGTAGCGACACACACTTTGGATCCCTTATAAATATTCTTCTGTCGTCCACACTTGGATTGTGAGAAATGTGGCGAGTGGTGGGTACTGCAGGCGTTTCCTGGGGTCAGTTTGCAATGTATGTGTGTGTGTGTGTGTGTGTTGCAGTGTGTGGCTCATAACAGCAGGCAGCCGCTTCTCTTCTTGCGCTTGCGGACCTGCAGCGCCGCCCTGGTGGCCATCTCAAACACCTCCCGCACTCCATCTTTAGTTTTAGCCGAACACTCTAAATATCCGAAAGCACTGATCCTGTTAGCCATGTCACGGCCCTCCTCAGGTTTTACAGGTTCCTGGAACAAACACACATATGATGAGAGGCGGCCCTCTTTCAGAAAATTCATTTATCCATCAAAAGTGGAAGACATTTACCATGTTACAAAACATTTCGATTTCAAATAAATTCCTATTCATCCAAAATAATCTTGCAACAAATGTATCACTGTTTGCACAAAAAAACATTATGCAGCAGAGCTGTTTTCAACATTAATAATGTTAATAATAATAATAATAAGAGAAATGTTTCTTGAGCACCAAATCAGCATGTTACAATTATTATGCATTTCAAGCCACACTGAAGATTGCTGGGAAAAAAATTGATTGATTAAATATGGACTTGTAGACATAAGAGACATCTTTCAGAAACAGAGTCTTTAGCGACTTCAAACGTTTGAACATTAGAGTTGAACTTGTCTCTACTTGCACACCGGCTCAAAGCAAAACTAGGTTACAATAAAACAATCAATGGCTACAATAAAAACATGGACCTCATTCACTACAAAACGGTGACCTACTTGCTGTGTTTGATATGCCATGTTAGCAGACTGACACTGCAGTTATTTTAAATAGCAGCACATCAAACTGTAAAATACACTACAATAACAATTTTATACTGTACTACAGCCAGACACACACACTGGATGATTTCTATGGTCCTTTATATTTGCTGCTTGTCAGACTGTAAGAAAATATCCTTATGAGACAATCAAAGATGAACATTAATAAACATTGAGGTCAAGATTTGTACTGTGTGAACCTGGTTTAAATATGAATGAATCTAGAAGTGTATTGTAAAGCTTATAGGTAATTCAATTTTAATTCTTTTTTTAAAAACAAAAAATATTTTACTCTAAATATATATGCACAGTGCACACTGTATTTTGATAGTTAAGTGCCTTTCTTATTCTTACATTAAAAGTTTCATTATTCAACCACTGACACGTTCATACGTTCAACTGTAAAATACACTACAATAACAATTTTATACTGTACTACTGTAGTGTGCGGAATGTCACATGACTTACAGTCTGCCACATTCCAGTAGAGATAAAATCAAGGGTTGAGCTCACTGAGCATTCCTAGACGCTAACGACACTCTTAAATTGAGTTCTCTGAAATAGTGCTTCAACACAAAAGTAGATGTGCAGTTTGAGAAAACATAATTGTGCAAGTTGTTTCACATTAGCCATTTACATGAACACATTTATACAGGTATATAAGTATTATTCTGTCTAGCATGGAAGTTTCACTACTGCTTCTTACTCTTACAAACACATTTCAGTATGAGGCAATCCCTGAGGGCAGCTTTATTCCCGCAGGAAACAGCTGCATGTTCTTTTGTGACAGAGACAGGAAGTGTCCTGTTTTTAAGGCAAAGGCCAACAAAAGGCCACTGCTGTGTCTCTGCTTCAGGTTTCTATGGCAACACCTGTTTAACACACACACACACACACACACACACACACACACACACACACGTACACATCTGCCACACCTGTTTCATCTTGATCAGCTCCCTGCGTGTGTGTTCATCATTCCGGAGGTCCTTTTTATTGCCCACAAGGATGATGGGAACGTTGGGGCAGAAATGTTTTACCTCTGGCGTCCATTTCTCTGGAATATTCTCTATAGAGACCAGACAAAAAGTGAATGATACCTGACATCACGGTTTGATATTTTTAGAAATTTTTTAATACAGTAAATAATGAATAATAATTTACAGCATTTCATAAATTCTCTTACATTTAGCCTTAATCACTGACTCAATTTAATTTTCAAGTTTTTTAGATTTTGAGTAGAATTTATAAGTTGTTGTTGTTGTTTTTTTGTTGTTGTTTTTTTTTTGTTTATTAAAATCTAATAATTTAACATTTTAACTTCATTTTTGTAGAATTATTATAAGTTAAAATAACAGTTTTCTACTTTTGTATATCTAAGTATTTAATTGTAGTATATATTTACTATAGCTTCTGGTGGTATTTTTATTACCAATGTTTACATTTTTTTTAAACGTTAAAAATATTTTAATGCCCTGCTTAACATGTTTTTGGAAATAAAAAAAAAGGAAAAATGTAAATATTATATATACATTTATATGTATGTGTGTGTGTGAAGAAATGTAAAAAAGAACAACATTTTTAAGTTAAAGAAAGATAGAAAGAAAGAAAGACATGTACATGTACACACACACACACACACACACACACACATACATATTTATAAAAACAAGGAGGCATTATATATACTGGAGCTAAACAATATATATATATATATATATATATATAGTAAATTTAAAATAAATAATAATGCCTCCTTGTTAAATAGAACTGTTAAATTCGTTATGAATTGTGTGTGTGTGTGTGTGTGTGTGTGTGTGTGTGTGTGTGTGTGTGTAGTGAAGTACCTAAACTATCTGGACTATCTATAGAGAAGCACATCAGAATAACATCTGTGTCTGGGTACGACAATGGCCTCAACCGATCATAGTCTTCCTGACCAGCTGTATCCCATAGAGCCAACTCCACCTGAGAGAGAGAAGTAGATACTTCAGTATTGTTTGTCAGCTGAAAGTATGAACTGAACTTTGAGTGGCCTCAGTGGCCACTAACATAAAAACCATTTATAAACCTGAAACAAATTCAAGAAATAACTGCAGACCACACTTGACTCATAATATATCCAAGCATGTCTGTTCAATAAAGCCACAAACTTGGGTTAAAAACAAGCTGCAGTCACACCATTTCCCTCTATCAAGCAAACACATTTCATAACTTATGTCCACAAAACGAGGAAGAAGGACTGCGTACAAAACTATTTCAGGATAACTGACCTGTTTGCCGTCCACCTCTATGTCAGCGATGTAGTTTTCGAACACTGTGGGAACGTAGACCTCTGGGAACTGATCTTTACTAAACACGATCAGCAAGCAGGTTTTCCCACAGGCTCCATCTCCCACAATCACCAGCTTCTTACGGATAGCTGCCATCACTACCGAAAGCGAGAGAGGAAGAGATTTTACCAAATTTATTTATATTTAGATTTATATTTTACCAATAGCAATAAAGACTAGCTGTATACTATGTCACTTATTATGTAGCTATCGAACTAATAAATAAGTTTACATTAGCTTAAACTGCATATATTACCTAAAATAAATAAACCGTATATTAGCTAAAACAGATGTACTGTAGCAAACTGTAACAAAAAAAAAGATGTCATTAATGGTGGTGATGAAATATTCAGTTCAATAGTGAATTTATGCAAACATTTAACAAATCAAAAACACATCCTGATAAGGGTCATAACAGTTAGCTTCAGATGAACGAACCCCTGTGGTTTGAGAGACACACAACACAATAGAGCGCAGCATAAAACTGTCCCGAGATCAGTCCTGCATTTATGCAGAATCAAGAGGCCAAAATGCTGATCAAGGACCTATCTGACCCACAAAATTAACCTCACACTGGAATGAAATGAGCACATTTTGTTCCAGGGCCTTATTTGGGAGCGGTTTTTGCATCCACACAGACCGAAACAAAGCCAGAGCGTGAAAAGTATGGAAAAATACAGTAAGAGAAAGAGGGAGACTTTCCTGCCCCACCCTTTCCCGCAATTTGGAGGAAAAATAAGGACACGATGGCCCAAAAACGTCACAGCCAAAGAACATACACACACAGCCACACATTTTTCTTTAAATAGTGCCAATCTAGCCAGCTGTCCGCATTTAAGCAGGACATACACATATAGAGCAGCAGTGCTGCCATACAGTTACCCGATGAATGGGACTGCATGATTTTGGCTGCAAACAATTCAGAACATGTCAGAAATAGGTATATACACATTTAAAGCAACAAAGTTGCCATTTACCACGATTACACACCAGTCCAACAAGTAATAATTTAAAAAAATATCACAGGACATGTTCTGAGAGAGAGAGAGAAAAGAACCGAAACAGGTCAGAGCTATTCTTAAACGTACGTCCCTGGAGAAAGAAATGCGTTCTTGGTGACGACAGCCTGGTTTCTCACATGCACTCACATTCATCTCCGCTGCCATCATCTCACACGTTCTTCAAACACTCCCAGTTCTGCTCACACTAGAACAAGTGGCTTTTTGAAAATGTACAAAACCGACATGTTAACGTGAACTTTTTGAAGGAGAAAAATGACACAATGCAATCTGTGATGTGTCAGACTGGGAATTTCCCACAGTGCTTGCTCTGGGAATGCTGTCCCATCTCTGAGGGCACAATGAGGAAACGTTTCCTCAACCTCTGGTGGCAGGATTAGAAGGAGCTCACTTCCTGTTCTGACAACTCCCTTCCTGTTCACACACACACACAGGCTCCCAAAAACCATCACATCTTTTAATTTAAAAAGACTGCAGCCTTCATTAAATCACACAGCTGTATCTGAGAATAAAGTACAGTTAAACCAAAAACAATGTTATACTGTATTTATTAATTTTATTCTTCTGTGCTTTTAAAATATTTCAATCTTGCTTTTTTTTCAGTGAGCTTTATTATCTCAGCTTTAAATGTACTCTATTTCAGTTTTTAAGAATTTTATTTCATTTTCATTTTAATTAATGCAAACTATTTTTCGGTTTTATATTTAGTTAACAACAACAACGCTGGCTCTCACAGCCTCACACATTAAGAAGGTGTGATATTTTACCAGCTTTAGTCATCCAGGGAGGTGGTATTTAAAAAATATCAATCACATCAAACACATCAGTCATAAATCAAAATAAATTAACAAAATAAAGCAAGGATGAAGATTGTTTGTAGAATAGAAAGACGTTCGGTTGTAATACAGCACCTAGTCTTTCTGATAACCTAACCGACTACGCACAACTCTAACATCCAGAGAATCAAAGAGTTGTTGAGTCAAGCACTGGACTGAATCAGCAGGAGTTCATCGGAACAAAATGAGAGTTTCATTATGATTGATAAGAATCTGTAACAGCTCGATACAACCTGGATATGAAAAGTGAATGGGATTTAAATTGGATTCAGGAGGGGGTTTAGTCCTTCTGCTTCACAGATTTCCATAAGGGAGCATGGGATAATTCAGTCCAGTCCATCATGAGTCACAACAGACTTCTTCCCTCCAAACCCACCATAGAAATGACACACACACACACACTAAACTGGGCCCAGGAGAGCATTTCAGGAGTGTGCAGACACTTTAAATGCTTTCAATTGACCTTGAGCCACAGGAGCTGTGGACTGATGGCTCTGTAATACGGATGGGCAGCATATTGAATATTCATGATAGATTTGCCCCAATTTGCCTGGTGATATCAAATTAAGCAACACCATGAACTTCTAATGTGCTTTTAATTTGTCCATTAAGCTTCCTAAAGACCATGTGTCAATAAACCAGTTTCTAGTTCCTTCTTTGTGTCACGGGAATGTGACTAAAGGTTTTTTTATGTTCTTGAAAGAGGTCTTTTCTCATCACCCCTGCATTAATTTGATCAAAAACAGTGTATTATCACCAATAATATTTCTATTTTAGTGTGTGTGTGTAAATCTAATTTTTCTATATTTATTTTTGTGATGGCAAAGCTAATTACTTTAGTCTTCAGTGTCACATTATCTTTTTTTTTCCTCTTTATTTTAATATTCTGATTGGGTAAAAACAAACGTTTCAGTATCAGTAATATTAGTATTTTTAATAGCAATATTATATTTAATAGATTTTTTAATTATATATATTTTTAGTCAAATTTATATAGTAATACTTAATACTAATTATAGTAATCTTTAATGAATATCAAGTAATAACTATTTTTTACTTCTTGTTTTGCACAATTCCAGCTGTTTGGTTTAAATGTAATAATATATATGAGGAAAAAAAGATACACTGACATCACGAGATGTATCGTAAAAAGTCTTTATTGGCCATGCAGTCTGTATGTGAGGGAGTCCTCCTGCATTCATCTGTCAGTCTGCTTGTTTACCGAGGAGGCACTGTAACGTTTGAACCGAGTAACTCTTGTTCTGTCTCTTTCTTGCGTGCACAAAGACCTCAGACAGGTTGGGTACATGAGAAAAATGAAATGTTTCTGCCGAGTGATGCCCGCTGGCCTGGTTCCTGTAACGGGTGGCGTGAGCACTGGTGAGAGTGTGTCTGGAGGATGATGTGAATATATGATGCCTGCAGTGGGAGCCGCAGCACTCATGTGTCTGAGCCTCACTGGGCAAGCTGTAAAATCACTCTGCAGCACTCTGCCTCTGCCTGAAGCTCAAACATACTACTCGCACAATGACCCTGTTTACTAGGGCTGAGCAAAATGACTTTTTGAAACTTGATAATTTGGCAAGCTGCCTGACCTGGAAGTCCTGTATATAGGGCTGTATGCTGTAAGATTTTCACTATATGATTATTGTGGACTAAATCATTCACAACATTGACATTATTGCGATTATCACAGAAATTTTTTTTAATAAATATATAAATAAAATGCCATCAGCCAAACTCATACTCATACAAAGTCATACTAATCAACTAGCCTATATCTGTTTTTATAGGGTAACAATATAAGTATTGAGCACCTCAAAAACAAACAACGGAATAAAAATGCTCAGAATTGTGTTCTTTTATGTGCAATCTTAATACTAGATGCAAACAGACTCTGTCAGACTCTGAATTAACCAATTGACCTGAACTCACTGATCTGTATGCATCTGAGGACACTTCACTCAGTATGAACAGATAAAGAAGATAAATCTCTCTCTCCAGGAAATCTGACTGGAACTTCAATATACTCAAACCCACTGGAGCATTAAGAAATATTTAATGAGCTATAAGCATTTATTTAATAAGGTGAAGCTCTGCCATCAATTCACAGCTAATCTCACAATTAATGACCTGTAGTGATCCTCTGGGGGTGCGCTGGGTCTTTAAGACACCTTTAAGACTGCACCTCATACATAGCCTACACAGTGGAGAGCACACTTCTCCTTTTGCTAATGGATCACAACACGGTTTAATATAGAAAACAGACAAATTAAATTGAAGGCAAAGCTGAATTTAACCAGGAGGACTTTGGAAAGCATCTGCTGACTTGTGTCCTCGGTGATCTTGTGAGGAGGTCAACTTCTACCAAAAACTCATTGACTCCACATTCCTTATCTTTGTCCTACTCCCCTTACTTTTTGATTGAACCACCAAAACACTTTCAGATAAGGAGCGTCTCCTGCTGTGTTTTTCTAGTACGTGGTGGTCTGAATTAGCAAACGCAGCCGCTGTCGATCTGGCAAAACAGCTTCGTAGTTTTAGAAGGCAAACATTGCCGAGTTTGGTTATATAAACATTGCAGCATGTAGCAAAATTTTGGCAAGTTCCATGGGAGAATATCGAAGTAAATAAATAAATAAAAGAGGATCCTTCAGTTTGCAGCGAGTGTTTCTCTTCACAACCTAAAATATGAATCGCATCATCATAAAGAAGCTTCTAGAGTTTTGATAACACCTGCATAAACACACAGTGTAACTGTACACCCCTATGAGCCAATACACTGAACACACAGCAAGTAGGGATAGTTAAAACTCACTTTCATGTTTTTCCCCCCTTTTTTCGTGAGTGGCAAATATGATATTTTGAAGAAGTGTTTTGGATTATAAGTGCTGTTATAGATTCTGCTGACTTGCATGGGCAAAAATACTTTAAAATATCTTATTTTGTGTTCCACGGAAGCTATACAGGTTTGGAATAGCATGGTTAACAAACTTAACATTAGTAATGGCACACAGTGACTTACAGAAGGTGTAAACACACACAGCTAGTCAAACACAAATAGCTCATCCCCTGTTGTTTTCACTGCTGGGTCTAATAATTAAAGATGCTTATCGCAGAGCACATATTGACTAGTTTATTAATGCTGATCTAGGATCGTTCTCAGTTCTTTAATCCAACAATGACTCGAAGGTACAAACAGACGAGAGCCGTCCTCAGGTTAGTGTGTGAAGGCTGTTGGGTGTCTGGATTGTGTGGAATCTGGACTCATGCTGGGCAGGTTAAGAATGTCTCAGCTTAACTAGAGACCTTAACTTGAGAATGTGTGGCATTTAACAGGCAAACTATTCTCTAAATTAATTTTTGTTTTGTTATAATACTTCCTCATATATTGTAAGCCATCCATATAATAATATCCCCAATAAGTGTGATTCTTCAGTGGTGTTTGTCATTGCTTGTGCTTTTAATGCACGTCATCTGCCTGGCAAACACCAGTCCTGGAAGCTAAGGGTACGAAGTCTCCGCAGAATAAAAAGATAACAGAGATTAAAGCCGAGTTTTTAATTCAGTGTGGGATACTTAACATCCGCTACACAAAACATTGTGAAGGACAAAAAAGGACAAAGAAATACTTTTTTCCCCTGATTACTTAAAAGTTGTACCTTTAGTGATTTAGTGAGGTTTTTTATCAGTGGTTCGTTTAAGGCATCAGTCTGCACTTATTTCTAAATATTAGGGTTGGGTGATGTCTAATGTGAAACATCGCGATGGTATCGTCGTCGTAGGCGGCGGTTGTGGGGGGGGTTGTGGAGTGGGTGTTTAGTTGTAACTAAGACAGCAAGCCCCGCCCCATGACTGACAAAAACAACAGTGTTTGCGCGAACAGATGAGAGATGATTGAGTTGCGCGCGGATGACACATCAAGCGCGCTCGAGGGTTTGAAATGAGCTCGCGGGCCCAGTTTCTTCGCATGTACATCTGTTTTCCTCTTGCGGAAATGATTTACTGCGCTCGCCAGCATCAGTTGTACATTCGCTTATTAATGCCATGGATTTGCGAGCTGTTTGCCGCTGATGTGGCTGGGAGGAGGATCGCGATGCCGGTGTGTTCTAACGATTTATCCTACCTTCTCAGATTTTGCTACCTCATATGAAAAAAATTACGTAGTGCAATTTGATATCAGAAAATGCTACCTGTTCAATTATGTTTTATTAAAGGGTCACAACACCCTGAAACACTTTTTTTGAGTTGTTTACAGATATATACATGTTGTACATTGTTTAAAACAGTATTATATGTCACTGAAAATGTTACAAAGTGGAAATTGGTCATTTTTGCGACCATTTCTTGCATCCGGTTTTAAAAGTTACATTTGAGCCTGTGACGTAGACGCGGCTTTTTTTAAGCGCTCATTCGCTGCGTGGCTTGTACAGTACCTATCTACGTCATCGGCTTGACGGCCCTATTAATGCATTTTTAATGAGCAGTGTAACATTATACATGACAAAGGACTCTAATCCAATCACCGTGCTTTGCTAAAGTTTGGAGGCGTGCTGCTGGGTTGTGGAGTCCTACGGAAACACACAGCAAATTTGTCTGGAACATTTCGTACCGGACAGTTTTTTGAATGTTGAATGTTTAAATAATTTAGCCTTCTTAAATCATCTCAACCTGCTAAAAATCTATAGATATAAAACAGTTGAAGGCAAGCACATCACATGTTAGCTTAAACGTTTAACCTAATGAGATGTGCGCTGTTAGAAGCCTAACGGAGGCACCGTTGTGATCAATTGCATATTATTTTTTCAGTAGAAACTTAAATACGCCGTAATTTTTGCACATACAAGTGAAAGTAATACATAATTCGGAACATTAAAGGATCTACCTTTATTTCTGTATATTTACAATATCAACAAAACGTAGTGCTATAAATAAGATAACAAGGAACAGAGGATACGGTTTCTGCTGTCTGTCTAGAACAGGAGCTCTTCATAAACCGAAACTCACAGAACTGACTCACAGTAGAGGATGGATACCGGGTCGGGTTGGAACAGATATTTAGAAAGGATGCTCGGTTTCGTGTCAGGCTCGGTCACATCAGCGCGAATATGCGCCTGTGTTATAAACGGCGCTTTTTGCCGCGTGCGCACGCTTATGCTCTCATCTGTTGACATTTCAGAGCGCCTTCTTAAAGTTGCTTAATAAAAGCAGGCTTTCCACACAAAAAAGCGCACGTGTCATAAGTATGAGAACCGCTGTAGCTGCTGCTCTCGGTGTCGCTGTCCATCTTGCCAACGTGTGTGTGTTTACATTGTCGGT
>JAUMHQ010000061.1:8912300-8925338 GCA_032361165.1 Enteromius paludinosus | reverse complement strand
TTAATACTAAAACATTGCGTACGGACAAACCTGGAAATGTGCGTACGCACAAAAAAATTCAGATGTATGAAACACTGTGTATTCAGAATCCCACGCATATTCTCTCATCCGAATTAACGTGAAATTGAGTGCACATGCACGAGCGCTAACCCCCTCTCCGCCTCTTCCCCCGTATAAATATGATAATGACTCTACTTCGGAAAAAAAAATTAAAAAGCACTAGCAAAAGCAAGCAAGAAGAGAAACTTCACAGAATGTGAGTTGGGGATGCTCCTATCGGTGTAGACCGGAGAAAAACTGTGTTATTTGCAAGTTTGTCCTCCGGAATTAATAACAAGCGAAAAAAACAAAAACATTCACACGATACGTGCCCTTGCTCTTGATATACAATCACTTAAATGAAGAGCGCTTTGTTTTTAATTCGAAAAAAAGACCATTACCAGGGTGGATTAGAACCCGCTGCCTCAGAACACTAATCATTTATTCTTCTGCTAGACCACATGATTGGTACTTGCACTTGTATATTTTATTGTTAATATTTTTATAAGCGCACTTTTATTATAGTGAGGTTTAATGATAAAAAATTTTATATGCATTAAATGATTATGTGATGGTACATTTAAATGATGTATGGTACATTGATTTTATTTTTGAAAAGGCATTAGCTTTTCTGCCGCTGGTCAAAAACGTATAGGTTATTTAACAAACAAAAATGTTCCAAACTTTTTTCTAAATTGACTTATATATATAATGAAAATAATCATTTTGATAGTACACACAAAACTAAACTATTTTAACAGCCGAAACAGTAGAGCGGCAATATTTCCATTAATGTATTTACATGTCTGAATATTTTGATTAAAATCGGCCTCCTATGTTAATACAATTATGCTTGCTGCGATTATGAGCATAAATGCATTCTTATAATCAAAGTATTGCGTTTACATGAGGTAAAGTTTAATCGCAATACTGCCAAAATCTCATAATAATAGCATTAAGAGGGTCCATGTAAACGCACTCACTGCCATAGAGTAAGGGTTGAATACATTTGCAAATGCTTTTATATGTTCTAAATCACATAATTGGTATAAAAATATTGTGTCAATTAACCTATTTTATCAATTCTAAATGAAAAGCAATGTTTTTCACATGTGTTGGTGCGATACTTTTTAGTGTGCAATTTAAAACAATTGCCTCTAGGAGTCACCAACGGACATAAAGCAAATACGCACAAGAAATAGACGTACGCCAGACATGGAGTTGCCGTTGACCAACGCACATTCTCACGTTCATTTCATTGTTAGTAAATCCCAACGTGAGCGTGAAATCTGGCGTACGCACCGTTTTTGTGCGTACGCAGCGTTGATTCATAAGGCCCCTGGTCTTGTTGGTTTTTTGTCAGTTAACAAAGAAGCGTGTAAATTGTTTCAACAAGTGCGTCTTCTGGCTCCCTTCTTCTTCTGTGTGACAAGCGAGTGTCAGAGGCATAAAAAGTTGTACAGCGCCACCTTGTGTACTGGGGTATTTCTGCTTTTCATTAAATTGGTGAAAAGCTACTTTATTGTCGTGTAGTTACTGTATGCAATATTAGTCAACACTATCAGAATCAAGCTTTAGAATATACAGTGACTCGTCTTAAATAAAAATCTCCCAAGTAGTTTTTTCCCTTGAACTCTGCGGTGGTTTAATTTTGCATGAGAATCAAGTGACAGAGTTGACAGGCTGTCGCAGATCCCTACAAATCTCCATAGACAATTTCTCATTCTCATTTGACACACCATATTTACTGCCATACAGAGATACATGTTGTGTGTGTGTGGGTAGTTTAAGCTCTCTGAAATGAATTTGGACGATCTCGCGCTGCAGTGCTCTGACGTTGCTCAGATCCCTGGGCAGAGTGAGACGATCCCATCATCCTCTGCTCTCAGGCTTCTTGGCGCATCTGCAGTCGTTTGATAAAACCTCCATGTATCTTTCCAGTCTTTTCTGATTCTCTGACATGTCACACAGCTAGACTTGCTTTGACTTTGCTCTGACTAGAGCGCTCACGCACATCAACAGAAAGAGCACCAGAGGAAATGGAGAATCGTTTTTTTCCCCCACATTGTCTGTCTTCCATTCGTCTGGTGTGACGCTGAGAAGGTTTGTTAGATGGCCTACAGCTATAGTGACATGACATGACAGTATGTACATCACAGCATATCAGCTGGAAAAAATCCAGCCTGTGAGTGAAACAGCAGTCAGAATCTGGAAAAATTAATGATAATTTACTGGACAGATTTGGTGTGTTCTCTGCGTTTTGTGTTGAGCGGTTTTAAAATACCTAATTGGAGCAAAATAGTTTGGCATGGTGGGAATTATACCACAGCTGTGTGCATAACTCACCATAATTTAATTATTTATTTTATACTGTCCTTGTTAGGCATATTACATGCACTTACTATTGTAATAATGGGGAACGTCTAAGGTTACGAAGGTAACCCACGTTCCCTGAAGGAGGGAATGGAGACGTTACATCCCTTATGTAACCTCGGAGTGACTCGACTGAAGGGGAACTATATTTACATGTACTAACCCTAAACCAAATAATAATCCTTTCTATCTGTCTGTCTATTATCCATCCATCCATCCAACCATCCAACTAACCAACCAGTTTCAAATTTGATAAAGGTATATAAATCATGTAATTTAACATGTTTTCTGCAACATGTCTCATGTATAGTTATAATAAGGATAAATGGTGACTTTGTCATCTAGGTTTCAAAATACATTTTTTATTTCCTGTCTACAATGGCCAACTTCCTCAGTTTTAATAGCACTTAGAGAGTCTTCCTCATGGAAACACACAGAACACCCCATACGCCAGTTCATTTCAACTTTTAAAACTTGAATTATTTATATACTACTGTTGCCAGTTAAACACATTTTTTCCCTCCCTCCCTCTCCCTCTCCCTCTCCCTCTCTCTCTCACACACACACTGCGATGAGCTGTAGATTTGGATGGACTTGCGGACAAAACAACTCATTAATTGATGAATGAATCCCTGCTGGAGACCTGCTATCTCCTCCTCCTTCTCCAGCACTTTCTCTGTCTTTACTCTTTTCTTTTGGGTGTTTTCGCCAGGGAGGTCACAGAGGGAAAGATGGAAAATAGGTTTCCGCTGCACTCAAGAAGGAGAGATTTGAGGAATGGAGGCAAGAGTTTTAAGCTTTTAGTGGATTTAGTTCAGAAGTGAGAGTGAAAAGGAGCGGACAGTACAAACGCTTCAGTGCGTTAGCCAGCCTCTCTCTTTCAGCATTCACTCTCTCTCTCAGTTTTTCAATTCAACATGCTTTATGGCCATGGCTGGCTTCCAGACAATATTGTCAAAGCACTCAGTCAATACAGGAACAGTGTTTGGAAGGAAAACAGAAAACAATAGATGGCGGTAAACTATGTAATATACAATGGATGGTGGGCGGAGCTAATAGAGTTAATAAAAAAGCATCATATTTTAAATGAATTGCACTAAATCAACACAATAAATTGTAGTTACTATAATACACTTAATTATAAAATATATTAATTTATAAATATAACGCATATTATATATAATGGTTCGGATGTAATAAAAAAAAAAAATACAACTTTTCTTCATCTCAATTACATCTTTATATTTATCTGGGGACTTTTCTCTGCAAATCTGAACGTGAGATTAATACTGATTAATTAAAAATTAACATTTTTAATCCATTGAGCCCTTCATCGAATACAAAATTACACAGACATAAACATAGCTATCAAAGTAAATTATTCTTCTTTCTGCTCCAGAGGATGTATATTATTGTAATATAAATGTACTGCAGTGCTTGCATAAGACTCTCCCCTGAAGGCAATTGCAATTGTTCATTTTAAAGTCATTAAAAAAAAAGGCTAAAAAGTTTCTCAAAGTATTTGAGTGGTTCAGTCTCTCAGCTTTAACAGCCTTTAACCCACGTTCTCTCCACTCACCCTTTCTCTCACTCTTTCACACACAGTGTGTAGTAATCACATTTCCTCCTGTCCTCTTCTTTCTCTTCCTCTCTTCTCATTTTGAAGAGAGGAGAGTCTCTTTGAAGATTGTGCAGGTAGGTGCAATATATTCTGATCTTGATTTTGATACTGTTACTGTCAAGGCAGAAGATCAAGGCATTGATCACTGGACCGAGGCCTGGCGAATAATGAGGTGTATACGCTTAAAAAAATAAGACGTCCACCTCTCTCCACTGTTGTTTCTGATCTAATCAGATTCAGGAATCAGGAATATTTTGGGTTCAGTATGAGTTAATATCAGCTTACTGCATTAGTGGCATTAAAAAACCCAAAAACAATCATTTTGACTTGCACCTGCCAAAATCTGGATTATAGTGAGGCACTTACAATAGAAGTGATTAGAGGGCTTCAAAATTAGATTCGGTTTCTGATAACATTTTTAATCCGAGTAATTAGCCATTAGTACTGGAGTATATTTTTAAAATAGCCCTCCCAAGTCTAAAAAAAAAGTTCTATTTCCATCTCAGTTTGCCACATCCTCTCTCTCTCTCTGTCTGCCTCTCAAACTCTCTGTCACTCTCTATCTTTCTCTGCAGCTTCACTTGTGTTTTTGCAGTTAACTTCCATGGGACCTAACAGTTTTCAAAAACGCTCTGAAGGAAAGGCCTCCCAAATCCATAATGTGCTCTAAGCCAAAAGGGGTCATAAAACATTGATTTGGCCACATTTTTCAGAAGAAGGTGTCAAGCGTTGCTTTTTCTCCTACTGCACAGACAGCTTACCATACAAAACTGCTCCAGGGGCCATCGGAGAGAGAGCGGGAAAGAAAGAGAGCGGAAGAGGGATGAGAACTGAGCGCATCAGAAAGATTCCATTAGAGGATCATCTGTGATCAAAGACATCTCGCCAACAGATACTTAATCACGATTGGATTCATTAAACAGCGCAGACCAGTTAATCAATGCAGATCAGGAGGAGTCCTCATTTATCTGAGGATAGAGCGCGTGAAATGAGGAAGGCATTAAATTACAATTTGAACTCAAAGTGTCCAATTTACTTATGCATTTGGATGTATTATAAAGATCACGTCACGATACTCCTCGCTGATAATTACATCGTTAAATAAATTGCATCTCTGACAGTAAGTAATGGTGTAAATCACATGTTTCAGTGGTTAAATGAATATATGTGCATCGATCCTTTTTACATTTCCGGGGTTCTCATATGCTGAAGTTTTTATAGTTTAGTAAATTTCTATAGTGGGGAAAGGAAACTACAAACCCACATGCATTTCTGTGACTTTCCAAAAGATTGAAAAATATAGCGAGAATGATCATGCTGGTCAAAAAAGAGAAATATGTCCAATGTGATGTCATTTCCGCAGCCTTTTGTATTTGAAACACTCACATAACAGCTATTTTTACAGTATGTAGTGTAAGGCCTAGGTAAAAAACTATTTCAAAAGAATAAACCATTACACTTAAAGTTAAGAAATTTTTCCGTATTTTGAATTTTGCACTTCATTTTGCAGTGTTTTAGAGTTAAAGAAAATATCCATAAAATGATTGGTAATTTTTTTTTTTCTTTTCACAATGCAGATTTATGATGTGTAAATTTGGAAGTGTTTCTGCTAAGATCTGCTTTGCTCAGTGGGTTCATAAGGGTACTGTTGTTTATTTATTTTTTAGTCAGTTGATTGGATTAGGCAATATTACATTATAATTTGTTAAGTGGCTTTTACATTCTATTTCATGTTGCCTTACTTATCAGTGCATTAGTGTATATGCATTTATCTATCTGGACAGTCAAAAATATTTTCGGTGGTAATTGACAGAATGCTACATGAGTTTAATAATCCTTAATGGCATTGAATATACATTAGTGATTATGCTATTATGATCAATTTGTAAGTTTACAAGACAAAGCATGCATAAACAAAAAAGTACAACATATCATAAAAATACTGACTGTCCTTTACTGCACAAAACCTTATAGTTGTGTGTATTTGGTTTTACCATAGTTTCTGGAAGCAGAAAGTTGTAAAAACAAATATAATAATTGCTTATAAAATACTTTGAAAGAATCAGTCTTTCAGTAGGTTATATGCACTGTAATTGTCAACTAGAAACATGTAAATACAGTATTTGTACACAAGGAAATGTATGTTCATCATGTTAAATAACCTAAACAAGCTCTGGATGATTTAGTCGGTTTGATTGAACCTAAACAGTTGGGGTTAAGCTGGTTGTACTGTGTTTATGTGCTTTCTTTTTCTTTACAGAGTGTTTAATATTAATGATTGAATCAGATTTATACGGTCTCTGGTCATATCCGAGCAATTTTCGGGATGCATTACTCACAGAATTTCAACATATACCCTAAATAACCCTCTATACAGAGCTGAGCCCTACAGCGGGAGAAGTGTTTCCAGATTACTTCTAATGCTGTTAAAAGCAAGAAATAGTGGATGAAAGCAGGACAGCACGTTATCTCACAAAATGTAACTGTGTGAAGAAGAGCAGCTCAAAGAAGCAAACGAACAGCTCTGCGAGGCTGGACCAGACCACAGCCCAGCTGTGCGTGGCTGCTGTGGTTGCCAGATTGGGTGTCTGCTGTCCCGTTTTGGGTTGCCAGATTGGACAGGTGGTGATGAGAATCCTTTTCTCTGGGTGGATCATGCCCTTGTTTGGGCCCCATGTGTCTGACTGTAAGAGGAGCACATGGATAGAACAGTCTCACATAGACATGCTCCGTTATGCAGCTGAAAAATTTCTATTTTGCAAAAGGGAGGATGCTCATTACTTCTGATGAAATGGCTCTGAGACAGGATTCTTCTTTTTGCACACTTATGCATTTTTTTTTATCTGTTGGATGCATGAATTATGACTTGGCCTCCTTTAACATCAGCTGTCCATTCTCACATAGAATGATGCCTAGGGATGTTGAAGAAATTAATAATTCTGGTTCCACTTTCTTTTCAGATCTGTTAATGTTTTGATTCCTTAAAGGCTCCATTTAAAAATGTATTTACTTTTAAAGAATAAGTATATGGAAATTGAAATCCAAATTCCATTGTCAAATTAGGAGATTATGACAATTTTCAGGAAAACTGTCTGTAATCCAGAATAGCAATACTGAACAAAAACATAACATTTTATGCATTAATAGTTAAAAAGATGCTACTGACAGAAATGCATAATGTGTATTTTTAGCAAGATACTGTCAAATAAAAAAATCAGTCATTACAACACTGATTTCATGAGTTTGCGCTTTCTCATTATAAATAGTAAGCAAGTTTGGCGTGCTGTCCGGGGGGGCGAGCTGGCAGGTTGGCGGACTCCGAGACCTAGTGATTTGAAACCTAGCGAGGGCAGAGTTCGAATTATATTGGTTCTGCTGCTTGTTTATGACTCATTAAACATAACTGGTTCATAAGAGTTACTTATCTACTGTAATAATCGAACAGCACAGGTGCTGTATGTTCTAAATTTAACAAAAGAGCCACCTCCTAAGAGGATTTTTTTAAGAATCGAACTTCTCAAGTGACAAAAAAAGTGTATATTTTTGAATTACGTAAAAAGAACCAGCTCTACACTGTTTTTGTCTGTTACGATGTAGATTCAGTGGCCATGTTGTGGACATGAAACTCTATCAAGTCTTTTCAGTATGTTCTATTCTAACCAGTTCTAAAATAACAAACTGGTCGCATACAAATAGGTTCAAATTTTCACTTTTTTATGTTGACATACTGAAGGTAAGTATTGATTTGTGTTTATTACGTTGCTTCAGTCACATATTGCGATGGTTCACGATTCAAACATCTGGGGACTGCCGCTAGAAGTTAATGCTCTATCATGTTGGAAATATGCTCTACACCCAAACCAACCCCAAACCTACCTGATACTGTTAACTGATGCAAAACTTATATAAAAAGGCATTTGTTGATGCAACCGTGCTTTTCAGCTTACTTTTATGCAGATTTCAACTGCTTAATCGAACCATAGGAGTGAACCTGAGCTACTGTCTATGAAAACCCATAGATATGAAGCTGGATATGTGTGATGTTGAAGTTCAAAAGGACCCGTTTTCAAATCTCCCAGCATATTAACATTGTTCTGAAGTCATAACATGATATTGTGTGAAAATTATGCTCTATGAATGAAAACTCTGTACATTTGTGTGAAAAGGAATAAAAGGTGTCGGTTTTACCGCCTCTAGTGTTCATTTCTTTTGGAAACTGCACTGATGTTCATTTCTTTTGGAAACTGAACTGTACTTATTGGTACACATTTTGTGGCTCACTAAAAGGTGTGCCCAGGTATGCTATTGACATGAGACCAGGTTTGGTTCACAACCCATTTAGGCCCACTTTACTTTGGGCTCATGAATGGTGGTTTTGGTTAGTGATTTTAGTACTTGTTGTGCATCCACTGAAACAGAGGGCAAGCCAGATGCATTTCTGAACGTTGCGTCATCATATCAGCCAGAGGTTATTGCACAAAATGACACTTTGTGCTTCAGGAGGGCTTATTTAAGTAAAATAAGAGATTCTGTGTCACAGGTGAAGTTCACAGGATCAGAACACTGGTGTAATGATATACTCGAGCAATATGAAGTTTATGATATTTTAAAAGATAGAGCCGCTATTGATTACTTAGTAATATTCTAGCACCTTTCCAAAAGATCCCCATGAGACATCCCTGCTCTTTTGTATTGCCACATGTGATTGTGTAACAAAATGGAGCAGGGAAAGAAGTACTTAAAATACTGTCTCAGTTTCCACATAGTTTATAATTGGATCACTTGTGAAGCTCTATGTGTTATACTCTAGCATAAAACCTTTTTATTTAAGGTGTGAACAAAAAGCTGTGTATTCTTGAGGTTTTACAATTTGCTTTTTTTGGCTACCTAAAATTCAGAATGCACTCCTTTTCAGTATTTGATCTGACTTTAGTAAATTAAGCAAATGTTATCAAAAGTTTAACAAAATGAACTTCTTAGATAGTCTGTTTACATTTCCCCCCTATTTTGAAAAGACTGGGATAAGTTAGAGCATGCTGGGAAGTGTACTCATGGTCTTTAGACACGTTAATTTATTCAATTTACTCATTCCAAAATATTGTATAATAACGTTATAAAAAAAAACATAAATTGTGTTTAATCACTGATTTTTAAAGGGATATTTCCCACAGAAATGAACTTTTTGGTTGTCATTTACTCCCAACATGTTGTTCTAAACCGGTATGTTTTAATCTTACAGTATGTTAAATGCAAAATAAGATATTTTGAAGAATGCTGGCAATCAAACAGTTGATGGTCCTCTTTGAGATCCATATTTCTTTCCCTACTATGGAAGTCAATGGGCCATCAACTGTTTGGTTCTTCAAAATATTTTTTATTTCTAAAATATTTTCTTTTGTATTCAACATAAGAAATTACAGGTTTGGAACAACAAGAGGGTGAGTAAACGATGACAAAATGTTCATTTTTGGGTGAACTGCTCTTTTAATGTCTTGTAATGTTTCTAAAAACTGTAGTCTTTGTTTTGTCTCATCATTTTAATGTATTGTTTAAATTGAAATGCTTTGTAGTGGAAGTTTACTAGTGTCGGATTGTAATGGTTGATGTTGGTTTAGGGTTGGTCAGTAACAGAGATGTGTATGTTGTTGGTTTGATGTGTTTGTTACAGTCAGGCCAGCGAGAGCAGCACATCTATAATCTTGTCACTGCAGAACATCTGCTGAATGCTAAAGTACCATCAACATGGCTTCAGGACAAGATTTCTGCCATCCTCTTCCATAACCTGGTTTAAGGACACCTGCAACACACACACACGTGCAATGGTTCTTTTAATTCTTAGAATGCAAAAAGTGTTCCACTAAAAAGTAGAAATAGATTTAATAGTTCGAGACCAGAAAGCTCTCCTTTGTGTTTTTTTTCTTTTAAGATGCCTTAAAGGGTATTGAGTTTGTGGTTCCATTGTCAAAATCGTTCCCTTTGGGTTCAGAGCTCTGAAAATGATGAACTCTCTGTTTGATTTAATGTGAGAAGGTCACTGAAGCATCTAATAACACTATTAAGAGTGGAAATAAGGGAAGCTGCTTTGTGATTTGCTCCATAATTCACCATGTTTAGCTAGCAAGGATACCATTGCGTTGAATATGAGGTTTCTGATACAATGTTTCGGTTCTGTAAGAATGAGGCTGACATGTGGGTTAAACATATGATCAGTGCAAGCATGTCGGCTGATGAAATGGAGATAGGTTTGTGCCCTCAGCTGTGTGAGATCTGTCAGATGTTAGTTGAACAATGTCCTTGAAAAACAATCAGAAGCTCTTTTTTTCTATGTTGCTGCTGTTGTAGACAGGCTTGTGGCTTTACTTTCCTGTTGATTTTAGTTGTTTGGCCGATTTATTGATGTTCTGAGGCAATATCTCGCAACATGGGGCACTAGAGTGATATTCACTATTTAATTAAAACCCTTTAGAACTGAACGCAGCAAAGATGTGTCACAAACCAAAAAGACAAAAGGAACAACTGTTTAATAGCGTTGTTTTCACTTTCTTTCTCTCTTGTGCTCCTTTTCATGTTGTGCTGCCAGACTTTGGAGATGAACTGGAACAACTTTTCAACTTCACATCTTTTGAGTTTCAGTCTGTTTAGATTCAGTTTAGGTAATTTAATTTAGTTACATTTCAGTTAAATTTAATTCAGTTACATTTAGTTTAAAATTCAGATCAGTTCATTGTAAACAATAATATCGCAAAGAAAAATACTTAGAAAAATTAAAAATAAAAACTTATGAAGACAGGGACAGTTCATCAAAAAATGAGTACAGATTTAAACAAAGATGAGAATGATTAAATGTCAGCATATAATGTTTGTCCAAATCTGTATTTCTTTTACTTATGTTCTTCCCATCTAATGCATTGACTGCTTCTACCAAATCAATGAGTTGAGTTCAAGACATGAATTCATTTTGATTCAATAAATCAATTCAGTTTGTCTCAACAAATCATTCAGAGGGGTTTTGTGAATGAGATCAACCGGTTCATTGAGAGAGCTCACTTTTGTATATGATGTTGACACAATTTGCCGCAAAATTCAGGCCTTCTCTCTTTTTCCTCTTTCCTTTGTGTTGGTTTAAGTTATTAATGAGCTTCTAAGAAAATCTTAGAGAGACATCAAAGAAAACATGGTGCCCCCTTCTTTTGCTCCCATTTGCTGTGTTGTTTACTCTGAGGTGAGATTGGTTTTGAATGTTACGGGAGGTTTTGTATCTTCCAGCTAGACTCTTGTGAGATTGTCTTGAATTGCTGTTCTGGCAGCTGCTGTTGTTTTTGTGTTTCTGCACGATGTTTGAGATTAGATTATACTGAAGCATCAGCCAAACATCCCAACAGTGGAAGAGCTGAGAGGCTGCAGAGAAGCTTTCAGATCACAGGATCAGAAACTCAGAAATGGATAAGCAGCTCAGAAATGAAAACAGAGGCTGGTGTGGAATCCTTCCCCAAGTGTCTCTGCACGACTGTGTGTTTATTTCAGCCTTTTCTCTCATATGCTTACTGCGTAAAGCTCTTGATTCTTCTGCACAAACACAGGAAATGGAAAAAAAGATGAGGATATTGGCAGATGTTTGAATGTTTGCTGCTTCTTTCTTCAAGTTTAAAGGTGGTTTGTCTGATTCGTTTCAGTATCGCTGCTGTTTAGCGACGTGTACCAAAATGTTTCGTTTGTGTGTGTGTGTGTGTGTGTATGCGCTGGATACAGTTAAATTCTAAGCATGAATTATTGGGTGATAACCTCCTATATCTCATCAAATATGGCATGTGTAGGTGTTGATGGAAACCATAGTCATCTTTAACACTGAGGATCTACACACTGTGACTAAAAATCCATCTCTTGGAAACCTTACCTTCAACGTTCTTGCTTAAAGATTCATAATAAAACCCTTGTTATGCATCAACAATATGATCATATTCCAGAAACATTTTCATATTTGTACTCGCTCAGTGTTTTCCCTTCAAAGCAACAGTGGCAAAAACAGAATTTTGCAAGTTGTGGTTAAAGGTGAACAGACTAATTTTAATGTTTTGTGAGTCACTTCTCCCTGACACATTGAGAATCTTTGCAAACATCCTCTCTCAGTGTGTGTGTGTGTGTGTGTGTGAGGAAGGGAGAGAAGGACTTGAAGTATTATTTTGAAAATGAATGACCAGATGGTCTTTCTGCAGAAAATGGGGACAGATGTATAGAGAGCAAGATGGAGAAGAAACACTATGGAAATTAAACACTCTTCCACTTGACTTCCTGCTGTTTAACTGTGGATCGCAGCAATCAATAAAAGCGCTGAAAATGGAATAATAGCACAACAGGCGCTAATGTTTTGCCACTGCTGGTGGGATCAACAAGGCATAAGCAAACACATTTTAGACTAAACATGTTAATTGTGCAAGTGACAGCATGATGGTGCTTTTTTTTTTATTGTACTGATGTTGCTTGTGCCTTATAAACACTTACCTAGTGGTGTTTAGGCTGGTTGATACTGTATTGGGGTTTTGATAAGACATGTTTACAATGATTTCTGTTGGTAATACAGTATAAAATTAAGTAAGCTTGTAAACAATTACAGCAATTGTGGGTCTCTTAAGTCTCCTAAAGATTGTATGTTGAGAGTATGAGAACATTAAGCAAAACCGATGTGGACTTGTGGTCAAACCTGTGATTTAATCAATGTTTCAGTTGCTTGTGTTTGTATAGGGAAAAACTGTGTGGGAAGCATGCATCAATTATTTTGTTTTGTGTACTTGTGTAAAATATTAATATTAATATGCTTGGCAACAGTGACTGTTAGGTTTAATTAAGAAAACTGAAATATCACATGGTCCTAATTCACACCCTTTGCTCAGTATTTAATAGAAGCACCCTTTTGATCGAATACAGCCATGAGTCTTTTTGGGAAAGATGCAACAAGTTATTCACACCTGGATTTGGGGATCCTCTGCCATTCCTCCTTGCAGATCCTC
>JAUMHQ010000061.1:8850314-8864774 GCA_032361165.1 Enteromius paludinosus | reverse complement strand
AATCACTGTTCCATTCATGCCCCCTCCCCTTCCCTTCTGTTCTCTGTGCTGTGTGCCTTGTGTGTGATGAAGGTGCTTTGTAATGCGTTACACCCAACACTGTTTGCTAACAACAAATGTATCTCTCTGATTCCATGCACACCCCCTATGGCTGTGGCAGGCCTCGATGGACGACACTAGGCACTGGGAGAATACACCACATCACGGAGAAACTCACCCTCATCACTAGTTCCTTGCACTCGGAGACCATTCAGTTTCATGTCACCCAGTCACCTCATCACCCCATCATCCACGGTCACCCCTGGCTCACCCTGCATGACCCCCGAATCTCCTGGAGGGAACAGGAGGTTTCACAATGGTACGACTCCTGTCAAAAGCACTGCCTGAGATATCCTCGCCGCAATCCTACTCCCACTCTGGTCTCGGAGGATGACTCAGAGTCTCTGGAGGGCCTACCGGAACCTTACAAAGACCTTCACCAGGCCTTCAGTAAGGTCAAAGCCACCCGTCTGCCCCCACACTGTGACACTGACTGTGCCATAGACCTCTTGCCAGGAGCCTCACCTCCCCGTGGACGGGTTTACCCCTTATCTCAACCCGAGACGCAGAGCATGCAGCGATACATCGAGGAGGAGCCTGCTAAAGGGTTCTTTAGGCCTTTCACCTCACCAGCTTCTTCTTAAAAAAAGAAGGATGGATCGCTCAGGCCTTGCATCGATTATAGAGCCCTTAACGAGGTCACCATCAAGTACAGATACCCTCTACCACTCGTCCCATCATCACTGGAACAGCTCCGCTCAGCTCGGATCTTCACTAAATTGGATTTAATATGTGCTTACAACCTTCTACCCATCCGAGCAGGGGAAAAGTGGAAGACAGCCTTTTCCACCACAACGAGTACCTGGTAATGACCTTCGGGTTGTCCAACAGTCTCTCGGTATTCCAGTCCCTAATAAGTGATATTTTCAGGGACATGCTGAACTGTCTATATTGACGACATCCTCGTCTACTCTGAGAACTTACAAGACCATATCAAGCTTGTTCGATCGGTCCTGCAAAGACTAATCAAGCACCAGCTGTCTGCTAAGCTGTCTAAGTGTGACTTCCATCTCTCCACCGTCTCTGTCCTGGGATACATAATCAGCTCAGGCAGAGTAACAATTGGCGATCAGAAGATTTCAGCAGTATTGAAGTGGCCTCGCCCTCAGACGGTCAAGGTGCTGCAACGGTTTTTGGTATTTGCTAATTTCTACAGACGTTTTATCCGTGGATTTAGTCAGGTTGCCGCCCCTCTCATTGCACTTACTCGTGGGGGCACTTACAAGTTACCTTGGAACCCAGCCTGTGAAAAGGCCTTTCCTCAGCCCCCATCCTACGACACCCTGATCCTACATTCCAATTCATTGTGAAGGTGGACGCTTCCAATTCCGGCATTGGAGCCATTCTCTCCCAACGACGCGGAAACCCCGCTAAAATGTACCCCTACTCCAGAAAGCTCAATCAGGCAGAACGGAATTATGATGTGACCACACCCTTCCTTGTACTCACTGACCATAAGAACCTAGAGTACCTGAGAACAGCCAAACGTCTTAAGGCTCGCCAGGCATGTTGGTCACTCTTCTTTTCCCGGTTCAACTTCAAGATCACCTACAGGCCAGGAACTAAGAACAGCAAGGCCGACGCCCAATCCCGCCAGTACGACAACACTCAGGTTGAGACTGCTCCTTCCTCTGTGATCTCACCCTCTTGAATCGTCACACGGATCCAGTGGGATATCATGGCAGAGATTAACGAGGCCCAGATAGAGGAACCAGCTCCCCCTGAATGCCCTCCTGGCAGACCTACGTACCCATCAGTCTCCGATCCCAAGTGCTCTCCCTGATCCACAAAAACTCCAGTACCGGTTATCCAGGTATTCAGGTAGTATTTAACATTTTTATTAATGTCAAAAGTGCATACAGCACCTGTATCACAGCACCTTCTGTTTTTTTTTTCTTGTGCTTGCAGGTTCATTCAGACAGTCATGCTCTGTTGGCTCCAAATGCATTGAAAGTCACTGATTGCCTCATCAGAGAGCTCGTCAACTTTGACTGTCAACATTACTGAAATGTAACTACACCACAAACTCATATTTACTGTATTTTATTTACACTTTCTGTTCAAAGTTTTTAGATTTTCATGTCTTTGAAAAATATCTCTTCTACTTTTCGGTATGTTTAGGTTTTGCCAAGAAACAAAGTCCACATTGATCCCCTTTTTTTCTAAATGTCCAGCTGCAGAATCCAGGAATGATGAGTCACCGTTTTAATTTCCCAAACAGTTTATTACATTTTCAATTCGTTGACCCACCTCCTCTGTATGCGGTAACGTTACTATGCACAAACATGCACAACTTTGTTCGACTGTAGTGAATATTTGAAATGGCCATTTATAAATACAACTAAATTATGAATCTTACCTGTCCAGGAGAAAATTTGCAACATTTGCTTTTATCCGTCTCCATCATTCAAACGCTTCTCCAATGCAAACGCTTGTCTTATTTCGCACTTTGTCACACTGTAGTTCGGATTCATAGCGAAGTCTTTTAGGTTCCGTACTCAAAATGTTAGACATTTTTTTAGTTGCTGCTGCAGCCGTGTCACTTAATGCAGAGCAGGCAACCTGGATGCCGAAACACTACTGACTTCCTGATTGGGAGATAGATGAATGGTTGCGCTTCAGGCCAAAACACAACATAAACATCAGTTGAGGGCGTCAACTGCGCTTTTTAAACGAGAATATCCAGGCTGTACTACTGCTGTCAGCGATATGAGTTCTTGAAATTAACATGATTTCTTAATGCTTGTTGAACATAACAGAGACATTTTATGATTATTACAATACATTTCTTACATACGGTTCCTTTAACAATAAAAAATAATATTATCATAACTAAAGCTTATGAGTTATTGTGTGTTTTGAGGGGCCTTGGTGGTAAAAATAATGGTTTACAGTGATATACCACATTTGGATAGTTTTTAGATAGGTAAAAATGTTTAAATTAAGAGAAAATAAACTCTGTAGTACTGTAAATAAAAATACAGTATAGAAATTATTGTACTGTAAATTACAGTAATAATACTGTAAACATTTTTACAGTAATTTACTGGCATTCAGCAAACTTTTTACAGTGTATGAGTGTGTGTGTGTGCGGGGGATTGATCGCAACAGCGTTTGACTGCGTCTGTTTGCGGCAGTGTGGCTGATTAAACTCAGAAATGAGCAGCTGAGTTTGACCTCTCTTTCAAAGCCATTATTTCACACTGTAGGGCTTGATAACCAATCGATAAACACCATGCACTCCAAGACCTTCAAGTGCTGCTTAAACACACATACACAGACATTGTGTCTTAGCTACTTTATAAACTATGTATGGTGAGTGTCTTTGTATGTTTCGTAGAAAAGGTGACTCTCTAATGATTATATTTGATGTTGCTGCTCAAACCTTTGTGTGGTTACATTAACAGAGTGACAGAGGTAATGTTAGCGGTCATGGGAGGTTACAGTGTATCCCTATTCACTTACCAGTTTGTCTGGGTTTGACCTAAAAGAACCCTAAAAGAACACTATTATTTGGGCAAACAAAATGTAGCTGTGAATTCCGATAAAAATAACATATTTTAAAAATGAGGGACTAGGATTGTAGAATATGATCATGTAGAATAAATGCTTTATAATACTAATAAATATGCTAATATCACTTGTGAGAATTGGTCCTTATACTAGTGTTACCATAAAATCTCTTATGTGTGTGGATCAGAACTTATGCCACATGTTCTGTTTATTCCTCTTGCACCAATTTCAACAGAACATAAACTGAACCCATATTTCCAGCTGGCCCTGAAAGCCGTTCCATTCACACAGACTCTAGAACATTACAGATATTTTGTCATAATGCTGCCAAACAAGGCCAGAGAAGAAAATAAAATCGTAAGTACATTTTGAAGGAGAGCTGTATTAAAACTGTATGGTTTGGTCTATCATAAATAAAGTTATGATCCAGAAGCCAAAAAAAATGTCAAAGATTAAACATTTTATTTACTTACCTTGACTTGCTCAAAGAGACTTTTCCAAAATAGCCACATCAACTCTTGCTAAAACTTTTGAGCTTCAGAAAATCAAGATTTTTGAGTTTTGTACGTGTCCAGGCCTTATTCAGATATGTGGCATTGATTCTGCATTAAATAATTATCAATGTTGCACTTATTAGGCATTTTGCACCATGGCTGGTACACATAGATCAGACTTTTACATTTTATAGTGCTACTTTTACTTCTACGTTTTCTATGCAAATGCACTAGACAGACATGTCTTGTGCATTACATATCATTCTAAAATCAAGTTTAAAACAAGTTTAACTTTTAAAAATGCATCTCAAGACCCTGTGTTTTTCCTCATTCCACTGCATTCCTTCATTGTGTGCGTATGTGTGTTTGAGCGTGTATGCTTAAGGGAGTGTTTCATTCATAGTAAAATCCTACAAAACCTCAGCTCAGTGTGGTGTTATTGATCTAAAGAAATGTGCAAGGCTGGACAGAAGTGAAACTGAACCTCACTCAGCAGTGGGTGTGTGAGATTACAGGATCTGCACATCAGAGAGCCGAAAGAGAGGAGACCAATCAGAGCTCAGTCAAAGGAGCAGAGCGAGGAGTAGAAGTTCAGCTGGGGAGCAAGTCCAAGGAGCAGAGAGCAGTTACTGGAGCACAGAGAAGCAGCGGAGGCATCAGAGAGCTCATGGCTCCAATGAAGCATGAATGAAAAGGGTTTTCTGAACGCACCACAATAATTTAATGTTGCTATAACATTCTGCCTTCAGCTGTGTAAGAACATCTCGATGTCTCAGTGAGATGTTGTTAGTGATGTTTCAGTGTTGCTCCTAAAAATAGATCTATCGACTTCCAGCACAGCTAGTGTGTTACATTTCACCCAGTGGGGTGAGATTTTATAAATGCACTTTGCTTAAATCACCTTATCTTGTTGCAGTGTCCAAATATATGCATTTTCATGTCAAAGATAATAAGGAAGGTAAGAGGTAACAAGCGCTGCAGGTCACACCATGAGTCATAACTTCTGATTAGGTCTTAGTAGCCAGTAAATGAGCTACAACAGGTGCTGTCTGCAGAGCTGCAACATTCCCCACTGCTTTACAGAAAGTAATTATAAGGATAAATTTCTATGAGGATAGAAATAAAATTTCTGAAATATAACATGGTCTGAGGATTTCATGTCCATCACTGGAAAAAAAAACTATTGAGACACAAACAAACAAAACCCTCTGTACAATAGTTTTATATAAAAGAGGGAGAGAGATAAAATGGACCAGTTTGTCTATAATAGCTGGTGGAAACTAACCATTAACGAGCACTTGCTTGGCTGGGAATACAATGGAATCAATTTTAAAACCTGCCACATGAAATTTCAAACACAGTCCCAAACCTCTGACTAGAGCGATTATCCTGTAATAAAATGTAGCAAATAGAGAAATATATATATTACACTTTTAAGAGTTTTCCAAAAACAAATTGGACACTGGTAAAATATCTACTTTACAATAATGACATATTTCAATTGTTAATGTTCCAGGCAAACAACATTTTCAAAAAGAGTAAATGTCTACAGTTGAATGGTTGTCAATAAAAAATTATTTTTTCTTTGTTGTCCAAAGGTTTAGTTTTGACATCTTCCAGCAGTGGATAATGAGAAGAATGCATGATTATGCATAAAAAAATCTGAATTGTCCAGGAATTGATTGTTGTCCAGGAATTGATTGTTGTCCATCAGACTATAATACAACCTGATTTCAGGAAATGTTGGGATGTTTTTTAAATTCATGTAAAATGAAAATGAAAAGACTTTCAAATCAAGCCAATATTTTATTCATCAATGAATACAAAGAATATAACACATATTTGAACTGAGAAATCTTACACTTTTATCCACTAAATAAGCTAATTTCAAATTTGATGGGCCAAAAAAAATGTTGGTACAGGGGCAACAAAGGGCTGAAAAAGCAATAAATTTTTAAGAGATTCAGCTGGGAGAACATCTATTAAACATCTCAACTCGTTGATTGACATCAGGTCTGTCACATGATTAGCTATAAAAGGGATGTCCTATTAGAGAGACAGAGTCTCTCCAATCTGTGAAAGAGTGATAAAAAGATGTGTAATGCTTTTTTAACGTTCCTCAAGGTCAAATTGCAAAGGCTTTGCAAATCTACTCATCTACCATTCATAACATCATCAAAAAATTTAGAGAAACTGGATAAATCTCTGTGCTTAATGGACAAGGCTGAAGACCTTTATTGGATGACCATGGTCTTTGGGCCCTAAGACAACACTGCATCACTCATCAGCATGATTTTGTTATTGACATTACTAAATGGGCCCAGGAATACTTCCAGAAACCACTGGCGGTAAACACAACGGCCGTGCCATCTGCAGATGCCAACAAAAGCTCTATATGAAAAACACGTGAACATGGCCCAGAAGAACTGTTGTGTCTTAAGGGCGTGTTATAGTTTAAACAGACAGGCAGACAAACAAACTTAATTTGTATCCTTACAATGAGGTAGTTCAAACGGGAATAAGTTTTAACTTCATAACTTCATCTCCATTGAAGGTGTTCAGTTCCACAGCATTACTCACTGTCAAACATCCACCGCTGTAAATGTGCATGAAGCACTTTATCACTGCTGAAATTTTGATTCTGGTCCAATGTTTTAATGCAGAGCATGGAGAAATACATCAATAGCACTGTGAAAAAAGTACTAGATTCCAAAGGCACTGTGTGTGTGTTTGTGTGTGAGAGTGTGTCTGTTGTACTTTACGATATCTGCACTATATCTAAGATAAAGCTTGACACAGCAGATTACACACATCACACAACATCTTCAAATCTTCTTACACACAGGGAGCCACAGAAGACATGTGACACTGTCATTTTCCTACAGTATAGGACTGCTTAGGCGTAGCTTCAAAAGAGCGGATGGCCTCCTTCCCTTATTCTGTAAAAATCTTTGCTGAGCTTGCCTTTTGGAGATTGTGCTTTCTAATCAGTTTGAGTGTGGCACGAACATGGTATACTTCCCTCTGCTGAGATCTAAAGCTCTGATCTACAGCTCCGAGAGAGAAAGAGAAGGGCAATTCACTTTCTTTCTCTCTTCCTGTGGGAGTCATCTGCTTTACGCTGATGTATTAGGGGGTTCTGGTGTTGTTACGAAGTACAGACACACACACGTTCAGTGAAGACACTCTGCTGAGTGCATATAGGTCTCTGGAGTCTGAGGCTTTGTGATGTGAAGTGGGTCAAACAGGGTTGTTACTGGGAGCAGTCCAGAACTCCGCAGGGGATTCTGCTCCCACAGCTCATACACCACGGGCTAGTACCGCTAACACTTCCATTGAAGCTACGCACTTAAAATGCTGCTTGTGCTGTACTGTACCATACCCTTCTAACACCACTTCTATTGAATGCTAAGCCAATAATAATAGTACCACACGCAGATATTCAAATGCTTATTAGACTGCATAGCTAACAATAATAATACTGCACACAGTGTATAAGCTAATTATACCACACCGCTAATATTACTAATACTGCACCCAATGACAGAGTGCTAATTATACTGCATCGATAGCATTAATAATTCCACACATGACTAGTGCTTATTACAACACATAACTAACATTATTAATATGGCACACAGCTATAAAGTGCTAATTATACTGCATTGCCAACATTATTAACACAGTACACAACTATACAGTGCTTATTATACTGCATAGCCAACATTAATAATGCCACTACAGTGCAATACTGCACGCAGATATACTGTGCTAATTATACATAGTTAACATTGCTCTATATAATACTCTGCATAACTAACACACAACACATTAGTAATAGCGCATTAATAGCATAAACAGCTAATTACACGGCACCGTTAACAACAGTACACATAGTTAATCAGTGCTAATTATACTGCTTCAATAATCACTATACTATAATTATAATAAAGCGACATAGAGTTTACAGTAGTGATTATACTGCATTGCTAATGTTAAAATTAGTAATTAATACGATTATTACATGGGGCTTACAACAGCACTTAACTTAACAGCACCAGTTTCAATATTAATACAGCAGTAACTGTAAGGCGTTTATGCTGCATAACACTACAGAGCTACTAAAATTACACACAGAGTGTCTATTACAATGAATCAGATCCCCTGTACTGTATCTCTAACACAATATAGAAACACTCTACATATAATAACATGCTTTACGATTTATTTTGAGGATAATATAAAAGTTATGGTCTGCTGCACACACATTTATTTCATAAAAGTGAATGTTTCTGCTGGGTGAGTTTTCAGTCTTTTATCTTCTGGAATGTTCTGTCTTTGCCTTTGATATTGTTTAATGGAGCTAATGCAGCTCTCTCTCTCTCTCTCTCTCTCTCTCTCTCTGATTTCAAGAGCATTTTATGAAACGCTTTTACGGAGGGTTAGCTCCACATAATGGAGGTGTTTTCCCTGTTCCTCCACAGTCCATGGAGAGTCATTAGTTTACGCAGAGCTCTTGCCATGTGCATTTAGACCGGCTCCCCCTACCGAGATATCTCT
This sequence comes from Enteromius paludinosus, assembly GCA_032361165.1. Classification (NCBI taxonomy): domain Eukaryota; kingdom Metazoa; phylum Chordata; class Actinopteri; order Cypriniformes; family Cyprinidae; genus Enteromius; species Enteromius paludinosus. The sequence continues at coordinate 8,856,108 of JAUMHQ010000061.1, read as the reverse complement.
GTCCAATTACAGAGCCACTGAGGGCCAATGCAGGCATCAGCAATCTGCAGTCCTGCTCACACACATACTCAGCAGGGAAGAAGAGTTACAGTGGATTATGATTACAAGTTAACCTGGTTAAAAGATGTAGTAGCATTGAAACTGTTCCAGCTTATCAAGATTAACGTCACAAAATCACAAGGACAGTCAATGTTCTTTACTGAATCATATCTGTGTCCTATATACATTCTGTTTCAACTCAACACAAGTATTATATAAAATCAGCACCAGGGACTTCAAGGAAAATAAGTTGTGTTTATAACAGTCTGGTGGCCAATGTGTTAATAGCCATCACAGTTCATTCATTAAACTGCTTCACCATGTAACACAGCACAGATCTCTTTTCTCCGCTGTCTCGCTCTCTCTTTAATCTTTGGTTTTACAGAAAGAGCTGCTGATGAAGGTTCTCTTTCATCATTCTCTCTGAATACATTTAGTTTGAGAAGAGATGATACTGTTGAGCAGCAGATAAAATCAAAGACAAGTTTGACTTCACTTAGTTCTCTGTTATTTCATCTTGACCTGACCTCTCAAGCAACATAAGAAGCTAAGACTTTAAAGATTTTTACATTTTAAAGATACTTCTGTTGCAATGTTTTGAAAAATACATTCACAAAATCCCAGCGAGTCATTTAAAACCTGCAGAGTCATGACTGCTTATACTGAGCTGTTTATTTCATTGGGATGTTGTGTTGAACAATAAACCAGTTGGAGCATCGGCAGGCCAGGTTTAACCTGTAACTATGGAAACTGTGAGAGTGGTGTGTTTGCAAAGGTGTTTGCTTGTATGGGGTCGGGGAGAGTCGGTTCTGTCCTATTGCCATGCTGTCAATACGCTGCTGTCAGCTGGGAGCTCTAAATCCATTCATTAGTTTCACTCTGTGATTTCCCTCCAAACCTCAGCTACCTGCATACACAGACAAAACTTCTGCTAAAGGAATTCTCCAGAAAGACAAAAGAGAAAAGTGAAACAATGGAAATATAAAAAAAAATAGAAATATTAAGTTGTTGTATATTCATATGAATTTATTTGATAAAAATATATCTGAACCTCCTTAAAACAACATTTTAAATGACTTGGTCAAATTTTCCAAAATGACAAGAGAGAGATGCGTTAGAATAAATGCATAAATTAATGAATGAATGAATTAAATTAAGGAATACTGTTATACTAGAAAGATATATCAGAACTTTCCAAACACGGTAAGAATGAATAAATAAATCTGAACAAGAAAGGAATGTTTTGCAATGTATATAAATAAGACAATTTTTTTTCCCCGAAAATGTAGTCTATTGGGTTGAGAATACCTGATGAGCAGAATGGACAGCTGTGAGGTGTAGGGATTGTGTCTGTGTCCATGTTGTTATTTGTTTGTTCATGCATATGTTTGTGCATTGTGATAAGGAGGAACATAGCAGCTGTCAGCATCATTCCCAGTGCAGCACCATGGACAGCTCCACAACACTTCACAGGAAGTGAGGTGTCAGACACAAAACAGAGACATGACTGTCGGCTCATCATCGGCTCAACTCACATTGCATCAGTCCCTGTGCATCAGGGGCCTCCAGAAAGCTTCCATACAACTCAGAGGAAATAGAGGTGTTTTGGAGCAAAGTCTACATTCATCACATGTTGTATCTCTAGAGGATTTGGATCGAAGTGCTGTGTTTGGAATGGAATTCTAGTTGCTTATAGCCCACAAGATACTGTTTACTGTGCAGTGTGAAACTATAAAAAAGGGGTGCAGTTTTTTTATTAGTTTATTTTGTAATGTGATTTGAGCCTGAAAAATGGCAGTTTGGTTGAATCATTCATGTTTGTTTACTTGATTGTTTATTTTTTTTGACTTAAATAAAACTAGATGCATTAAATTTTTCCACATGAAGTACATTTTGAGGTTACAAACTTTATTAGTTGTAACTAATAAATTGTTGCCTTAGTTACACATTTTTTTAAATTTAATATAATAGATTGTCAGACCAAATAATATAGCATTTATCAAATAAATAAATACATACATATTTACAGTTTTAAAACATATTTACTCAGTATACATTTAACTGTGCGAAAATTCTACTACACAAAAACAGCAGAGGTCTAAATCCTTAGCCAATTACAAAGCCTGAGGCACTGATCCCCCCATCTCACATTTGTCACTGTTGAGGTGTGACAGAGAGATCCAAACACACAAACAAACACACAGATGTCCCATGCAGATCTGGGATCAAAGAAAGTCCATGGAGCAAGACTGTCATCGCAGATACCCTGGATATTTTTTTTCAACATAAGGGACCCATTAGGGAATTGTCTGGTGTGTGTGTGAGTCGCTGTAAATGTGCCTAATTTTCCTTCTTAATTGCCTTGTGTGAAATTCAGTGGGCTTGTACGAGTCTCTGATCATGGCTCTTCTCAGGTGCTAGATTAATCTCCCCGAGGTTTCAGAGCAAAGAACTAACACAGCTTGCTCCGTCTCCCACTGTCTGAGTGTGTGCTTTTCTGGCTAAATTGAGCCAGCACAGACAGATGAAAACCACAGAGCGTGAGCAGCAGCACAAGAGTGTTATGAGATGGATAATAATAATTAAATGTCTTATAATATAAAAAAACTAACAAATGCAATTTCCCAAAACTCATAAATGTTAATGCTAATATGGAGGGGTTTGATAAGAAAGTCTGGCTGTCCAGATGAATGTACTGGACTTTGCTCAAAGGACCCTCCAGACATAAACTATTGATAAACACGGGGGGGGGGGAACATGAGGGTTAGCAAATAAGACCTGTCTGATGGAATAAGCTAAATGGTAGCTTAAATACTCATGTGACTAAAATGTTGTGGCTTTTCGATCATAACTACTGGCTTTATATAGCATTAAAGTTGTCACGAGTGCCCTCAAGCTTCGCCAGAGAACACCTATCATCCACTCACACTCTAACAGGACTCTTTTCATTTCCCATCCACCATTGCACCATTCATACCATCATTGGACTCAGTTACACATAGACTCGAATTCCCATCATGCATTTGTCATTCACACCCGCTAGAACTTGCAATCAGCACCCACAGCTGCAGCCCATCACCACACCCAACATACAATGTTTAAATAGCACAGTCACACAACAGAATAACGCAAAGTCTTGAATTCCCTTGTGCTTAATTTCTGAGCATTTATTCTTGTGTGCTATTATATTATTGTTTGTTAGGTTGGAAACACTGGCACATGGCCTCAAGGTGGCCGCCATGCCTCAGCCAGAGTCAGCACTCAAGATGTTGGCCACGCCTCAGCCAGAGTCGGCGCTCAAGATGGTGGCCACGCCTCAGCCAGAGTCGGCATTCAAGATGGCCACCACGCCTCAGCCAGAGTCAGTGCTCAAGATGGCCTCCATGCCTCAGCCGAAGTCAGAGCATAACATGGCCGCCAACCCAGAGTCACAGGCTGCGTCCGAAATCGCTTACTTCCCTACTTTATAGTACGTGAAAAACAGTATGCGAGACGAGTATTATGTCCAAATTCATACTATCCGAAATTCAGTAGGCGAGAAATACCCGGATGACCTACTGCTTCCGGCCGAATTCTATAGTAGGCATACCATGAACACTTTCCAATCCCATGAGGCTCCTATCACAGTCTCAGCCCAAGAGGGCTGCCAACCCAGAGTCACGGTCTAAGTCCAACATGGCCACTACTTTGGTGCCCCAACCACTGCACAAAAGGGCCGTCAGAATCAAATTCCTGCTTGGATAGAGACAGATGGCATCCAGCCTGGCAGACCCGCCTATGATGTCAGTGAGGGCAACTGTCTGGAATATACAGGGCAAATACCCATTATCTGATGCCCTAGAGGGCCCGCCAGTGGCTGCACAACCTCTGGAAATGTCAGCTGATGCCGTAGATTCCCCAGAGGCCACACTGGTGGCTGCACAGCCTCCAGGTCCAGTAATTTGTGCCATTGCACCCTTGTTCAACCCAGTTCCAGTCACAGGGGATCCACCACTGGTTGCACGAACCTCTGGGATGTCGAATTGTGTTGTAGACTCTCCAGATTTTCTGCTGGTGCACAACCTCTAGGTCCATTAGTTCAGGTAATTGAAACATTACCTTACACAGAGGCCGTCGAACACTCACTCAAGTTGCCAGTTCAGTTCCTTAGTTACAGCCAGGAGAGCCGTTGTCCAGTCCAGTTCCCGAGTCATGGCCATGGCTAATCTCTGAGAATCCTGTCTGCCAGTCACTACCAGAAGTGTTCTGCTCCGTTCCGGACAGAAAGGCCACTATTGAGCCATCTGATTCACCCTGGAGGCCTATTGTGCCTTGTTCCACCTATGAGTTGGAAGTATAAAAAATGCTATAAAAGCCATAATTAACCTCTCTATGTGCTTTATTCCAGTTTCGTTGATGTCGCCCTGCAGTAGGGTACCTTCCACGATTTAGTACAAATACCACTCGTCCATTCGAGTCCCAGCTCGCTTACTGTTTTCGAGAGAACATGGAACAATTCAGCGTCCATCCTGGCTTTAACTGAGCTAGAGTCTGACGGAGCGGGTGAGGTCTCCAGAGCCCGATAGCTCATCTGCATCTGACACTGCAAGCAGCATGCTATCTTCTTGCAGCTCTTCCTCGCTGAGGCTGAACGAGACGAGGTCACTCGCAGTAGCAGAGTGCACAAAGCCCACCCGCCCCACGACTGACAAAAATAACAGTGTTCGCGGGAGCAGGTGAGGAAAGATTGAGTGCAGGAATGTTCACGTGCAAGTGCTTGAATTGCGCGCAGATGACACTCACGAGGGTTTGAAATGAGCTTGCGAACACCGTTTCTTTGCATGTACATCTGTTTTCCTTTAGCGGAAATGATTTACGGGGCTCAACAGCATCAGTGGTGCACTCGCTTATTAAAGGCATAGATTTGCCGCCATAGATTAAGTGTGTTTTTCACGAGCTGGTTGCTGCTGCTGCGGCGGGGCGGAGGATCGTGATGCCGGCTCAGCGTGGAGATGTCTATCGGCCGACGGCGATGGACGATGGCATCGTCTATCGACCCAACCCTAGTTCCCACACACCAGATTTATAAGACGCTGGCGCATCCTCCAACTCCGGGCAGCCTACCTTTTCTATCCCACTTGCCATTTCTACACGTACAGTATTATGACCTGCAGCCCGAGAATTGAGAAACCTCAATTATTTTGCGCGAAAGGTAAACACACTGACGTCACATATGGGGCACGAGGCTACATTGCGCATGTCATGAACCGTCAAACCGTGCGACGCATGCATGCACCGAACTGAGACAAGCGAACTGAACGGTTTGGTTTTTTTTCATGAACCGTGCCATCCTTACTTATTACACATATTGGTAATACTTCACAATAACTACACGCTATGAATCATTAGTTAATCATTAATAAGTAGTCAGTTTATCCTTTATAAAGCATTGTTCCAACATTGATAGTCATTAGTAAGCAGTTAATAAATACAGCTATAAATGCCTTGTTCTTGATTTATAAGCATATCTAAATGTACAAAGGAGGTTTAAAGGGCCAGCTATCTTCCTAACAGAAAAAAAACCAAACAACACAAAGGGATACAGATCTATTCATTTTTTTTAAGATGCAAAAAATATAAAACTGTACAACTGTACACTTTCATTTTCCATGAAATTGAAGGTTTGTTTTTTTATTTATCAAGTGTACAGTTGTACGATTAAATTTTTCACATCTTGAAAAAAAATATTTCTGTATCCCTGTGTGTTGTGTATGTT
>JAUMHQ010000061.1:8753186-8767426 GCA_032361165.1 Enteromius paludinosus | reverse complement strand
AATAACGTGACCTTGCTAGCCTGTTCCATTTACGTGTTCTCCGAATGCTTAAGAGGAGCCTCGCCTAGCCTCTGAAGAAAGAGACTTGGGAGGACCAGTCCTGCTAGGACGTATCCTTGACATTGAGAAACACCCCATGTGACATCAGTGGATCAACTTCAGTTTGGCGGCGACAAGAGAATACTTTTTTTGCACAAAGAAAACTCTTACGGACCACAAACCATTTTAATGTTAATTATACGGTACTTTTAATTTTACACTCACAATACTTACAAAATCTTTTACCTTTTTACATTTATTTTCCTATAACATTAGCTTTGTAAGTTTTATTTAAAATAGTATTTGAGTTATGTACAAGCATTTTTTTGGACTCTTTGTTTTAAATAGATTAACAATTAGGTATTTCTCTACAACGTAGATTAACTTTTTAAAGCAGAATACTGCAAAGATCATTGAAGTTAGGTGGCATGTGTGAATAGATAATATACAGCACTAGACATATTTGGCATTCTGTGTCGAGAAAACAGACTGTGAGAGCCTGGCAGACAGCGAGATTGCATTAAACCCTGTACATAAGAGGATATCAGCTGAATTTTCTTTCAGGCTCTATTGAGAGAGTGAGTTTTGTGGTGTGGGAAGAAGATTGTAAGTATTCACCCCCTCCATAACGATGAATAGCTTGAAACTTTCTTAATAATAAACAATTTTTCATGCAAAGTTTGTGAAAAATGTTTTGGTGAAAGTCTTGAAAAATGAATGAAGTGTCAGGCCCTGGGTGGTGTAATTCTTCACTGATATTATCGTTATGATGTTTGTGCTTGGATCAGTTTAGGATGAGCTGCGTCTAGTGACTGATAACCCAGCAATCAGCATTCATCCTGTATTTCATGATTAAACTGAACCTCTAGTGTGGTGTCCTCCTGTGTTTCACTTTAATTGGGAACGGCAAACAAAGAAACAAGGACAACTGCAATAATTCTCTTAAATTTCATGCCCTTATAGATCTGTTGAGTCATGTTGTCAATTTGTAGACTGACCCGGAAGGCTAATTCACCATGGATTCTTCTGGAAATTCACTCTGTGGTGAACGTTAAAACCGTTGGAAACCATTATACGCTGCCATTCCAAAGTTTGTGGTTGGCATAAGTTTAAAATGTTGTTGAAAGAAGTTTTCTATTTTAAAACGTTTTAAGTATAATTTATACCTTTGATGGCAAAGCTGACTTTTTAGCAGCTGATACTCCAGTCTTTGGTGTCACATGACCCTTCAGAAACGATTCTGATTAGCTGATTTGCTGCTCAAGAAATATTTCTTATTTATCAGAAATGTACTTATTGTAACTATTGACTAATTAATGCATCTTGAATAAAAGAAGAAAAAAAATAATATATATATATATATATATATCACTGGCCCTGAACTTTTGAACAATATAAGTTGGCATGTAAGGACCTCAAATACCACAAATGTTACTGTTCATTTTTAAACACAGCGGTTTTCATATTCACATTTGAGGTTTGATTTTAATGCATTTTATAACAAAAAAAGTGTTCCCTTTATATAACGTCAACCACAGACTATTTTATTTCTAAATGAAAAAGCACACTCCTCCAGTTTTTGTAGCTCTACAAACTAAACAGCTCTGTTTTTGTGTGTTGTTGTACAGGTCTGAAAACACTAAGGTCAGCAGCTTTTAGAAACCATCTGTGAAATTATAAAACAGCCCCACTTATATAGCCTGAATCAGTTCACAGCGGGCAAACAGAGTGTAAACAGATGGGCGGAGCTTATCAAGTTGTAGGTTATATGGGAAAACTGACAGGCATTGGAGTTTCAGTTGATATGATGCCAGGCCGGGACCCTAAATGCACTCTTCTCTCCACTGCTGTGCTGATTTCCTGCCTGTTTCAGCTAAAGCAATAACATAAACACGGATCCAGGATCAGCCTCCCACACTTTTACGCATCTCCGCTCTACTGTTCGAGGAAAACGGCAGGCTGTTCTGGGTTCAGCGGGCAGCTGAGAGCCGAACTGAAGCGAATGCAGGGTTCAGAGGTGTGAAATAGAGATGGGTTTGTCTCACTGGGCTGGAAATTGGCTCCCGCTGCGAACCCCAATCCTGCTGTCCACTCATCCATCTCATATTTCCTTCTTTTGTTTCGCTCTCTTCATCCTTATTTGTGTGCAGACTACAGATCTAGTCCATTTCCCATCCGTCGTTCAGTTTTTTTGGCTCGTATTGTTTTGGTTCTGCGTCCTCAAGCTTACGTTTCCTTTTTTTTTTTTTTTTTAACTCAGAGCTGCTCTCGTTTTACAGATGTGAAGATAAATGGATCACCTGGGGAAGAGAACTTGGTCTACCACTGTTAATTGAGCAGATTTGTTTTCCGTTAGGCTGCAGATAACTATTCTTTTTTTTCTGTAGATGTCAGATGAATGGGAAAAGACTGAAAATGAGAGCAAGGCAGCGAGGTAAGGGTGAGGCAAAGCACTCTCGAGGGTTATCAGTAGATATGTTGGCCGTGAAAGAGCGCTGGCAGGCTCAGTTATCCTGAGCCGTAATCACGTTTGGAAGATTGACCCGAGGTGGAACTCGGAACTCGGGAGAACGTTCCGGAACTTGGTGCGGGGGCATCTGTCACTTTCTTTGAGTGATGTGCCATTGGCTGCCGTATAGTTGGATGAGATGTATTGGGCTTTGAGCGGGGAAGGCAGTCTGCTTTTATGAATACACTAGAAAACATTTATCTAACGCTGCTTGCTCTCGCAGCTCGCGTACCAAAGCGCTTTCCGTGCATATCTGTAATAACTATGATCATATGCTCATTTTATTAAGCCCATTAAATAAAAACTCTAATGCAATTCTGTGTAGATAGCCGTTTGTCTGAAGGACTGCCTGTGGGTCTTTTTTATTTAACCCACTCTTAAATCTCTAATGACATCTTATTACATTTACATGCTAATTTGTTCATTTTCTCCTTCATTTACCCTGTTATGGCCCCATATCGGCCATTCAGAAATAAACTATGGTCATTTTAGTATTAGAAGGCTTATTATCCCCTTAATGCTGACAAAAGCCGTGGTTTATTTAGGCCTATATGTTTGTGCGGGAAAATAGTTGCTTTTTTATTATACTGTATTTTTTTGTGTGTGTGCTTGAGCACATGAACTGCTTACTCAAACAACTCCTGAAATGTCATCTTTTTATTCAAATACTTGACATTTTTGTATTTTTCCCCAAACCTCAAGGATTATTGACTGAAGTGGTCACGTCCTCTGTGTGCTTGTGCTTTTATTGATTAGGACGATAGCATTTTTTGATATTCCCAGAAAATTTGCAGCATAAAGCACTACTTTTTCCTTTAAACGATCAGTCCATCTCTCAAATTTCCCATTCATTGAGGGAGTGTAGCACATCTGCTCATCAATAGTACAGCAGTGTTGGACAAAGAAGAAATATAACTGAAGTATAGGCACCATGGCTGTCGTTTTTGGGGAGGAAATGACACCGCCACACTCACCCACACACACAAATCACATCACAGATAGACCTATTTGTGAACACACTCCATGCAATGTGTACACACACTCAAACACACAAATCACTTGGAACTTCAACTATGGACACTTTGGGGCCTGTGATCATCTGGAAAATAAATGAGTTTGTTGACTAGCAATGTCTAAGACTTTACATGCATCGCAGGATTTTGTAATTTTTTATTTTTTTGGATACGTCAATCATATTTCCAAACGGTAAAATATCAAAAGTGACAAATTACAAGTAAACACACTAAAACATGATTTATTGTTTGAGCTGTGATAGAAATTATGTAAAGTTACTCCAGCATTTACTATCCCTTTAAGAAAAAAATAAATAATAAATGACATAAATGTTTTGTGAGATGCATGTCCTCTGTTGGACATGTTCAGTAGCGTGTCTGGACATGGGAAAATTTCAGTTGTGTTGCTGTCTATGGAGGTCAGATAGTTTTCCCATTCATTTATATTTATTAATATATTTTTTCATATATGTTACATTTTCGAACCATGATAAAAGCAAAGTTAAAAAAAAAAGTTCAAATGTGCACTTTCGCATTTAACAAAAAAAGATGTAAAAACATAGAAGGATGTTAGTTTGAATAAAAATCGATCTCTGGACATAAAAGCGCTCATGAATTGAAGTAACAACTAACTACCAACTCACTAGCATATGCTCATTGCCTTTGTCTCTCACACACTCGAACTCACCCTCACACACTTCAGCCTCCCCCACACAAACACATCACCTCTTATGTGGATGTATCTGCTTGAGTGATGTAACTCGTTCTTGAGTGAGAACTTGAAATGAGATAGAGATGCTCCCCGAGGACGAGAGTTTGTTTGAGTGCCTGAGAGTTTGTGAGCGAGACAGAGAGTTTGTGTTAGTGGCTCTGAATCTCTTTAATATCCGTGAAGGGGGGATGAAATCTGGCAAAATAAGAGAAAATAATGCTAGCAGAATGGTGTGATGGTGAACATGGATTTAATCTATCCGTGTGTTGCTCCAAGCTCTCTTTCATCTGCGTGAATTTCCTTGAGGTCAGACAGCTGTCTGATACGCTGACCTCTCCATGCTCTGGGATGCTAAAGGAATTGTGTCTCTTTTCAATAATCATTTCCTCCAAGGCAGATGGAAGTATTTCATCCCAATGCAACATTTTACACAACACTGCAGGACTCAGCAGCTGGTAAAATTCTTACATAAACATACAGCCATCCAGATTGAATGAAAATGTTTTTAACCCCCGGGGAAATTTTGTACACAACATCTGTTTACAAAACTGTGCATAATACAATGGTTATATATATACGATGAATTAACTAATTAATCACATATTTTTCTGAAATTAATCGCGATTAATTCCAACTAACAGTAACATTTTTAAATATACTTTTATATTGCAATAATTTCACATTCAAACATTAAATTAATGTGCAAACAACATAAAGACAGTACTTTTTTTGTGACTGAAGGCCAGGATTATTTTGATGGGCCCACAGCACACAACACACTGTAGTTACATGTAGTAGTGACATGTAGTTACTAGTTAGTGTCTAAAGTGGACTAGTGGCCTAAGACACTTTTGCACAGTACTGTATATATATATATATATATATATATATAGTCAATGAATAAGGGCTTATACAGGTTTCATGATGGGACTGAGGCATAAGACAAATTTTAAACTGACATTATTCAATAATATGCAAATCAATGAGCAGCTAAGATGAGCAATTCAGCGCAATCAAAGTCTATTCATACTGCTTATTAGCACTGACAAAGGTTAAATCTATTAATCACAACCAATGATCTCTACATCATCTCTTTTATGAAAGGCGCTGGTGTACTTCATTCTCAATTACAGTCTGTATGTGAATGCATCAGACATGTGTGACCTGTCGCCTACTGACTGAGTGATCAGTGTTTTTCTCATTTGTGTAATAATTAGAAATTTCCTTAAATGTGCTTGTGTCCTACTGCTGCCAAAGCTCTATTTATAACCGCAATTAAAGGGACAGCTCACCAAAAAAAAATTACAATAAAATCATCATTTACTTGCTCTTACTTTATGACTTTGTTTGTTCAGTGGATAACAAAATCAGATGTTTTGAAGTATAAATACGGGTTGCATTTTTTGAAGGGGGGTCATTTATATAGATTTTTTTTTTTTTTTTTTTTTTCAGATTTATCAATGAAAGTTTGCAAAAGCTGTGTTGATATAAATGTTTACACTATCATTATTTAAAAGCAAATAATTCTATTTAGCCAAATTCAAATTAATACTGTTAGTAAACTTACAAAAGAATCATAGTTTCAGTAAAAACAAAAACAAAAAATATTAAGCAGCACAACTCTTTTTTTGAACACTGATAATAATAAATGTTTCTTTAATCAGCATGCTAGATTGATTTCTGAAGGATGATGTGACACTGAAGGCTGGAGTAATGACTGCTTAAAATTGAGCTTTTGTAATCACAGGAATTACATTTGAAAATGTATTTGAAATACTAATATTTTAAAATGTAATAATATTTAAAAGTGCTGTGGATTATGTAGATATATAAACATATAAACATAAGAGAAACATTCTCTTATTTGAAAAGGGGATATCCACACTTTAAAAATATGCTTGGCTAAAAACAAACAATTCTGGGTCATTTGGCAGCCCAGTGCAGGTTAAATATTTAAATATTGGACAGAACACATGCTTCTGGGTTACTGTGTTCCAGCTGGTTGTGTTAAATGTTTTTAACCAACATGCTGGATTGTTTAATTTAGCTCAGCTGTTTATAGATTACCATACTGCTTTCGTAAAATGGGTTGGAAATTAGAAATCGAGGTCCCACTTTATTTTAAGTAGCCTTAACGTATATGTGCTTAAATGTAACAACATTCAACAGTTATAATCAAAAGGTAAACATCAATTAATAATCAAGAACACCCATAGACAAAAAATATAAAACAAATTGAATTTATATGAATGAATACAGCATGGTTAACAATACAACAAACAAACACAACAGGTTCAACCCAGCAGTTGGGTAGAAAAAAGTCATGCAACATTTTTTACAATGCATGAGACAATCTTGTGTTATTGGTTGTGCATCAATGACTTCATTTCACTGTCTGGAGAATATAATGATGATGATCATCATGATAATAACCTTTCATAAATATCGCACATTTACCAATGGTTGCACTTTGAAATGAGTTGTTCTGTACTTTGCTATATCACTTCTCTGAGTCTTTTTTTATCATATTCAGGGAGAGTATGAGAGGTGAAGCTGGGGTTATTTCTGTGGTTAATTTCGCTGTAAATTTCTTGAAGTGGAACGTAAAATCGCAGAGAGGACACAGCCTCTGATCCTCAGCACCAAATGAGAAAGAATCGCTTTTCTAAGAGTCCCGTTATTAAGCAGTGCTGGTATAAATGGCTTAAAGTGGTTTTCCCAGCTATTACAGACTTATTTAGTTCCCATCGGAAAAGGAATATGGAGAAACATAACTAAACAGAATGATAAATCTCTCATTTGCTGACACTTAATGAAATTCTAATACGAGAACAGAACTTCCTATTAGACCGATGAGACAGAGGAAGACTTCCACCGCACATTCAGTTATAAATCAGTTTGTTTGTTGTTTATTTCTTTTTTGACAGGCAAAATTATACAGCTTTTTGTACTGAAATACAATGTTAAGCTAACTCATCATTCAATGTTGTGCAGATAAGACAAGCTGAGTTTTATGTGTTAAGGCTTCTCTCATCCTAGCAGCTCCATACAAAGTAAATAATTAGCAGCTTTGAAAAGTCCATTAACAAGCTTAACGAGCTTAACGAGGGCCTCTGTGGTTGGGTTCCACCATCCCACGGTTGCTAAGACTTAAAGCCTGTTTTCAGAAACAGGATTATTTAGAAACATTAGTATGAGGAGAACTGGCATGACTGAACCTAAAATGACTTAATAAAGTGGATCTCCCCTGTGGCAAAAATAATGGATTTAGACCACGAGGTTGAACTTTGGTTCACAAACCCCTGTGGCTGTTCCGCTTGTGGATTGAATTTGTGATTTTCTTGAGGAATTTAGAGTGAGCAGTGTAAGAAGCGATTGTAAGGGACTCAGATGATAGTCGTATTGCTCATGTAATGTAGGTTCTCCTTTCAAAGCTCTGCAGGTCATTGTGTTTCATTGAAATATACTAGTTTGTCTGAGGCGTTCCAAGAGAAATAAACAGGCATGAAGCTGATATACACGATTATAGAGGTACAATATGAAATTAATGTGTGGATAGCATATAGCCTGGATAAGTGGCTGAAGTTGATTTCTGACGTTTGTAGACTCCTGTGCAAATCTGAGCACACAATGTAAAACATAAATCTGTAAAAATAACAGAAAAGTACTGGCAGCTCATTAAACACAACATTATGCATTAAGTAACTCTAAAATAAAAAAACTGGTAAAACACAGGTAAAAAAAAAAATAAAAGTCATCGCAGTGACCTCTTCTGTCAGAAATATTTAATACCACTGAATCAATCTAAATAAATTATTTATGCCAACAAAAGATAACATGATAAAATGTTATTCAATTATTGGTGTTTAAATTAAAAGTCAAATAATTTCACAAGGAAACATCCATTAACATGTTTTGTTATGATATTATAATATGTTATAATAATTTTTTAATATTATATCATATTATATTATAGTGGTACTATGTGGGGGAAATTATGCTGCATTCATGACATCTAGTAATTACCGTAATTCCAAGATGACATCATGACATCTTACCCATAGCTTTCCATGTTGTCGGACTCAAAGGAAGCACCTAAATAGCTCCAAAATGAACGTGACGGTGGTCACGTGGTACATTTGTCACTGGTCCAAGTCGTAACTCTCAGCACATGAGGCTTTGGCATTGAAATTGTTGCCATAGAAACACATTATTTAGATAGAGTAGAATGTCACATGTTCTAATCTCGGAATTATGATATGACGTGAAGGCAGCTTTAGCGTACACAATACATTGAATCTGTAATTTGGACCGATACTTATATACGGTACCAATATATCACGGTTCTGTAAAAAGAGATTTTACATTAACTGAGAATCTCAATTAAGGCTTTTTTCGAATTTATACCTTCTTAGGTGAATGAATTCTTAGATCGTTCAGAATTGCAAAATCCCATGATGGTCTTGATTGATGATTGATATGGGGTAATGATCTGTGTGTGAGAGCGAGATCGATTCAGGTGTGAATAATGCAACTGTAATTGATATTAGGCTTTGTGTGATTGGATTAGTGCATTGCCTGTGTGAGATGCTGTATTGATTATTCAGAGCTCTAAATTGATACACAAGTTAATAATCCTGTAAATGTCAATGAGAAAAGCATGCCATTTACCATAAGATATCATGGACTTGTAAAGGCAATTAAAACAGTCATGGAAAGCTCATATTTAGTTTGAACTGCAGTTGACTTTCTGATGCAAAACTTTCCAATAAACTAAAGACCAGAAACCGCATATACATACACACACAGAGGTAAACATCATTTCAGGTTGTCATAGAGAAATCCATCAGTATGCATCTCAGACAGGTGGTATATACTGTATACCTTATACTATGTTGGATGTATGGATCATTGAACTGATTTTAAAAATGTCTTACCCATCAAATTTGAAGTAAATCAGTCCTGCACTGAAGATTGTTTTCATCGTATCTTTCCACACCTAGTTTGTGATGGTGGGGTGTTTTTCTGTCTCAAATTGAGTAGCTGTTCCCTGGAATGACATCCCGAGGGATGCTCAAATGCGGTGTGAAACACTACTTGTCAAAACTGCCTATATACAGTAGACTGAATTTTAGCCGCCATATGTGAGCTGATATGCAGCATATGGCACCTGCTTCAAATTTGTTATGATTGCAGTCAGTGTTCCCCTGTCTAGTCATTTGTGGACTCCCATGTTGTATGTGTCTGTCTTTCCCTGTCGCGATCTTAGACTCTTATTTTGAAAATGTCTGTTCCCTTGTGTCTCCGCCACCTTGTTTGTCACTATGGTTTTTCATTAGCTCCTCGTCCCTTATCATCTCATCCTCCCTCTTGTTTGTCATGTGTACTTAAAGAGTCGGTTGTGTTCCAGTCTCCGCAGAGCATAGCGTTTCGTTTTTTCTGGTTTGTGTTCGGTTTTCCTTGTGGTTTTTCTGTGTACCAGTTCCAGCTTTGTTTTGGATTTTTGCCTTTGCCTCACCCCTTGGATACTGTTTGCCGATCGGCCGACCCTGCTTGTTTACTGGACTATTCTTGGGTCTTGCCTCTAACATAGCAGCTCACTGTGTTGCCGACCCCATCTGTTTGACCACGACTTTCAATAAAGCTCATACATGGATCTGCACGTCACCTACGTTACAAAATGCTACGCCCAACAAGGATCCAGAAGCTTTCTGAGTTGATAACAGGTGATGGACATAGCTAAGATGTTGTTGGCACTTGAGCAGGACTTTCGACCACTCAAGGATTATATTCGTGAATATCGGAACCTTGTCTATTTGTCTGATCTGCCAGACTGCATCCTCATAGACGTCTTTTGTCAGGGCCGCTCCGATCGAAATTAATCCGCGAGGGTCCCCGGTCATCGCTTGCAGACTTTTTAGGCTTTGCCTTGTCGGCAGTGGGTTCGGCACTCAATGTGGGTGTCGCGGAGGAAGAACTTGACATGGAATGGAGGATGCACCATAGTGTGATCTCAAAATGGCGATGACAACGGAGGCAGATTGCGAAATGGTGGACATCGTGGCACTCCGTGCTGTCGCAGTGGCCTTTGAGAAGCCAAGTCAATATACAGCAGACCTGCATAAGATAAGAAGCTTCATGGATCTTTATGACTCAAATCAAGCTATTGTCAATCTGCACAAGCCAGGCCAAGCTAATGGTGATTTTCACCAACCAGGGGTGCGTTTTCCGAACAACGATGTAACTCACAGATTAACCACCTTAGTACAATACATTGTTTTGGAAACCAACAATTTACACACGACTGTTTCCCGAACATGGTCGCATCTCCGTCGTTTGAACCACATTAGTTCAACACGCATGTGGTAGAGGAATAACTTATGCTATTTAACTGATCAGAGATCTCCAAGATGCTGCTGTATTGAACATGACACTTATGGACTAATTTTGCTTTATTTGATCTTTTGTTCCCTCTTACATCATACTCCAGGGTTCCCTTAGCCATTTATGAACAATTTTAAAAGACAGCGTTTAGAATAGACGTGGAAAAATACATAATTAAAATGCATTTTATATTTAGATAGAATGCAAGATAAAGAAAGTAGCGCATGTTAGTTTGCTTCTTGTGCCCAATTAAAAACCACAGTCTTACTAGCAAGAAACTATGCTACTAACCACAGGTCCAAAGCTGTAGTTCTATCCATGTATGTTTGTGATGTTGATATTAGTTTGAACTATGCTTTTGTGAAACACAGAATCTTTGAACTATGCTGCTAACAACGGAACTTGCGACCATAGTAGGCTAACCATGCTTTTGGAAAACGCACCCCAGGTCTGGTCACTGCTGATCATTACTTTTTTTGACAGATTACCTTGGAGTCCTTGCACCCACCATCGTGGATGACTCCCACCGGAAATGGTTGTTTACACGCCACTGTTTCAGTGCACAGCACAAACAGGAGCATTGCACTCACCATGTGGATCGCTCATGCAAGGAATGTTCACAACGCACCCTCCGTCTCAGCAGCAGACCTCAAAAGTAGGAGCTCACGCACCCACCATCTTGTACAGCTCCTGCCAGAGATGGTCATATTCTAGACAGCACACCAAACACGCTTATTTTTTTTTGTTTAAATTACAGGTAAGGACGAACTTGTGAAATTATGTTTGCAAACAAATTTCTGGTGGAGCGCGCACAGGTAATTAATCAAGTCTGTCTCCCTCTTTCCTAATCATCCTATCAGAGCAAGATATACTTTCTATAAATAGTACAGGCCCCCATTACCTTAGTGTCTCGCCCATAGCCTCTCTCCTCCGCCCCTAACTCAGCTATTCCGTACTATCCTTCCTCCGGGTGGAGCATTTGGGGATCGGGCTGGACACTGCGTTTTGTCTAACTCTCGCGGCCAAAAGCATTAAAAACCCCAGGGCTCAGGAATCTGCCGAGCTCTGAGCCCTCTCCCCGGACAACGCACCAAACACACTTATTATTTTGATTACATTACAAGTAAAGATGAACTTGTGAAAGGTTATTCAAAGTGCTTGAAGTGCGAAGAGTTTAATGTTCCTCACATGCATCTCAAATGCTGTTTTCACTTGTTTATTAAACAAAAATTAAATGAGGAAAGCTAAATGAAATTAGTCATAATATAACAAAGCTGTAACCATATGAAATATATAAGAACATTTGAGATTTTGCTAAAGATATCCTTTATATTTTCTTTATATAACAACACCTGGAGGTCGATCGAAATAGTTATTTTCATTGATAACGATAACCACTGTAGGTTGGACTGTATTGACCGATAACCAATACTCAAGCTGGCCAGCCATTGACATTTTTTAGATCTGCTTTACAGAAAATCTGAATCTTAAAATTTTACAATGATATGAAAATGTACTGTATATATCTAAAGCGTCCGGCTCTGTGCAGGTGTATCGTGTCAGAACAAACTTCAGAAATCGATTATTGGTGCCGATTAATCGGCAAAACAAATCAATCGCTCAACCTCTAAAATACCCCTGAAACAGAGAGATTGTGGGTGTGTTAGACATGTATATTGGGAGTGTGTCGTCCAATAATGAGTCTATTGATTTGATTGACCTGAATTAGTGGATGTAACAGAGGTTTAGAGTTTTATGATTAATTAGGGAGAAAATCACCTTGCGAGTCCAGAAAGAATCAGAGGAGGGGGTAAAGACAGAGTAAAAGAGACGTTTAATGGACTTGGGACATGATTATTGATTAGCTACCCTGCAGCTAAATTAATTTTTCCAATCTAGCATTAATTAACAGAAATTCCCCAGTGAGAGCAGCATGTGTAAGTGGAATGAGAGAGCCTATGTACTGAATTAGGGATTTACACACACACATTTATTTCTTCATTGGATGAAAAAGAGAGAAAATTAACAGTTATGAAAGACAGAAGATTGGTGATATGTTTTTATTTTTTGGTATTTTTATGGTTTCATTTGTGGGTCATTCACAAAATATAGTGACATGATAGTGATTCAGTTTTCTTTCTATGTTGTTTTGCTTTTAAAATACTTGTTACACTAATGCTTTAGTGAAATGAAATTAGATCAACATAAATTCAGTTGAATAAAATGAATATAAAAATGGGACATGGAATGTTTTAAGCACTCAGAAAATTTTAATAATATGCAAAACAAAAAGACTTAAATCAATTTCATTAAGGCATAGTTCACCGAAAAAATGAAAGTTCTGTCATTAATTACTCACCCTACTGT
This sequence comes from Enteromius paludinosus, assembly GCA_032361165.1. NCBI lineage: Eukaryota > Metazoa > Chordata > Actinopteri > Cypriniformes > Cyprinidae > Enteromius > Enteromius paludinosus. The sequence continues at coordinate 8,754,402 of JAUMHQ010000061.1, read as the reverse complement.
CATTCCAAGACCTTCATTCATCTTTACAACATACATTTTCAATAAAATCTTTCAGCTTATCAGATTTTGGACCCTCCACAGACGGTAACACAGCTGAAATGTTCCCAGAAACCCAGTAATGAGCCAGAAACAGTAAGGACATCGGCAAAACAGATGTAAACAATTTTACAAAGCTGTGAATATATTTTTATTTTGCGCAAAGAAAGCTAAAATATCTTTTAAAAAAATGTTATTAATCGAGAGCACCACAGAGGTACAGACAGACTCTAAATAATGGTGGAAGACATGATTTGGAAAAGATTAAGTCTTGTTTAGGCTGTCAGCTCAAATCTGATTTTGTGCATAACCCGATAAATAACTGAATTGGAATATAGTTCATTGCCATTTAAATCTACATCTAAATATGATCAGATTTGGGCTGAATGAGGCCAAAAAGTATTATTGTATCTTTATAAAGCTGTGATTGAACCACTGATGTCACTGACCCTTTTGACCCTTAATTATCTTCAGAGCCTGAAAGTCTGACTAAGTGATTCTCTTATAAACATTCCACTCTGAAAGAATGAAAACAAGCCCAGTGACATTTACAAACACACTTCACAGGCAAACACGAGACAGTACAGACAGAGTTACGGTGTCACTGAGAGTTCATCTCTGTCGCTGCAGCCCGGTTACGCCCCTCGCTGTGTTCGTCAATAGCTTTTAATTAGTGAGAGTGATTAGAATACGTCCGAGTGAGAAAGAGGGTGAAGCTACTAATTTATCACTCCAACATGCAGATCAATCACAGTGAGAGTGATTAGTGTTCCTGTCATCCTTCATTATTCTGCTGAGAATTTCTCATTAATCGATCACATCCCTTCTAAAAAGCATCCACAAAAGAGGTCAGATCTGGCGCCCAGAGCCCGACCCCACAGCGGAGGGGGAATGGAGAGAAAGAAAAGGATAGAAGTGAGATAATCAGCATGTCTTTTGTATTTGAAATGAGATGTCACGTTCAGCTGCAATAAGCAGGATATTGAGTGATGCATGTTCAGTTGAGCCTGTGGCTCACTGCTGTCTCACCTATCTATCTGTCAGTCTGTCTGTGTGTCTGCCCATGCCTCCATCTTGAATATCAGATATTAAAGGGATAGTTTACCCAAAAATGAAAATTTTATGTTTATTTGCTTACCCCCAGGGCATCCAAGATGTAGGTGACTTTGTTTCCTCAGCA
>JAUMHQ010000061.1:8704434-8743174 GCA_032361165.1 Enteromius paludinosus | reverse complement strand
GTTTTAACGAGGTGTTTAAACCCGCTTCGCTCCACTGTAGCCAAGGGAGTCATATCCTTTGCGATGTACAGAGACTGTAACCGCCTGGCAGAAGCCCCTCCCACGACGCAAATTCGCGATTACTGGGAAGCGAATTTCACGTGCGAATGAAGCGAGTAAACTCAAAATCCAAGCATCCAACTACACATGGATTGCGGGACGTATTCGCGCAAGTCATGTCTGGTTTGAACTTAGGGTAATGTAACGGATTGGGGTCACGTGACTCCACGCACGGTAGTGTTTTTAAAGAGAAAGTAATTGAAATAATTGAACCGGAAGAATTTTATCTATTATAGATTCTGAATGTCGATTTCGATGAATCGCCCAGCCCTAAGTGATACCCTAATACCGGTTTTGCAAAACTCCTTTGTAAGCCTAATATTTTTGTGAGTGGGCAAGTCAGTCATATCAACCCAGTCACACAGCAATTCGTACATATTTTACATGGTGGATTATTCGTACAAATTTGCACGACATCACTTGTACACATTTTTGCTAAATCGTACGGATTTTACGAGTTGCCAATTCATATGAATTTGTACGAATGACCTACACCTAATATGGTCATATAGGTTTGGAATGACATGAGGATTAGAGAAGTTTAGTCGCACTATTTAAATGTTCAATAAGTCATTCTCTATCATCAAAGAAATTTCGACATGATGTCTTTAACCTAAAGGATTGCGCTTGAAGGCCTGTGTATGCATTTTCACACTTTCTCATGACGTTTTTAATATTAAGTGACTAATCATTAACTCTTGTAAATTCCCAGATCAAAACATTTCAGGAAACATTCACTTCCTTCTATTAAGACGCAGCCAGCTGTCATCCATACATTTTCTTTTGCTAGATAAGATCATTAAACGAAGGGTTTACACCACTTCTGAACTAAAATAGGCAATACTATAGTTTACTTTGATTTAAATAATGCGTGTATTATAAGTGGTGTCAAGCTAACATTTGGAAAATTTAATTGGTAATTTCACATTATGTCTTAACTTTGGGCGGTCCAGGCTTGAGTCATATAATGAGTCAAAGATATTGCTCCATCTGGCACCATAAAAAAGGTAAAATAGTGAATTTTGTATTGTGGGAAACCGTATCCCACACATGTCTGCAAATTTCAAATGGGTTATCTCTGTATTCTGTCTGTAAAGATAATTAACATGGTAAAAGCATATACTTACTAGAAAATGTAGCAGTAGTAAGAGAAGTATGAACAATAATAATAATAATAATAATAGCAGCTGTGAACTAGTTGAACACTTAGCAGCTGTCTATAACATTCAGAGCTGTAGAAAGCCATATTAAACCCATTCTCTAAGTGAATGACTCTGTCATCCATTTCTTTTCTCTTATTTAATCTTCCCAGTCATTTCAAACTGTATGCTGTTAAGTCTTTCTACGCTGCTGTTTAAACTTTCCAGGAAAATGCATTTGGTGTTTACCAGATGTTTTGATAAAGGTTGAATTTGAGGTTTATTTAGATTTACTAGAGCAATTTATTTAAAATTCTTGGGGTTTTGTTATTCTTTTGTGCATCTCAGAAATGCATACTCGTGTCCAGCGTAATTAAAGCGTCAGGCTTGATGATGGGTTTATTCTCTGTGATCTGTAACGGTCAGTGTCGGAGAGAAGTGGAAAATCCACTTCTACAAACTTATTTAAACCATTTAGTGTTTGGGCTAAATGTAACCTGTGAAACAGATGGAGGTTACAGATTGGACACAGGGTTTGAATCTGATTTAACATTATATTCACGTACAAATAAATGAACCCAGATGCTAGACAGATGCTAACTTAAAAGTCTATACTTGGTGTTCATGTAGATGTCTGGGGATATACAATAATAGGACTAACATGAAATGCATCCAACAAGGGATGTGTATTGTGGACATGTTGTACATTCTAACTATTTAGAATATTAATAAATACTTGATTTTCCACATTAGATCTTTGGATTAGTGGTGATGTAGGTGTCCGCATGATACAGGTGTTTTTGTCCTCTGATGTGTTGAATTCAGGACACAGCTGAAGTGATGGAGAAGGATATGTGCAAGTAAATGGGACATGTGTTTGGGCACATGTAGGTCTCGATGATGACAGACAGCATTGTGCCAAATTATTTTTATTTCTGTACTTGGATTGATCTTCTCTACCCAGAATACGCAGAGGTGAATATCTAGTCACATTGTGTACTGAATAATAATGTTTATTTAAAAAAAATTTGTTATCAGACTTCTTGGAAGAAATTTTGCAGATAAGAAAAAAGATTAGAAAATAGAAAAACTGAAATTGAAATACCAAATGAAGAAAATGCCATAAAACTGCTTTTCAGTTTCTGAAAACTAGGTGAAAATCCTTTAAAAATGTAAACAGAAACTGTTAAATTCAATTCGTCTTTGACACAAAGCAGCATGCGTGTGAAATGATCCAGGTTTAATGTAGTTTAATTAATGCTGGCTGATGATGGACCATCTGTTGACTGACTGGTCGACCATCCTGACCTCTCCCTTCTCGAGATTTAAACACCACCTGACCTGCACTGAGTGGGCAAGTCTTATTGGACATTTGCTCTCTCTTAGTCTTGTGCTTTTGACAAAAGATCAGCACTGTCAACTCTCAACCTATGACTAGTCAGCATCCTGCAGCTCCCAGTGGAGAAATATTAGGCCGTAACCTTTACTCCTGAGTGCCTGACTGAGACACACACACATGTCTGCAATGGAGAGCAGTTCAGGACATCCGCAGACTCTCATGAGACCACTGAACCAGCAGCCTGTCCAATACTGCAGTCTCAGGAGGAAAGAGCCTCTTCATGGCTTAATTGGGCCATACTGAAGCATGCTGGGAGATGCACAAACTATAAAAGGAGAGATTAAAACAAACACGCACATTGCATAGATGTTGCTGTGACATTGTTCTCCTTTTTAAAAATGCATTTCATATTACAACCTGATGGTTTTTCAGTAACCAGAAGTATTCGTTTTGCTTATGTTTTTGCAAGGCTATCATACATTATATTAATGATTTATAAATAACTGCACGCCAGTTAAGCTACACTGCCCATATGAGAGCATTTGCAAAGTCAGCGGAAAACAAAAAAAAACGCTTATTTAAAGTCTTAACACACACACACCTTGATTTTTCCTGTCTCAGATTTCAGCCAGATTAAATGCATACATTTCTGCATCATTAAAAAAAACAGCTGGTAGGATTGCGTCCGCTTTGTGTGAGGTGATCTGGCTCCAGTTTATCTGGTATTCTGCTGGGATTTCAGTATGAAGAGTGTTACGAAACATATCAGCATTTTAAAGTCCTCAATTCTGCAGAGGTTTCCACTTGGTTTTATTAGTTTGTGTAACAGTATACAAATCACCAAAAAAATCATAAATCTGCTACTTGTGAAGGTGATTGGCAGATTTACTCAGTGTTACCTGGGAATCTGCCGGCCCAAACTCAAGGCACGATTCGTCAGCCGAAAGTGCTTGCAGGTCCCCTACCCTCTTGATGGAGGCCAGTGCATTAGGGGCAGAGTCTTCATTGATAAGAACTTCGGCTCAACTCCTGGCTCAAATGGGGCCTGTTGTAGTGCTCTCAGCACTAAAGACAGGTCTCCCTGAGGAACCTGATGACCAGACCATGCTTACCAACTGATCTATGGGGTCATGGTTTGCAGTGAAAGTAGCCACATAGACTTTAAGATACAGCTTTCGCTCCAACCCCTGCTGCAGGAATGAAAGCACGACTCTGATCGGCATCTCTAGGGGTTCTCTCCTTGAGGAAAAACACCACTCGAGGAACAGGTTCCAATTTAAAGCATAGGCACATCTCGTGGATGGCGCTCTCACTGAAGATATGTCAACTACCCCTTGGGGTAGTTCACCTAGAACCTCTGCGTCCCATCCAGGGACCAGACATGAAGTTTCCAGAGGTCTTGACCCGGGTGCCCTGGGTGTCTCTGAGTCAGAAGGTCCTTCCTCAGAGGAATCGGCCAAGAAGGGGCTGTCATGAGGAGCTTAAATTCTGGGATACAGGTCTGGGTTGGCCAATAGGTCGCCACTAACAGGACCTGCTCCTCGTCCTGCCTGACCTTGCACAGTATCTATGCTAGAAGGCTCACTGGGGGAAACTCATATTTGCGCAGGCCCCATGGCCAGCTGTGTGCAAATGCATCCGTGCGTTCCCTCAGTCAGGGAGTAAAACAACTGTTAGTGGGAGGTCTCTGGGGAGGCAAACAGGTCTACCTGGGTGGATCTGAAACGCCCTCAAATCAGCTGAACCTTCTGAGGATAGTCTCTATTCTCCAGGAAGTGCAGCTTGCGGTAGTTCTTCTACTGCCTGGTTGCACAAGCCTGGAATGTTAATGGCCCAAACGACCTCAGACGCTTCCAACTCCAGAGGAGGAGGTGGCGGGTGAGTTGCAAAGTTGCAACGCAGACCTTGTCAGTTGAAGTACGCAACGGTCACAGTGTTGTCTGGTCCCGTCCAAACTCCTGAAACTGTTGGCTGTTGTACGTGGCCCTCCAGCCGGTGGTGGAGGCATCTGTGAACACCACAGCATGCCTGGCGACCTGCTCTAGGTTTACTCCTGCCAAGACTTATCCATGAAAGCCACCTCAACGTGCTTCAAGCCCAGGCATGAGAGGCAGCAATTGTGACCATCACCTGGCACCAGGTTACGGCCGCATCAAGAAATGCACGGGTGGACGGGCATCTTTAAATAGACAAGTCTTTAAAAATACGAGTCTTTAAAAAAAGCGCTACTCTTTTATAAAGCTCTTTAGTGTGCTGAGGTGCACAGGGGAGATGGCTGCTTGCACACAACTGGGGGTAGTGCAATCTGATGTGGCAATCCACTCGACACAGGAAACCACCCCCGCTGACAACGCCGTACACCAGCCACTTGATTCCTCAAAGTAGGACAGGGAGCAGAAGATCTGAAACGCTTGGCTCTAAAGCTGAATATGCGCTGCACCAGCTGCCCATTTATGCTCGCGCTGTGATCAGCTGCCGCTGGATGCAATCAGTGCATGCCAATGTTCATTGGCTTGTTTTAATACACTCAAAGCAGATTGGTCTCTCGAAGCAAGATCCCAATTGTGTATGTCATATCCGACATGACCTGGAGTGACCGACTGAAAGGGAACATATAGTTGTGTAAATATTTTTGACAGCCAGTAAGGACTTCATCCTGGACACCAGTAGAACTGCTCTTTGAAATTGAGTTTAGTGGGAGTTTCTTTCTCAGAACATGAGTGTTTGGGATTTCAGTGTTGGCAGTGATGTAAAACGTGTCCTAATTCTTGAAGAGTGAACAGCTGCTGAGATATTTCAGTGTCTCATAAATCAGTGTTATCTTTGCAACCCTCCAATGTTTTGGCTGTGTTTAACATCGCACCGATGCTCTAATAAGAACATCATGTAGCCTAATGTCAGTGGAGAGACATGCCTTTAATGTAAAACCAAGTGACTGGTCAATTTTGATGTGATCTGAGACTGTGTTTGCTGGGATGACAAAAGCTGTTCTCTCTACTAAAACAAAATGTGCCAATCATTTTTTAAATGACTTTGCAATCTCTCTTATTTGTACTGGCTTGACATGCAGTAACAGGGTTAGTTTCAGTTCATCTCTCTTGAACATTTGGCAACGTAATCAGTACACGTTGTTTAGCACCAGCTGACATCAAACCTCACCGCACTATTTATGCTAACAAACACTTTGCACTGCACTAAAATTAAACAATTACCCAAAACTGCTTAATCGTTACTTCATACTTCGAATAGGAGATGTGTACACTGTCATGCGTTTGTTTTGTTTTTTTCAAACATGCAGGCCTTGGCAATTCCAATGATTTTGCAAATGCCGTTTTATGGTCCTATTCTTAAACCGGTTTAATACAATGAAACTACCTTGTCATGCTGGCTCAGACATAAAGTAACCTATTATCCATTTCCTCTAGAGCTGGTGATTTTCACGGAAGAATTGCCACAAATTTCAGATTTTACTATTTCTTTCAAGTTTGAAGGCAGATTTTTGCTCCTACGTGAGTATAGAAACCAGGGCCTATATTTAGAAAAATCGTAATGCTAAAGGGTCACACCAAGGACGAGATCAATAAATATATAGTTCTACAAATATTTCTCAGTATTAAAGTATAGCAGAACACAGCACAACTATGATAAAGGCACAGAAACAATATTGTTTAAATCACTTTCGGAACAATTTTGTTTTTCAGCTGATGAATGATATAAACATTAACACAATGCAACAGCATAACGAGCTTGAGAATTTAAAGCGGCAGGCGCAAATGCACTAATAAACAGACTGTATCGTGAGAAACCTTGAGAAAAAGAAAAAACTCAGACGAGCAGAGAGACAGAAAGATAAAAAGCAAAAGAGTAAAATGTCTGCGGAACGGTAAGGTAAGAAGTATGACCCATGTAAATATCGGATCAGCGTTCCAGCGCTGGAGAGAACTCAAGGAGTTGAAGGCCTGCAATTGGAGGCCAAGGTTGTTTTGGTGCTTCTTGATAGGCGAGTTACACTGGATGTGATAAAGCGACCGCTGAAAATCATTTACAATTCAAGTAAGCACTTCATAAATAGAACAGCAGTTTTTTGTCGTAGATTTGTCTCAACGCTAGCATCCCATGTAAGTTAGCATTACTGATTATAATGACTTCTATAGTATTTTGTTGCACCACTCGCGTCCCGTACAGACAGTGTAACATTGGTACTGCTTTGTTTCAAAGAACTCGTTGACTGGGTTGCTTAAACTACCTTTGCGTGGGGCGGAGCTATCAAAGGGGCAAGACCCTTTTGGCGTAGGGGCATGTTTGTTTTGGTGATTTTCAAATATCAACATTGGCTTCCAGAAGTCATATGCCTTTAAAAAAGCACATTTGTCAGTGTAGTAGCTTGAGTTAGGATACAGATGTAAATTAATATTCATAAATAAAATGTTTTTTTTATGGGGAAATGTAAGTTTTATTAAAATTAACCACTGGTCTTCCATAGTAGCATACATTTAGATCACGATGACCACAATTAAAAACTGTTGTGTTAACATAGCACCTCTGTACCATGTTAAACATGTAGGTATTTGTATGAAAAACGGTAGTCTAAATGCATATAGTATAAATGCACAGAGTGCTTAGGTAAGTTCTGCCTGAAGCAACAGTGAGAGGACTTAATTAAAACTGGACCCGTTACCCCCATCTGTTTTATCCTTTCTGATATATTAGCCTTCCTCCTCTCTGAGGCACTTGGAGTGATTTAGCCTCCACTTCCCCGAGCACGCATACCAGCCTGAGAACATGACTTTCACGCTCAAATGAATGTTTTCTGTACTCTGGAGCCTGAGGGACTCTGTTCACTAGAATTAAAGACCGCATGTGAAGGCATCTGAGCCTATTCTCTGTTACTTGTAGGGTAAAGGACATTTGATGTGTCTAGGTCTTGTATGTTTGTGTATTTTGACATCAGCGGAGTTAAAGAGTAACTGTCTAAAGCAGTTACATTCAAACTACAAGCTGTTTACACAGTGTTTGTGCTCACGCTTCGTTCATTCACATGCTGTGCTTTTGCTCTGTCCGTGTGGGTAACTTTCCCTGAATTGGACCTCATCCAGTGTGGACTAGTATGTGACACAGTTAACAGGGTTGAGAACTACTGTGTGAATCGTCTTTGTCAGTCAGTCTTCATGTACGTTTGGCTCAAAATTATTTTCTTTTTCTTCTTGCAGACTGATCCAGTGTCTTTGAAGCTCGGCTGATCTTTCTCCTCTTCTTCGTGGTCGTTGTCCGTGTGTGCGCGTGTGAAGATGCCGCCAGCGACAGGAGGGCCGGTGGGCTACACACCTCCAGAGGGAGGCTGGGGCTGGGCAGTGGTGGTAGGGGCTTTTATCAGCATTGGCTTCTCCTATGCCTTCCCCAAGTCCATCACAGTGTTCTTCAAAGAGATCGAGGTGATCTTCAATGCCACCAGCAGCCAAGTGTCATGGATCTCATCGATTATGCTGGCTGTCATGTATGCAGGAGGTCAGTTTCATTTACTGCTGTCACGTCTGTCCATCCTGGTACTTACTGTACTTATTTATCTCCCTGTGAGCATTAAATTAAGAATTTAACTTTTTAAATTTATTTACTTAGCAAATTACAGATAAACATGCACCCCGATTGGATATTTTATTCTGATGATAATCAGTGTTTGGAGAAGTAGGAAATCATAAGTTTATAAGTTTGGGGTTTGATAAGATTATTTTTAGTTTATAAAAATGTCTGTAATCGTTCATGTTTAATAACATATTTTTGTCTATATAACTTGAGTTGCTAATTGATTTGTGTAATGTTCTAGCACATTTCTCTTCCGTCATAATTGAATACCATCCAGTTAAACATGAAGCCAACTGAAGTTCATGCCTTAAAGGGTCCAAATCGTTGTTTGACATCACATTCTTTTCCTTATGCGTGTAACACAGCTCTAAATGAATGAAAACACCCTGCAACGTTTTGAAATTGGAATATTAAAATTAGTCCAAAGCCATTTATGAACATTAGTATATTGCCCGCCCACTTGTTGGTCTTTTCATGTTTCTCTGAATAAAAATGCTAATTCATTCTTTGCACTAGGTGGCACTTTTGGATCGTTAAAAGCTCACAAACACTGCTTTAAATCACCAGAGGGGTTTGAAAAAATGAATCGTCAGGACGATTCTAAGGGCCTGACGATGGAGGAATATTATCTAAATATTCATGGTTTGAAAGGGATGGAAAATAGACAGGCCTGTACTTCAGTTCAATGGATGTTGGTCTCCGTGCCAGTCAAGTGTATGAAATCTGTGAATTGTTAAATTCTGTATGCTGGGTACTGCTCTCTCTGTAGATGTTTCATTTGTGTTGGGGTTGTGTTCTGCTTGAGTGAAATAAATTCAGAACCGAAACACAGCTGTGTTTAAACCACCCACAAGCTTTTTACAACCGAAGTGCAGGGCTGTGCATATGTTTGTTTGCAAAAGTTTTTACAAGTTTTTCAAATTTATTTTTTTAATTAATCTGGTTAGGTAGAGGCATGTTTAAACTGGTTTTATAAACTTGATGTTCTTCCAGGTAATCACCCAGAATTCTATGCCGATCAGACGGTTAAACCACACTTCTTTACTACTTTGTAGTTGGAAATTATGGCGATTGAAAATGCATTTAGGATGCCTAGCCAGATTAAAAGGGACTGCTGGGAAGAAGGTTTGGTTTAAGTTTGTTAAGAGTTGCTGAGTCACTTGACACAACGCTAGGGAGGATACAAACTTCTAGTATGACTAATATTTGCAGTAAATACCTTGTAAGAGTGTTTGGGTGAGGACAGTTCAGACTGATGACGTCACTTCCTTAGAGAGCGTGTCTGTGGTTTCCATACAGACTTCATTATGTTCATGTGTCTCTGCACGTAGCCTGAAATCATCAAAGAGGCTCTTCCTTTCACCTATAACCTGTTCTTGCACCAGTTGGTGTAAATATGCATGTCTTTTGAAAGGAAAAGTGTAGTAAATGTAGCCTAAATGTTAGGCAAATGTGCTGTACCCTTGTGAATTAATCAATCCTTTTCTCTTTCTGTCTTTTTCTTCTTCTAAAGAAAGTTAAGGTTTAGGTTTTATTCAGCAAGGATGCATTAAACTGATCAATTTTTGATCAACAGCAAAGACATAAATCAAAACAATATAAATCTTCAAAAGACATGTTGACTGGAGTAATATATATATTAATATTAATTTAATTGAATTAATTTAACAATGTTTAACATTACTTCTTACACTTTATTTTTGATTGAAATGTAGCCTTATTGAGCATAAGAGACTTCCGACCCCAAACTTTGGAACAGTAGTGGGCTATATATTTTTTGCCTATTAATTAAAATAATATTAATTCAACATTTAAAATACACTTGACACTGCACACCATGGAGCTTCTACTAGTTTTATGTTTTTGCTTTTATTTTTTGTAGTCAAAAACGAGATTACATCTTTCATTTGATCAAAAGGTCAATCTGTGACCTTTGTACCCTTTATTGGTCAAACACTTTGTTGCTGTAGGATTTGCAGGTGAGAGTTCACCAAAGCTGAACATTAGTTTTGCAAAATGGGATCAATACCAGGGAGGAGTCAATACCAGGGATTCCCAAACTTTTTCGTCCTCTTAGCCCCTTTGATCTGAGGTATATACTTTTCTACACATTTATGTTCAAATGTAAATGTAACACATTTGCATGTTTTCATTTTATTGTTGTCTAACTGTCACATGACTTGCAGACTTTATTATTTTGAATAAGTATTTCATTTGAATTGTACCCTTTTAAAATGTACTGATTTGCCTTTCCTGAACTCGCACACCCCCTGCCCTTCGCTCCACAAACCCTTTGGGAAATCATGTTCTGTATATGCAGTTAAGTATGCCTGTACGTAAGTGATTTGAATATAGTGTCATGGCCCCTTTAGTCTTAAACATTTAATTCAAAATCCAGAATCTTTCTGAGTGGGATGGTCTAGTCACTTCCCACAGACATGTGTGTTCTCACCCGTTTCCCATGACTCATGTCAGCACTGATATGAAGTTATGCCATATAATATCCCGGTGTGATCCGTGCCCACATCCCTGGCTGTTTTCAGCCGTGTAAAATGGTTGATTTTCCTTGAGTGTTAGTGGGACTCACACTGCTGCTCCTGCAAGTCGTAAAAGTACAAGCAGCTCCCAGACTGAACATCTAATGCCTATCCTCTGCTGACTCTCACGTCTCTCTGAACCAGATTATATAATCGTGCATGTGTGTATTTGAATCACTGCGGTCTTTGTCTCTTTTTTTGGGCCTGGAAAGGATGGGCAGTTCGGTGCTACACAAAGCCTGTCAGAATAAATTAATTTGAGGAATGTGACTGGGGGACGGACAAATAGCTTTGAACTCTGATTGGCTGTGTGAAACGGATGAGAGAGGTCCTCCTTCTTATGATTGATTAGCCTTCGTGGCGAACCGGCATGTGCAAAGTTTGTAGATATTTCATTTTGTAAACATATCAAATAAGAGTTTATCATATTTTTGGTGTCCATACATTTCTGTACACTATTCATCACCTTTTTTTCTTCTTCTTCTTTTAAAGCTACCCAACATGTTAGCTTTAGCTGGGGCTGTGTGTACTCAGTACTGTTTGCTATGACATTTTTATGGAGCTGCGCTAGATTCTTCTGCACTGTGTTTCAGTTTTTCTCAATAACACTATGATAGATTTGTCTGATATAGGTATGGTTATTATAGCAACTGTGCCAAACATCACTGCATCTTTTCTGTGTTTATCATTTTAAAAGTTTTAGTTGCTGTGTTGAACAAACAACCACTTTGTAAAGGTTATTCAGCTCTGGCTGCTCTAAATGGGGCCTTTCACAAGAAAAGCAGAGCACTGACCAAGCAGTTTATTTATTCACCATGAAAGCAGGCCTCTTTCTGTGTTTTTGTGTTGGAGTATGTTTATTACTACAATACAGATCAAGAGTGAATAAATACTATATTTAAGCATTTAATTAGTGTAGCGTGCAGTTGTGTATTCGAACTTATAGTAATTCTGTCGAGTAAAATAAGGTCATATAAGGCCGCTCATTTGGTCAGATTTGCATAAAGTCGGAGCGGAGTTAACTGAAATGAACACTGGTCTGCCACACACTGAGACACACGGAAATAGCAAGTTCCTCTTCTGGTTGCTGGAGGTCAGCTTCATTCTGCTGATTAAGATTTTGTCCTTCACAGCACCTCAGTGATCACATGTCATGTAGTGAAGTGTGTGCATATGGCATCACAGTTTCCTTCCTCTTAGTCGTCTCCAGTGTCCTCCTGCAGTCTACGAGGTGTGAATGACTGCTGTTGTGATGCCATCTTGTGGTGGACTGTATGATTGCACAATTAAGAGCATGAAATGCAGCCTCCCTCACAAAAAATTAACCGTTGACCAGTTTTGTAAAATTATGTCAGATTAATAGAATTTCAAGCAATTATGAAATTGTTTTCCATTCTGGTGTTTTATGTTTTTTTTTTGTTATTCTCTATTTCAATACATTTTATTTAGCTGAAAAAATTTATACAGTTAAAAAGTATTTGTTTAGCTGCTTTTTAATTGTTAGATAAACATGAATTGAATTGTTTTTTTATAAGACACATGTCAAATTGTAACAGGCTTGCAAATTGAGGTTTAATTTAGCCAATGTAGTTTTTACTTTTAAATCCACTGTTTTGTGTTAGGTTTATTTTTTGTTAATAATAATAATAATAATAATAATAATTTTTTTAAATGATATCTAAATAACAATATATAAAAATATGTGTTTATTTAACATGTTTTCTCTCAACAGGACCAATCAGCAGTATTCTGGTGAATAAGTTTGGTAGTCGGCCAATCATGATTGCTGGGGGCTGTCTGTCTGGTGCAGGTTTAGTCGCCGCGTCCTTCTGTAACACAGTGCAGGGTCTGTACTTCTGTGTGGGAGTTATAGGTGGTAAGTACACTGAATTACTCTGATCATAACTATTCAGAGACCTGGGGCCTGTACCATGATGGTGGCTAAACGAACTCAGAGTTACAGGATTAGTTTGGGGTTGACAAATCCAAACCGATGCAATCAGGCATTATTGGTACCATGATGAAGCTCATCAACTTTCTTTCTTAACCCAGGCTTGATCCTGAGTTAATGTAGCACGTGCACATGAAAGTGTGACATCAGCAATAAGCAGCCAATCACATGCTTTTAAACTTTCATTCACTTTCTGTGAGAGTCAGATTCACTACCAAAGATTAAAAGATTGAGCAATAAGAGGAATTTAATCACATTTAAACAGCAAGATGAAATGATCTTTTAATGAAAGAGGAAAACGAAACAAAAAAAACTTGCAAGTAATTTACAAGCCCATTACTATTAAACTAAACTGGCTTGTGTAATAGATTAAGGAGATAATAATTATATAAATAATAAAGTAATTCTAAAGAAATCGGATGATTTTATAAAGCCACTCCCCCAGAGAAGCTGGGGGAGTGGCTTTATTGCACATGTGTCACCTTGCTGGAAGCTGATTGGTCAAATTTAGTTTTTTTGAGCTCTAACCCAGAACTTAACCTGCCCCGGAGCAGGTTAGCCGTGTAGCGCAAGTTACCATGGCAATGAACACCAATTGAAGCAGAGTTTCTTTCATGGTACCTAAAACCCAGGATTGGTGCAAACTAATCCTAAACTTACCTGGCTAACCAGGTATTCCGGCTTCATGGTACAGGCCCCTGAAGAAAGGGTGAGTACAATTAAACAATCAAAATTTCAGAAATCAGTTTTCTCCTCCTCTCATCCGTTTCTAGGCCTGGGTTTGGCTTTTAATCTGAATCCAGCGTTGACCATGATTGGCAAATACTTCTACAAGCGCCGACCAATAGCTAATGGCATCGCGATGGCGGGCAGCCCAGTGTTCTTGTCCACCCTTGCCCCGTTGAACAGCTGGCTGTTTGATCAGTTTGGGTGGAGGGGCAGTTTCCTCATTCTGGGCGGAGCTTTGCTGAACTGCTGTGTTGCGGGGTCACTAATGCGGCCCATTGGACCAAAACCACAATCTGCCAGTCCAAAGGAGGATGACGAGCCCAAACGTGAAGAGAAAAAGACCTGCATGCAGACCATCAACAGCTTCCTGGATCTAACCCTGTTCACTCACCGAGGCTTCCTGCTGTACCTGCTCGGAAACGTTGTCATGTTCTTCGGCCTCTTCGCGCCTCTTGTGTTCCTCAGCAACTATGCGAAGAGTAAAGGGATTTCCAAGGATAAGGCTGCATTCTTGTTGTCCATCCTGGCCTTCACTGACATGATCGCACGGCCGTCCATGGGCCTGGTGGCCAACACACGCTGGGTCCGTCCTCGTATCCAGTACTTCTTCGCCGCATCTGTGCTGTATAATGGCGTCTGCCACCTTTTGGCACCAATGTCCACAGATTACCTGGGTTTTGCCATTTATGCAGTGTTTTTCGGCGTGGCATTCGGCTGGCTGAGTTCGGTTCTGTTTGAGACTCTGATGGACCTGGTGGGCGCTCAGAGGTTCTCCAGTGCTGTGGGGTTGGTGACCATCGTGGAGTGTGGGCCTGTGCTGCTGGGGCCTCCCATACTAGGTAAGGCTGAGTGTCAATCCTCTTCACTTCAATTTACACATCCTCATGTCTTTCCAAAAAAAAGAAAATGTGTCAAATAAGTTACGAATTTTGGTAACCAAGCTGTTTTGACGACCATTAAACATGTTTCACAGAAAAAAGTCAATTTATTAATGTTTGGAATGACATTTTGTTTGGGCAAACCATCCTTTTATCGCTTATTCTTAAGTGTTGACACAACTTTAAATGAATATATAAAGGGCTCAAATTTTCTGTTTAATTATATTATTTATGATTATTAGAATTATTAATTTTATTAGAAACATTTTAGTTGAAAAGCATTTTAAGGATATATTTTATAATTTATTAAAAATGTAAATATGCAATTAAATGTTAAAAGCAAATAATATAGTTTAAAAAGCATTCACTTCATAATAATAATAATAATAATAATAATAGAAGACGTGTAAAATTGTTGGATATTTGTTTAACTACGTTTTTATCAACTAAAATATTTTATTAAAAAAATTTATGATTATGGCAAAATAAAAATAATTTCAAACGATTTTTGGTAAACATGTTGATATATAAAATTAATTACTATTATATTAATATTATTAATGTTAAATGATACAAAGAATCTTGAATAACTAAAACATTACTACTTAAAAGATTGAATGTGACATGTCAGTGTTGACAAAGTATATTTGAAACAAAAATACTTATAGAATGCATATTAAATTTATTAAAAAAAATAAATACATGACATTTAATGTAGAAATATATAACATTGTATAAATAAAACATGAAAGTGTTTTTAATATTAATGTTATTATTTATCTAATTATTATCTACATGTAACAAAAAATAATAATTTAATCAGAAATACAATGAAAAAGAAAGAAAAAAAAGGTACTTCTCTTGCTCTGTTACACCATGGCATCGGTTTGTCATGACATTATCTTAACCAGTGCTGTGAGTTTGGGACTGGACTTCTCAGCTTTAATTCCATAGCACATTCTGATCTAGTTAGTTTGAAAAAGACACTGACAGACCTGTTTTTCAACTTTTCTTCCAGGAAAACTCAATGATGATTACGGTGATTATAAATACACATATCAGGGTTGTGGAATTGTCCTAGTGATTGCCAGCATATTCTTGTTCGTGGGAATGGGAATCAACTACTGGCTGTTGGACAGAGAGAAGAGAGAAGAGGAGAAAAGAGCCAAACTGGAAGACAAGGATGCAGAGACGAATGTAGACAATGCCCTGATCGAGAAGGCAAAGGAGGCGGATGGAGAAGCATGGGATGCATGAGCTGACAATGCAAGGCAATTGGAGGAAACAACATTGTACGCACACACCAGCAATCCATGTCTTCCGGTTTTGACCGTTCAAAATGAAACACAAATCATTTCCCCTCTAATGCATTACTTCATGATTCTCACCCCGTGTTTAAAAGGGCACAAATGACTATGATGCCTAGCAATCCCACACACGTCTCAGATGTTACTGTTGTTCTCTCATACGGAAGTGTCTCCAACACCTTAATGTCAAAATTCACCTTTTTTAGTATATTTTTTAACCATAAAGTGAGCATTCCTAGTTTTTGACCTTTAAATGAAACCACAAAATGCACATTTCAAATTTTTTATGAGAATAATATGATGTGTGACATTTTAAAGAACATGCACAGAATTTGTCCGTTCAAGACATGGAAGAGGGAGATATTTTACTCTTCTTTTTTTTTTTTTTTTTTATATATCTTCCATTATAGAAATATAGTGTTTTTGGACTATAGGTCACTATTATATGTAGGATACTTTCTTTTTAAGTTGGGAGTGATTTTTTATTTTTTTCTTTCTTCTTCTTTTTAAGTAAGTGTATGTAATCTTCCCTGTTTTGATTGGCTGGTAGAAAATAGTACCAGGCTTTACTAGACTGCCGTATAAAGGCAAAACACAGATTTGACTTGAAAATGAACTTTTGTGATCTGAACAGATTAGTTTAGATACAATCTATCACGGGACTGGAAAAAGAACTCATGAAATATGGCAAAATGTGGAATTACTGTGTTTTGCCTTTGCATAGCAGAAGTTTTGTTTCCAAGTGCTGTTTAATGTATTTTTTCAAAGGCTGCTTCCTGATCACGATCTCTCTCTGATTTTCAAACTCTTTAGTCTCTGTGCTGTAACCATGAAGAGTTCAGGTGGTTAGCATTTTTAGGAACTACAGCAGAAACAATATTGCAAATGTCTTGTTTTGGTCTGAGGCAGTTTTCACTTCTTCACATGAAAAGACTCCTAGAGATGTGCTTCAGCATTTATATTTCGTTCAGCATTAATGAAGATGATGATCCTTTTTACAAGTGTGTGTTCACTTGCTTTTTTTAACCACATTGTTTTTAAATGTCTAGAAACCGTTTTAATTACGGTTGCCAACAAACCCTGTGCCTTGATTAGGTGCCTTTTCTATCTACATCCTGGTTTTATTTGTATTTAACAGCCATACGTGTAACCGTACTAACTCCTGACCCTTTATACAGAGATTTTTACTGTCAAAAAGATGCATAGTGATTTTAAGGCGATAGCCTGATATTAATTTGCTGTTTGTAGCATATTAAGGAAGATAAGAGGCTTTCATTTCAGACTGAGCCAGCAACAAACACGTTACTGAGTTAGCGTTGGCTTGAAATAAAGATGATTTAATTTCAGGTTTTACTAGTGTTAACCCGCACTCACTAAGGTGCTCTTTCTGACCTAGGTGAAGGTATATTCTTAAAGTTACTTAAGTTGCTTTTTGAATTCGCTGAACGTGTGGAAAAACAACACGACTCTCAGGTCAGCTGAAAGAACAAGATATAGCACATCGCAAACGTATCATTGACAGCTTTGGCTCTCTAGAGTGAGTCAGTTTCAGGTGAAAACACACAAAAAAGGGAGGAAAGCACCACCATCTGCTGGCTGCTGTGAGTCGTGCAGTCACGCTGCAGTCAAAAAGCTGTGTATCGTGTTGTTTTGTTTTTCAGCAAAGTAGTACATCTTTTGTAGTGTCATTGTTTAGTCACCGCAGAGGACAATTTTGTATCGTGCACTTTAATAAGATACATTTAAGGTGAAATTCATAATCTTGATTCACACAGCATTCATGGTGTAAGCCAATTTCTTTGACTTTGTTTTGGGGGTTTTTTCCTCCGCAGAAATGTATCGGTGCGGGTCTTGAGTGATGTGCGCTTGTATACAGTTCTCTGGTAATGTAATCTCAGAGCTCGCCTGAATAACAGTAGCTGTGCGACGAAAAGCACAAAGAGAATCAGAGTAGTGTTAACGAGTCGCTTTCAGTATCGCTGCTCCGGCTGCACTTCTGTTTACAGAATCAGAGCTGTCTAAACTCCACTGTGTGCAGGTGGATTTCTTATTAGTGTTGGTAATTGTGTGAAGGAAAATACTGCTGTATAGAGAAAATGGACCACCCTGAGAAAATGCTTTGTCGAGGGGAAAGCCTTTTTACGCTTCTCTTCTCATTTTTCCATCGTCGTATTCCCGCTTTTAATAGGGGGTCGATGTAACAGAAGTAACACTAAGCAGCCTATCTGGATCCTATCAGAAAAACAATTGACTGAGGTAAAGAGAGACAGGCTTAGGAAATGTTTGTATTTTGTGTGTGTGTTTGTTTGTGCACAGAGATTCCATGCAAACTCACAATTTCATGATTAATTTAGGAGAGGGGGTAGAGTCCGGCCCTTATGAGGTATTCAAGGGCAGAGGAAAAATAATTGCATTTTAGGTATTTTAAACAACATCACGTGTGAGATTTTGTTTTGGTGTTTTTTGTGTGTGTGGATGTAATCAATAAACTTTCTTTAAAAAAAAAAAAAAAAAAAAGAGTTATTACTGTGAATGAAATGTATAAATTATGATCAAATAATTATTTATGTTGTGTGCGCTATGGCTTTTTTGTCTGTTTTTACTATAAAACCTACTCTGATAAATATTCACCCCAAGTCTGTTTCTATGTAGACATGTACCTTTTAAATTTTACGAGACAATATTTTCACAATTATTTCCCATTGTCGATATATGGGTCGGCATAACTTGAATAATACCGCAATTATGAAACAAAATTAGGAAAATATAAAAGCCACTGAAGAAATATGGACGTGTGAACTTTATGCTTTGTGTATAAACCATGTTTACCCATCTGCTGTATTAATAATATCGCTATTTGCGTCCTGAAATTAATTTCATCCGCTTATATTCTTAATATAATATATTCATATATTGTTTTAAGGCGTATGATAAATGAATGTACCTTGGAATAATTATAATGTTTATAACTTGTCCTATAGCATGCATGAAAACAGTTCAGTCTTTAACGTTAGATGGATAAATATGAGTAACGTTACATTTTGAAAAACAAAATCAAGTTGCTGACAACTAACGTAAGCCCCGGTCTCCCAAATCTAACGTTAGTGGTCAAGAAAGAAATACAGGTAGATTAATAATGAATCGTTAAGTGAAGTTTTATCACTCAAGTAAATACTACCCTAACTAACGTTAACGTTAGCCAAGATGGCTATAAACTGGCACATCCCGTTTTAACTGTATTTCGAGACGATACGATTTTGCTAATTAAACGTTTAAACTATAAGTATGTAAAATATAAATTGAAACACAATAATAACGCTATTGTAAAAAACAAAACTATTTTATATATAAAAAAAACAAAACAATAAAAACAAAGGCAGACAAATCCTCGTCAGTTGCCCCGGTGTCGTCTCCTTGGTAACCCATTTGAACAACACAACTAACTCAAGAGAGAAAGGAAGAATTCATTATTGCTTGAGTTGAATTGAGTTGTATTTGGAAAAATCTTGAAACGGCCTGTGGTCAAAATGAAAATAAAAGTGTCCGTATCCTTTTAAACACATTTTTTGAAGGCTGAAACTATTAAAACAGCTGCGATTAAATTTATTTGGGATGTCGTTCACCATCAGTCCACTAGCAAATCCTAAAGGAGTGAAGAAGCTGTGCGAACTATGCCAGAAACCTGCAAAACTTCAGTGCGCAAAATGCTTGGTCACATTTTACTGGTGAGTCTGTTTTGGTGTGTGTGTGTGTGTTTGGGTCTTTATTTATATAACCAACTTGTTTTCAGACCTTTAAACAAGTAATAGCCTACGTAATGCTCCATCGTGTAATTGTGCGTGCGGACGGCAGGTGGCACTGTAGACAAACAAATCATGCGCACATTCTTCTTTGCCGCGTTACTGCAGAGATGGAAAGGTTGAACGAGTTCAAACAGCTGGAGGAGAAATTATGTGCAGAGGGAAGAGAATAGCCAGCCATGCGTGCTTAAAGCCAACCAGGAAAAAAAAGGGAAAGAATTATGACTGGAAAATGTATGTGTTTTGTGTTCATGCGTGGAGTTTTTACTTGCTGTTTTTAAAGACGCCACAATCCTCACAACCGTCTACGGCGTCACAGTCTACATGCAAATACATATAGATAAAACCTGGGCAGAAACAGAACGTTCGTTATCGGGCAGCTCTTAAAGCGATAGTTAAATGAAATATGAAAATCCGGTGTTTATTTACTCAGTCATTTTATTTCGAACCTGTATTGCTTTATTTTGTGTCTGTATCACAAAAGGAGATTGTATTACAAGTTGGGACACGTGTGTATGTGTAACTGTTACAGGGTGTACAGCGAGTACAGGTTTATATGGTTTATGGGGCACAAACGTGTATTATGACATAGGTATTACAATGTGAACACGGTTTATGAGGACACTTCCTGTGTTTTTGTAAACCAAATGGCCTAAAATCATATTAAATATTGTTCTGTGTGTGTGTGAGAGGTGGGGTTTATGGGATAGAAAATAGCTAGTTTGTACAGTACAAAAACCATTAAACCTATGCAGGGACCCGTAAACCATACCAACATGTAAGTGTACACATGTACCAGCTTAGAAATGAGCGAAATCTAATACCTCTTCAAACACGTTTTCTATTTGAGTTTGGTTATAGTGTGTATAGTTAGCTGTTTATGAAAACAGTAAAGGTCTCTGGAATGTGTGTGTCTGTGTGAGTGTAGTAACTCTGACCACCAGCAGACCGACTGGACCAGTATTCATGAAAAAGTCTGTCCGTTGCTGGTATCTATCCACGCACCTGCACCATTCGGCACACTGCAGTCCGACCGAGAGCACCACCACAAAGAAACACTGAAGAAGCAGGTTTGAATGCAGCACATAAACTAATGCAAAAGGGATGCCAGCAGGGCAGGTATCTAATTAGTTTGGGATTTGTATGTTTTTGACACTAGAAACATCTAGTAGAGATTGCTCATTTAGAGGCGCAGAGGTGGGTGTCCAAGAAGAGGTTCCAGGATGCATTACCGGCCGCTCTCCTATTCCTGCGCTGGGCAATGCGGGTGTATGGATCCTGTGCTATTGAACTGGTTCCAGCTTATCTACTGCTCGCAGAGGCTAATATAGGTGAGACACGCATCCAAACCTATCTGCAAAAACCAACACAGTGTTGTACTAATTTTAAATCTCTCTAAGGTCCATTAGATTAAAAGCCACTGGTAGACTTCACAGTTTGCTTCACTTTCTGAACCTCTCTGGAGGCTGACAGCCAATAACTTCCACTTCAGGAGAGAATGGAAACAAACATTTGCTAAAATCTGAGGCTGGCAAAGAGCCCTGTTTACTTCCTGTGGGGCGGTCTATTGATGGGCTCAAGGGCGGTGCTTGGACATGAACTGCTGAGAGAGACACTTGTTATGTAATTCAGGATGTGGCAGACTAGTCATGCAGATGTGTACTGTCTGAATGAAAAACTCTTGCACTGAAAGCTCTTCGTCATGAGCTGCATCTCCATTTCTGTGATGAGAAACTACATTAAAATGCATCTGGTATTAATAAACAACCTCACTGTACAACACGTATAGCGCATCTACATAACAGCTGTTAAAAATTAGTTTGTCCTGCATTTTCTTATGTAAAACAGGTAATGTGCAAACATAATATTCATGCAGTAATCTAATTAAACAAGGAACTAAATGCTTACCAAAAAATCTGTAAAATATTTTATAAGAATTAATCATTTTATTCAGCCAGGATGCACTGAATTATTCAAAAGTGAGTGTAAAGACATTTATATTACAAAAGATTCCTTTTCAAACAAATACTGGATACTCTGTATAAAAAAAACAATAAAAAAAAGAATAAATATTAATTTTTAAATATTAAAACATAAAACATTTATAATAGATGATAATTAAATTGTTATAGTATTTTCTTACAATAATAATTTTTCAAAATCTTACTGACCACAGACACATTTACAACAAAATTGCAAAATATGGATAAATACACAATTATTAAAATAAATAACATTTTATTTATTATTACATAATATTAAAATTCATCTTATAAAACATAATTTGCATGATATTATCAAAGGTTTTAAAGACAGAAATACAGCTTTGTCTACATGGATTTACACTTGCACTCATCTTCTCACAGCTAGAGAGACTGCAGACATGACGACATTTCCAGTAAGTGACTACAGTGAGCAGCTGATGCTGGATTGGATGGTGGTGGATTCAGTGGATTTCTTGGGAGGGAACATGGAATGGTTTTGATGATGAGAATGGCCCTAGGAATGGCCAACTCCCTGGGCAGAGCACTGTTGAACTAGGGAGCGGATTGAAACACACCCCTGACTATTAAGCTTCTGTCTATATAGATAGATGCGATGCTTTGTATACTGAGAATTCCGGTGGCTGCTTTCATCTTCTGTTTGACAGATGAGCAAAACAGGCAGGCATGTTTAAAGCACTGGATGTCTATTTCCAACAGAAACATTAAAGGATGTGGCATTGAGTGGAAAGACCCTCTAAATAGCCAGGCTCTCAATTCAAGAGGCATCAAGGACCTTTTTTTCATAATCTATGTTGTTTCTGTGTGTAGGTTTGGGTTCTCTCTCCCAGGCACATGAGTATCTCTCTAAGGCCGAGTGGACAGTAATGAAAACACCAGGCTGCAGTCACACTGTCCTTCATCAGCTACACAGAACCCTGGGCCGCCTGCATGCTGCCACGGGAAAATACACATCTGCTCTCACTCACTATGCCAATGACGTGAGTCCTAAAACATGTGGAACACTGTTATTGGATTGCATGCACATAATTATCTGCTATGACCTATTGCTGATACATGTTTGTGTGGTAATATATTAGGATTTTGTAAGAATATCGCAAGGCCCTTTGAAATACTTAATTCTGAACAGTCAATTGTAACAATCCATATTTTATGTCCATTTTATAAAATAACTGAATTATTGGTGCATTAAGTGTACATTACTGTTACAGTTACTGTTACTGTTACAT
Source organism: Enteromius paludinosus (assembly GCA_032361165.1). Taxonomy (NCBI): domain Eukaryota; kingdom Metazoa; phylum Chordata; class Actinopteri; order Cypriniformes; family Cyprinidae; genus Enteromius; species Enteromius paludinosus. The sequence goes on along the minus strand of JAUMHQ010000061.1, from coordinate 8,720,583 downwards.
ACTGTAGGTCTACTATGCCAGTGAGATGTTTGGTTTGGACAGTACTGTGATGTCTGGAGGATATTTCCTTATGGCTGATGTGTTTCTGAAGCAAAACAAGCCTGACATTGCCCATTCGCTTTACACAGAGGTAGGCACACCCACTATCAGCACACATTCAGACATCTGTCTTTGTGAAACGTCTCTCATCACATTGTGTGCGTGTGTACAGGTGGCAAATTCATGGCACGCTCACTTGTGTAAGCTGATGGATGATATCAGTCAGAGCGCCGCTCAACCAAAGGAGTGTTTTGGTGAGTGGCATAAAGACAGTAAACTACACAAAGAGACACCTGCAAACATTATTCACCCAATCCATTATTCATCCAATCAGCATATATATATATATATATGTGTGTGTGTGTGTGTGTGTGTGTGTGTGTAGTTATGTATATTCATGTCCAAAGATGCATTAAATTAATCTGTTATAGAAACATTTATAATATTGCAAAATGTTTGTCTAATGGATGCTGTTTTTTTACATTTTATATTCATCAAAGAACTCTGAAAAATGTATAGTTTCCACCAAAACACTAAACAGCACACCTGTTTTAAACATTAATAAGAAGAAGAATGTTTCTTGAGCATCAAATTGTATTAGAATCATATGTGACCCTGGACAACAAAACCAGTCGCAAGTGTTAATTTTCCAAAATTAAGATTTATTCATGATCTGAAAGCTGAATAAATAAGCTTCCCGTTTATGTATGATGGATGGATAGGGTAATATTTGACCGAGATAAAACTGTATGAAAATCTGGAATCCGATGGTAGAGAAAAATCGAAATGCTGAGAAAATCACCTCTAAAGTTAATTGTCCAAAAGAAGATTTTATCAATGCATATTACTAATCAAAAATTAAGTTTTAATATATTTTTGGTAAGAAATTGACTAAATTCCTTCATGGAACATGATCTTTACCTACTACCCTAAGGATTTTTGGCAAAAAAAAAAAAACAGAATCAATAATTTTGACCCATACAATGTATTTTTGGCTATTGCTACAAAAGACTGGTTTTATGCTCCAGAGTCACATATTAGAATGATTTGCTGTCACATAGATTAGATTTAGAATATATACAGATAGAAAACAGTTATTTTAATTGCAATTAAATTACAGTAATATTTAATAAACTGAGCCTTGTAGGAAATCAACTTTTCACTCTTCTCTCTAAAACGGTCCATAATGTTTTGATAATATTCAAGTCAGGTGATAGAACTGGCAAGGGTAGATGTTGAACTCATCCTGGCGCTCCATTTGTCCAGGTTTTAAGATTGTGAAAGCATATTTTAGCATTATGCAGCTTATTCATGAATGCTGGCATTGTGAAGTTTTTGTGGAAACACTGTCTTCAAGGTGGGTGAGGTTTACTGTCACTTTGCAGTAGTAGTTCTACAGTATGTTATTTTGACACAGGCCTTCTTAATGTTATCATTCACTTCGTTTCTGCCCACTTTTCTTCTTCTCTATTGAAGTCTTGCCATGCTTTGTGTATGCATTCATAATCATAAAGATTGTTGTTCCTAAAACACCAATCAGTTGGGTTGTAAAGTTTACAGATGCTCCTGTTCAACGGATTTATCCCATTTCACAAACAGTTTTCAATATAGCTGTATTAAAAAATAAGCATTTTTTTAAATAATAAAAATGAATAAATTCACTTATATGAAAACATGATAGCATGAAATGATAGCACAAATCTGTGTGGTGTGGATTTCTTTAATCTATATCTATATATAGCAGCCTTTACCATTATGATTGTAAGTATTGTGTTTTGTTTGTAGTTCATGTGAGGTTAGTGTTATATTTAGAGCCATGAGGTTCTGTCCTAGAGCAAAACCTAGTTGGTTCGACCGATAACTGAGATCAAACATGACACTGGCGCGAATACGTGCGGCGCTCCTGCCCTAGTTCTCTCTCTAAGCCTATTAACATCAGCGGTGTTTTGGTCTTACAGTGACGTGGCCGGCTTTGCATAGCGAGGCTGGCTGGTCAGTGGTCATGCTTGATCCTTCCTGCTCTCTGGCCTCATACTGACTGACCCGAGGTCAGTGGACTGGTTCCGCCCTCTGGCCAGCCACATCATATTATAACTTCTGACCTGATGACTCTACAGCAGGAAACAGCTCAGCCGGCCTTGCTCTTCATGTCCTAGTGGATGTGACTGCACAGAGCTACAACAACAAGTATGACCTGGTATCAAACAGGGACACAGACTAGCCAGTTTTATTCTTTTTTTGTCTCTGTAGGGCAGACAGTCATATTGTGTCAGCGGTCAATGAAGCATGAAACTACACTTACTGTATTCAGTCAAGCATCTCTGTAACACTGTACAGTACAGTTTTCTTTGCTAGATTTTGGTAATGCAAAATTGTAAATTAATACATTCAATGTTAAATCAGCGTAATAATGTCAAAGGGAAAGTCCACCCTAAAATGAAAATTTTGTCATTAATCACTTACCCCCATATTTTGTGAGAACTGTGGGGCTTGTGACTGTCCCATTTACTGCCAAGTAAATTACACTGTCAAGGATCCAGTAAAATATGAAAGACATAGTCAGACATTGAATGTTATAAAGCGACGAGAACACTTTTTGTACATAAAGAAAATAGAAATAATGAATTTATTCAATAATTTGTTTTCTCTGTGTCTCACTGCATCACCATCGCACCATTTTGTGCAAATCATGTACTTACGCAGTGTACAATGACATTTTGTAATATAAATAATGCGAGTGGTGTGTTCACACTGAAAATTCCAAAAATAAAATGTGCACTTTAAATACCTGGATGATGCACTTAAATAACCGAAAAAATGAAGTGTGTGGAATGCTGAACACTTCATGCACTCATCTGTCACAGCTTTAATTACATTTTGAAGGGGTTGCTATCAGACTCTGATTATTAATGACAAAAAAATATATATAATTCATACACTACATGGTTGAGTGCATAATTACATTGTGTGTCATTTGGGACACAGCATACATACAGTCTTCTGCCAGCAGCGATATGTTTTCTACACATATTTACATTGAATTAAACAAAAACCATGCATTCTTGTGGCGCAGCTGACACAGAACAGCGTACACAGTGTGTTCAGTGGATATTCTCCATAATGGCGCTACAGTGATTGCAAAGTGACAAATTATTCAGGTTGTTTTGTGTTTCTTTGCATAAAAAAAACAACATTCTTGCCACTTTATAACAAAGATTTAACCATGAATGGAGTATTCTGACAATGTTTTTTATACTTTACTGGATCCTTGACAGTGTAATTTTCTTGGCACTCAATGGGACAGTCACAAGCCTCCTGGTTTTCATTTAAAATGTTATAAATTGTGTTCTAAAGAAAAACCAAGCTTTTATTGGTTTGGAATGACAAGGCGGTATGTGATTCATGACAAATTTATCCCTTTAAATTATATATAAAAAAATACTATTGTTTGTTGGGTTTGTTTTAAACTTTAATGTTAGAAAATAATCTGATTATAATATAATGCTTATAAATTATATTAATCTTACTACAACTTAAAATAATTTCTATATTAATATATTCTACACATTTTTGTTATTGTGATGGCAACGCTGAATTTTCAGCAGTTATTGATGAATAGGAGGTTTAAAAACATGTTTATATATAGCCTATGTTATTTCTTGCATCATCTTTCCTGTCACTTTTTAACTGTTGAGTGTAAATAGATGTTTAAATCTCACCGAGCAGATTTCTGAACAGTTGTGTAAATATTTTTAGGTTGTAAAATGATTTAGAAATGTTATTAATAGACGTGGTTGTTGGTAGATTTCTAAACTGACACCAGGTTAACACTTCTAATGGACCAAGCTTGGGTTAACAGCCAATTCAGATCATATCAAAGTGGTCAAATATTAGCTAATTTATCAGCCTGACAAACAATAAGATGGGAGCAGCTCTGTTTAAGGGATATATTTCAAAACACTAGATGGAAGATCACATTTCTAAATATCTCCTAGAGATTATTCAACAGAATTCATCATTCAGCCTCTTTCACAGATAGATCTGGTGTCTCTGGAATCAAACTGCTGCACTCACCTGTGACTATTATAGCTGACATTGATCTTCCTCTTTTGTGTGTAGATGAGGCCCAGTGTGCGGTGACTGATCAGATGCTGAGATGTATCCTAGAGTTTGAGGAACAGTGTGTGAAGCCCCGCACTGACCAGTCAGCCATGTTGGCTCATTCTTTGGCTATGCTGTGGTTTCTGTGCAACAACTACACCAAGGTAAACAATAAAAATAGACTAATTAGAGAATTCCATTCAGACACTTCATGAGATACATTTACAGTATGCTCCCGAATTCAACACTCATCACCTCCTCATGTTGTGCTCTGAACATGTTTAAGTGCTTCAGTGCAGATTAACACTAAAGACTAAAGCCATGCTGGAAATTGACAGTCAGACTGTTCCACTGCTATTCTGGTTGTATGGGATTCTGCTTTCGGATTCATCCTGCTTTCCCTACATCTTAAGACTCTTAGCTTAAATCACCAGTTCTTATCGCAAACTTGTTCACTCCCAGCTCTCATATCAAACTACGGCTAAACACCATAATTTATCACTTACAACTCGTCAGCTCTTACATCAAACGGTTTACATCCTATTATTCATTCAACTACAACATACTCCCTAAACTGAACAGCTAAACTAGCCACACTATATTATACAGGTGACAGTGTTCCTCTCTTTCTCTGTGTGGAAACTAGGTTGTCTTTTTTGTTTTTGGTATATATCCCTTTTATGTTTTTGTGTTTGTGTATATAGGCTTTGGAGTATGGGAAGAAAGCCGAGGCGTTGAGCCAAGCGTTAAGTGAGCAAAACACACTGAGAGAGTCGATCCATAATCTACTACAGCATGCTGAAAAACACTTGGAATAAGACTGGCCACTAACCTACAACCCAAAAGCAAAAATCAAAAAGGATCACAATATACAGCACAACAGCAGTGTCTTTATAATGAATGGATGTTGGGAGATTATTGATGTATGATTATGGTGGTCACATTTGCAAGATTTTGTGGGCAGAGCAGAGCTCACATTCATGTTACTATAAAACCAAGCAGATTTCTGATTGTCAGTGCAGTGAATTTGTGACCAACTCAACCATCTGCATAGTGCTGTTTTTCACCAAGGAGTGGATTCCTATTAAAATGAAAATCTGCAGAACGGAAAATGTGACCACAGGCAGACTACAGCAAAAATCTTGCAACAGATCAGTGAAAAAAGGCCTGTCGACTGTGGTGTGAGATAAATAGACAAGCGGACACAATTTCACGTTCTGGACATTTTTAAAATGTCTTTATTGGTATTGTTGGTATTATTACGTAATAACACATAACATCAATGTTAGCGTTCTATCACTAATCATTTCTTGTTTTAAATTATACAACATTGCTTGGTTTTTGGCATTAAGGTTCCCACTAAAAAAAATAAAAATAAGAGGCAATGAAATGAACACATTGAGTCTTAAAACATTTCCCTTTTCCATACCAGAGAACTAAGTGTTCATTAGCAGCAACTGTTGTTTTTTATTTTTAAGTTACGTGATGCTACGTTAATTGCAACTCAAGTTGGAGGGGGGCATAGTGGTACCTTAATCAGATTGAGCATTACGTCATATTGGTAAGTGGCAGATCTGATGACGCTATTGTAACACTCGGTTCAGATGTACGTTTTTGAACTGCTGTCATGGGAGTTGGCCTCTCCATTCTGAATTTGCATTTTATTACGCCTTAAAACTTGGAGTCACACAGGTTTGATACTTAAGGGGAGAAAAGACTTCCTGTTTTGTCCTAGGAAGTGGAGGCAGATATTGTAAGTGTTTGACAACCATATGGTGCGTTATCGCGAACACCGAAAAGTGTCAAGAGTTTACAGGGACGCTTGTTCTTGTGTGGGAAGAGGTGGAGGGTGCATGGAATGATGGAACACATCACACACACACAAGACGGCAAATCACAACGCTTGAGAGGGGGCGGTGAGAAGAGTGTGTGTGTGTGTGTGTGTGCGCGTCTCAGGTGGTCAACGGCTGTTCAGTCAAATCACACCAAAAACCTTTGTCACGCTTCAATCTCTCCCAAGCAAGATTAATCGCATATAAACCAGTACTCAAAAAAGAAATCATAAATTAGGAAAACAAAAAGACAACAGAACACTAAATATTATAAAAACAAGAAAAGACTGCATGTAACCATCAGGTCCCACAGCATCTGTTTCTTAATATTTTATAACGCTTTGTCCTTTTGTTTATTGATACACATAGGCAGGACTGTCGAGCATGAACGTGTCACATGTTTCCAAGGAGAGGAATTTGATCAAGGCTGCTTCCCTGAGTTGACTCTCTAAATTTCAAACCTATATTGCATCTTAATGTAAACGACTGGACTCACATTTAATTCTAAAATCTAAACTATGACGTCTAACATTGTAAACCAGGGGTGGGGAACCCTGGTCCTTGAGGGCCGCAGTCCTCTTAAGTTTTTCATACAATCCTGCTTCACAACACCTGACTCAAATCAAATGGATCCAACAGCCAATGGAGTTCTGCACAATCACTAGTTAATTTGAATCAGGTCTGTTTGCGCAGGGAAACATGGAAACCTTGCAGGATGAGGGCCAAGGTTCCCCACCCCTGTTGTAAACCATTCTGAGCTGGCTTGGATTGTGAGTTGGTCCACTTAGGTGTGCTGTATGGAATCCTTAAGACTTGATACAAATGTGCTAAAATGAAGAACGTGCGCATTCTGAGACGCAATCAGTTAGAAAAGGGACATGAATAGAGTTGCTTAAGTTTAAATAGAGACTTATATCTGTACACCACATGTTTCTCATAACTAAATAAATTTAGCGCAAATCGATCCAGTTCCTGGTTCTCTTTCAGGTGATCATTGGCTTTTAGACCACCGGGCTGAATTAAGAGTTGTAGCACCCATTCGAGTTGACACTTCAGTTTTATTGTTGCAGTACAAACAAATCGTTGAAGACAAATAGCTTATTCATCGTCAGCGCTTAGTGTTGGCAAATTGTTCAGCCCTTGTGGTAAAAACATTAGTATTTAAAAGTCTACTTGCTCTATTTCTATGCAACTCGCTGTTCTTACTCTAATATGTGGGGAAATTGCTTTCGGGGTGGCAGACATGCAGATCAGCATGTGGTCATTCGCAGATTTACGCAGTAGATATTGGAAAAAAGAAGCTCAGCATTCACAATATCTTCCATACTATTGATCCGTAAACAGTTCAAAATGGTGGGTTCCTAAAATGGCTGCCTCGTTCACTGAATTACCAAACAGAAGATGGCTGTGAGACTTGCGTTCCTACAGCCCAAATCCTCACTTACACATTAAGGAAGATAATTCAAAACGGGTCCCACATCAGTCATTCAATTTTACCGACACCGGCAAAGCAAATGAAACCTTTACGCCTGTCTGATCAGCAGTAATTCATTTACTTCAGGCAGCCACTGCAACAGACTAAAATAACTCGTACTCATTCATGCTTTTTAAAAGAGTTGGGATGGATGAGAATATTCACAGCTTTCCAGTTTTTGTTCTTGCTGTCCCTCTATGTCTGTCTGTGTGGGCTGTTTTGAGGGCAGGGAGGTATGTGCCTTTCAATCCTGGTAGACAGTTGAAATTTGGGTCCATTTAATTTCCTTTTTCTCACCCCACACATGCAATGCATTATACCTTCAGCCAGGCTTTACCACAAAGTTTGAAACAGACAAAATTCATTCATTCTCTCTCTATAATACAGACTTTAGTATGTCCTTAGGTGTATGTCAGTGTGTGTGTCTGTGTGTGTGTACCCTAACCCACAGTATGTACATCAGAATCCAGTTGATGGTAGCTGAAAGATTACATTTGGGAATCACGTCCCGGTTAAACCACTCTACAGTGCATGCACCCTCAAATTACAGTGGCAAACGCATATTCAGCTGGTGCACTACAGCCAGGCTGGAGCGTACACTATCTAGTGCACTTCCAACTGCACTGTACACTTGTATAATTCTATAGTCTGTCAATGGAGAAGAAACATCAGGGGAGCAGCCTCAGATGGGGGTTTACAGGGAGGGTTAGTATAATTACACGTGTGCATCTGCATGTATAATGTCTGCTTCAGTGTGTGTCGCTCTTTGATGTTTGTGTATATGTGTGAGTATGTGTGTGTGTGTGTGTGTGTTTGTGGCTGTATTTCCAGCTCACTCAGTCAACAGTTTTATCTCACTCGCAAGAAGGGAGTTGATATTGTAGGCGGGATCTGCGGTGACGGGAGCGGGGCCAGTTTCGGTTAGATCTGCCTCGCTCTCGCTGGAGGTGGAGCTTGTGCTCATGGTGGAGACGCCGTCAGGGATGGCACAGGTAGCGCCAGGCGGGCAGATCTCATTGGGAATACACACCTCTGTAGGGATTATCACCTCGGTCGGGATACAGACCTCCGGCTCGCTGCTGGTTTCACTGGTGCTGGAGACCACGGAGAGCAAGGACATCTTCCTGCTGAGGCGGCTTGGCAGGAGGGAGAGGGCATAGTCGGCCACAATGCCGGCCACGTCCATTCCACAAGCCTGGTCGAATGCGATGAAGCCCACGTTGGCATTGGCCTCGCACACCACGAAGGAACCATCATTTAGTTGCAGCAGGTCGATTCCGCAGACGTCCATCCCCAAAATATTGCACACCTGCACGGCGAGCTGCTTCCCCTGCTCGCTGAGGGGGCACATCATTCCCACCCCACCTTAAAAAAAATAGAGAGTGAAATCATAAGCAGAGGCGCTAACTGGGAATTTTGGAAAGTGCTGTCAGATAAAACTAAAATGTAAACTAATATGAAGTTGAGTTATTGGATGCAATATTCAATTACTGTAATCATAAGTACAATAAAAAAGAAAATTAAAGCAGAACTTAAAAAAAAAAAAAAAAAAAAAAAAAAATTTCAATTTAAAAACAGTATTACAGTATATAAATAGTGGTAAAATAACTAGTAAGACAAAAAAAAAAAAAAAAAAACAGGACTCTAAAATTTCTATATGAATATTTAAACATTTGAAATTTTACATCCCAATTCAAACATCTTAGGTGTGTGATTGCGTACCAAGTGAGCAGTTGCTCTGCATGCGTCCATCAGTAGAGCAGCGCAGCATAGACCCAATCACTCTCCCTCCGACCAGAACCACTCGCACATCCCGCCCATGGCTCTCCTTCACATACTCCTGAAACAAGTACGGGGCGTCATGGCGAATCAGGTGACACAGGTCTGAGAGATGGTGTTTATCCCGGGCCAGGAACACAGCTTTACCTGTACAGATCAAAAATGTGACACCGTTAAAGTCCAACTCTGTGCAAATTTATCAGCAGTAAGGTTTTACCAGGGGGAAACGTGCATTGACTTTCTCAAAAAATAAACTAAAAAGAAGTTGTGTAATACGCAAGTTTCAAAGCGTCATTGTCAGATGCTCAATTGATGATTGACTTCTCTGCACAGCAACCATATAGAACAGGATCAAGCTGTAACAGTCCAGAATGCCAATCCGTGTCAAATTCATCCCTTTCACATAATAATAAATACACAGCCATGTGCAGCAGCATGTATTTGGACACAAACAGAATGTCTTACCCAAGGAGATGCGTAAGACACTAATTGCAGGGAGAGGCCCCTTAGGAGCAACCAGGGGTTAAGTGTCTGGCTCAAAGCTACAAAAAGTGACGTGTGAACTATCCAGATGTTTAACCAACCAGCTGTCATCACTGCACCCATTTCTCATGGGTCGAAGGAACCTTTTATAACATGTCACAGCCTCACAAGGTCAAAACTATGACCTTTATTTTCATTTGTAGTTCATCGACCCAATACACTTTTTAACAAAGGTTTGACTGAAATGTGTGTGCACAAGTACTGCTTTACATAACCAGTGTTCCCATAGCTCAAACCAATTATTTCCATGACTTTCCCAGTTTATGGCCACTGCTAGATACAGATTTTTTTTTTTATTAAAAGACAGGAAGAGAGATTTCTAGCCTATAAATGTGTTGAAGAATTAAGTATAACTAGACTAAAAACCTTTACTAGGTGAAACGGTTCATTATTTTACTAATATATCTGAACGTAAATGGCGAGTAGTCCATTGTAAATAAACAAATATACAATAAAAAAATTTCCGTTAACAGATGTGTTCCAATAAAATGGCCTTTTCAAGCCTCACGTGTAATTTCGGACAAAAGCTGTAACATGATGCAATACACCATTTCACAACTCGACACTTGCATGAACCTGCAGACATGAACTGCAGCATTCTGAACCTGCGTGCACAGGTCGATTGGGCTGATCTGGGAGAATTATTTTTGCACGAAAATTAAATATTATTACAGTGTATTATATCATAAGGTAATCGCATTGTTCAATAATTTTTTTCAGGTGTGGCTGCTGGTCTTGGCATCAAAGCAACTTCTAGTCTGACCGGGAGTTCATTCAGAGCCGTTTGTGTAATTCTGTCTGATTGCAGCAACTACCATTTAAAACAAAAGCAGTTGAAAAGAAAATGATGCTTTCAGCACACACGCGCACTTCTAATGTGCTTGAAAAAACAGTGCAGGACAAAGACGCCTTATGTGCACCGGGAGAGAGAAAGAAAGACAACCTTTGTTTTTAAGGTAAAAGAGATGATGTTTCCGAGCTGCCTGATTTCTTTATTTGGAGAGATCCTGTGTGCTGTATAACTTTGAGCCGTTTGTGTTCCCAGGGCTCCTGAAGGTTTGTCAGCCCCCAGATCTGAAGTCTTATGTGGCCTGGGGATTTTTTTTCCAGTCCCCAAAGGACCCATTCTGCACATGACTGTTCTAGAATCAGTGATTTACCTCTGTGTCCACGAGCGTTCTTCACCACCACAGGGTAACCCAGTGGCTCGGCTTCATCGATCATCTTGCGGAAATTGTCGTGTCCTCCTAGAGAGAGACACACGCATATGTTGGTTAGTGAATATGTAATGAATGTAATTTAAAGTGAGATATAATTTGAGTGAGAGATTCCAGAGCAGGATGCAAACAGCGCTAATGAAACAAGCAACACTGAGACATTCAATATCCACATGAGAAGGACTGCAAGACTGACAGATTTTTTTTGCCATGCACGGTGTTTCCCATTTCCTGGACAGTACTACGTGGCCAGTTTCTCAAGGTTAATGGCCTGAAGATGTTTTAGGAGAAACATGGCCACATGTCTGTAACACTTTGTAAAAACGTGATCTCTCTCTACAGTAAAAAAAGTAAAATTTTCATTCAGTGACAGATCATGGCGAGAGTTCAGGAGGTCTGTTATTTATGCTTTAATGGTATTAAATTTGACTTAATCTGAACACAACAGGCTATAGAGGTTTAATGGTTTTCTACCTTGTATTTAAATTCAAAATGATAGACAACATAAAAATAACCGTTAATGTTTGGTAAATGACAAACAATTTTAAATTTAATGCAACATTTTCAAGATTAAACAAACAGAAGCATATGGAAAGAGTCTAAGGAGAAGAGAATGTGAAGGAGTGGGTGGAAAATATAATTTAAGCTCAAACCCAAACCGCAGTAAGTATAACTGCTGGACGTTTCTGTACCCTCTACATGCTCTGCGTGCTTTTGTATAGAAGATTCTTTAGGATGCAGAATGTGTTTGGCTGGTTTGAGCTGAGCAGATGAACTAGCGTTCAAAGCAAGGGGGCGAAAGAGAGAAAATGCAGGGTATGTCAGACCGGCTCTGCCAGGCACACGTCACTACAGCAGCTGTAACTGCCGTTATACACCCCCTCCCCCTTTTCACTTTCTCCCTCCCTTTCTCCCTTTTCGTTTTCTTTAGCTAGTTAGAAGGGCTTCCCCCTTTCATTCTTTAAACAGGGGTCCGTCACACAAACAGCAGTTGTCTATATGAATGAATGATGAATACAGGGGCGCACGTATGTACAATGTTCGGGGTTAGTTTGATTTTTTTATAACATTACAGAGAAAAGAAAAACCCGTAATGCTCAAAGACTGCATTTATTTGGTAAAAAAAAATAATTCATAAAGTAATATTGTGAAACATGACAATTGTAAACAACTGATTTCCATTTTAATTAAAAATAAATACACTGTTTTTCCTGAGACACATGCATCCTTGATGAAGGCCTTATGTATTTGTATGTATTTGACATGTAACATAACATGTAATATGTATTTTTGGTTATCATTATTTCCAAGAATTTCTATACCAGTGCATCTTTGAATGCAAGAAAATCATTGATTATTTTTATATTTTTCCCAATTGCAGATTGGGGATTGCCATGTTTCAGATATAAAGATGATCTCTCACCGTACGAGTACGTGTCTGGCAGAGGCACTCCATGCCCGGCGAGCTCTTGGAAGGTCCAGAACTTGTTGACACAGTTGAGGATGGCCTGAGGCCGGTTGACCAGACGACAGCCCATCTTCTCCAGGTGACGCAGAACAGTGATGTCACTGTCCGACTGGACCCATGGGGTCGGGACGCGCACCACGGCAACTTGCGGGTATGAGGTAACGATTTCCTGCCCAACCCGCAGACCTGAAAGAGAAAGAAAGGAAAGATAAATCACAATGCTGCAGCACAGTCAGTGCAGTCTGTGTTTTGGCCGACACAGTATTGTGTGAAGGGATTACACTCATGTCTCTGTGCAACCAACGAAAGCCAGACTTTCATTTGGATGTTTCGCCCCTTTCTCTCTCTCACACGCACACACACACACACACACACACACACACAAACACCCAGTATGACAGATGAGCTGGCCCTGGTTTACCAAACAACACACACGACAGCATCTCTGCACTACTAAATAGCTGATCTCCTTCTGAGAGCATTACACAACACTGCAGAAGGTCGCTCTCTTGCTTTGCCTCGCAACTGCGACGTTCACGCTGACCCACTAACCCAGTTTGCACTGCTTTTAATTAAGATGCCAGTTAGGTTTTACGCTCACTTAACACCAGCATTCACTTAGTAAAATCTAAAACCAGTTTTAAAATAGGCACTCATTGGATTTCACTCCACAAATCATGCATGCTCACTCAGATTATGAATGCAAGAGCAATCAAACTTTCATAAAATAGCAAACGTGTCAATTTGTTGTTTGGATGGAACAAACAAACACACCAAACAGCAGATGAAGACAAGAAAGGATTTCATAGATTATGTAAAGGCATTCAGGAGATGACAGGAAATGTAAAACAGAGGATATAAAAGGAGCCATGAGAGAATAAGAGACAAAAAAAAATAAAAAATACACATGAATGCGTCACAGAATTTCTAATCTTTCCAGCTTCTCCGCCATCTTAGGATGGAGCAACACACACACACAAACCACGACTCAGCATCTTCACTAGCAACTGCTACATCAGCACTCCCTCTTCCTCTCATGGATCAAAGCAGATTGGAGTTGAATGCATGCAGTTGAAGTATGATGGGACTGTGCCAGCATAAAGAGACTGATATTATTGATTCCCAAGAAGAAATTTAGGTATGCAATCTTTTAGCCCTGTTCTAAAACCTAGAGTGTTACCTTCATAGGCAGCATCCTAGACATCATATGCAACACAAAAAGCACTCACATCTTAGAAACTCACGCTGTGTCACAACTGATTTTAATTTGGCTTTAGCATCTTGGTAACTTAAGTGTAACACTGTTAAATCAATAATACAATGACTAAACAAAAATGTTGGATGTACTAATTGATTTCATTTCTAATTGCAAACTATATACACTGCTCAAAATAAAAGGGAACGCTAAAATAACATCTTAGATCTGAATGAATGAAATACTCTTATTAAGTACTTTTGAGTTTATATAGCCGAATATGCGGACAACAAAAACCACAAAAATTATCAATGGAAATCAAATGAAAAACCCATGGAGGTCTGGATTTCGAGTCACACTAATAATTGAAGCGGAAAAACACACTACAGGTTGATCCAGCTTTGATGTAATGTCCTTAAATCAAGTCAAAATGAGGCTCAGTTGTGTGTGTGGCCTCCACGTGCCTTTATGACCTCCCTTCAACACCCGGGCATGCTCCTGATGAGGTGGCGGATGGTCTCCTCCCAGACCTGGACTAAAGCATCTGCCAACTCCTGGACAGTCTGTGGTGCAACATGGCGTTGATGTATGGAGCAAGACATGATAGATTTGCTCAAAGCATATGGTCTCACAAGGGGTCTGAGGATCTCGTCTCGGTACCTAATGGCAGTCAGGCTACCTCTGGCGAGCATATGGAGGGCTGTGCGGCTCTCCAAACAAATGCCATCCCACCCCACACCACACCCTTACTGACCCACTGCCAAAGCGTTCATGCTGGAGGATGTTGCAGGCAGCAGAACGTTCTCCACAGCGTCTCCAGACTCTGTCACATCCGTCACATGTGCTCAGCTTACTTGAGTCACATGATCTTTCAGAAATCATACTAACAGGTTGATCAAAAAACATCTCTAACAATGTTGAACACAGTTGTGCTGCTAAATATTTTTTTTTAATCATGGTATATGCATTTCAGAATTCCTTTACGAACAAAGTAAAAAGTAATAAGTAATAATTAGTATTTTTGTTCTAAACTTCTGAAATGGCAGCATGTATACACAATTGACTTCTCTCTTACTATGTCCACCATCTTGGATGTCAGTTGCTCACTAGGTTTTAATACAGCACAATAATTCATACTCAGTGTTTCGTAACACTGATTAAGATGGCAGCACAATTACTTTCTCATTATTTCAATCATGCTATTTTATTGACTTTCAAATTTTTTTATATATGGTTTTAAAAAAAATACACACACACACACACACACACATACAAACACCAACATACCAACTAACCAAAAAAGGTACACAGATCAGGCGTGTATTTAATAATGCATTTACTAATTTCCGGAGGAAATGACATTGTACACTCACTGCGACAAAAAAATTAATAAATAAATAAAAAAATCAGCCCTCAAGCACTTGTAAGTGTACACATTTTTTTTGTTTATCTTACATGTATAAGTTAATACAAGACAATCAAGTTTTCTTTCCTGCCTGAGGCTCAATCAGTGAAGCCACAGACTCAGAATTCATAGCACAAACACCATCTACCTCCTTCACTTCCCCTTCTGTCAGTTCTGCGGCAGCTGTCTCACTGTGGTTAAGAAACGCAACTGACTCTCACACTCAAGCCAAATCCAGAGCAAGTGAGAATTTAAGGGTAACCTACTGTGTTAAGCACAGTATAGACACAGGTTTAACCTACTTCAGAGGTGTGCTTTGAGGATGAGGTGAGCTGGTATTAGATACAGGTAGACAAACAGACAAAACAAACACAAGACAAGAAACATGAGGGCTAATCGCACAGGGTCTGGACAACATCATGATTATTCGATATCGGTTCAAATGCAGGGTTGGTAGTGATACTATTTAATGTTTTTGAATGAGACTATGTACTCAAGAGTGAGTTTGTTTTGCTTAAAAAAAAAAAATGAAAAAAATGAAACGCTACAATTTGAAATGATCGTTTGCTATTTGAATATTGTTTTCGGTGATGGCAAAGCTGAATTACTTGTAACACTGAAGACCTACGATCCTTCAAATATGCAGATTTGGTGCTAAACAAACCTTTCTTATTATTAGTGTTAAAAAAAATTGTTGTGTATGACTCTAAACTTCCAAACAGTAGAAGAACTAACATTTTTAACCACAATTATTACAAAAAAGCCAAGGTCTTTCATGGATAAACCAACCAGACCACCACAAACTGGCATATTAACACACATGACCCAATCTGTGTGCAGCAAAGGCTAGAAATGGCATACATTCCTGTATGATTACACTAGTATACAGCATAGAAACCCTAGATTCAGTCCTGAAAGCCAGTGAGTAGGGTCATCAAACACTGAGGATCCTAACCCAAGTAAACTGTCTTCCTCATTTGTTAATGAACATGCATTTTGCTCAATCTTAATGCACAACAGATGCCAATGACATTTAAACACTACACCTCTCCATCTATAAACTATTTCATTTAGATATATATAATGAAACGTCATT
>JAUMHQ010000061.1:8689026-8701143 GCA_032361165.1 Enteromius paludinosus | reverse complement strand
TATATATGTGTTGTTTGGTTGTTTAAATCATTCCAGTCTGAAGTTTCACTTACCACCACCTACAGTCCAATAAAGTCATGTGTGTGCATTATCTGCATGTTTTTTGTATTTTTTTTAGCATGCTTGCAGTTTGTGCATGTGTTAGACTTTAAATTGGTGCTAGATTTCGCATCTCTTAGAGGAATGGACACTTGACATCAAAAAGTAACACGCACACACTTCGCTCACACCATTACTGAAGTGAAGAATCACAGTCACAAGTCTTGAACCCCAATTACCCATTGATTGTTTGATTGCCGCATGTGGCGCAACACACACAGCAGGTGATAAGATAACTATACACACTCTTGCAGCGCCTGTCAACAGGTTCACTAATAGATTTGCAATCTTTCAATTACATGAGACATGTTCAGAAATTTTAATTTAGGACGCTGGTCTTTAAATGCACTATTTTTACTGACACAAGAGATCATGATCAAGTGTTAACCTACTCTTTTTCATGAGTCTCACGATGATGATGATGATGTAACAGCAGAATGTCAGGATCTCTGGGGGTTTAAATCTAAAAGCTGACCAACTGTCATCCACCTCTTAATCGGACCAAGACAGGATCCAGGCCAGCAGATTAAACACACACAAATGGCATGCCAACAACCTGCACTGTTGCTGTCATGCTCTCCAGACCTTTCCATTGAAGTAGGTCAATATGGTCTCAGTTCCTCTCTCCTTTACTTATCTTGTCCATTCAGGTCTTTTTGTTAGTCTGGATGCCCTTCATGTTGCAAAGTCACACCACTAAACTTAAAAGTAGCTGATTCAAAGCATAGCTGCATTGGTGCATAGCCACTCCCTTTACCTCAGTTCCATGCAAAATGCACTATGTCCCAGGCCCCATCTGCCACCCCTAAAAGAAATGCTGTCACCTCGAAGCAAAACAGCCCCACCCACCCACAATGGCAACACTGGTGTCAATGACTCAGATCATTGTCTTATGAAACACTTTGCAACTCGCTGTCAGCTGGTTATTAAAGGGACATTTGAGATGAAAATGAAAACATCACTGTTGTTTACTCACCCTCATGTTATTACAAACCCCTATGTCTTGCTACCAAAAAAGACATAAGCAGAATGACCAAATTAGTCACCATTAATTTGCTATGCATGGAAAGAAAGATGCAATTAAAGTGAATGGTGACTCAGGCTGCCAGCCTCTAACATGCTGCCTTACATCTAGTTTGGTAGGCCATTGAGGAAAATCAGCTTGGAACAACATATGGGTGATAAAATAAAATGTTTTTATGAACTGTCCATTTAATAAAAAACCATGACCACCACATCTTTTATTCATATTCTGGTGGGTTCTGCATGCTCCAAATTTACACCCTTGGGTTTCAAAGTGACCTGAAATCATCTTTGGTACGGAAACCATTGTTGTCTCAGATGTTCAAGAGGTTAAGTATATAAGAGGCTATAAATCTAAACTGGTAAAACAAGAAAGCTTTATCAATGTCTTAAAGGATTCGATATAGGTTGTGTGTGTCTTTACACATCCCAGGTACCTCAAGTTTATTAGACAATATCTGTATCTTCAGTATGGTAGCCAAACCGTGATGCTATTACATCAATAACCGTCTAAACGACGGTACAACCATCCACAGCTTGATTAAACGTTTTTAAATTCGTATTGCAAGCGAGGTTTGCACGTGACGAATTGATTATTTCGATTCAAGCCCTTTGTATGTGGAACCTCGCGCGAATGCGTCAGAACATCTCAGTTTTCATTTATTGGACCAAAGCTTGGGCATTTCATATATACAACCAAACAGATCATAATCAGATAATAAATATGTTAAATAATCAACAGTGTAGCACCTTAATATAACGGGTCTTTGTGAACGTCGCGCCATCTGCGCTCGAGGCTTTAAGTGTTCATAATGAACGCGCTCGCGCCGCACACTCGTGACTGTCGGCTCATTCGCGCGCACATGGTGCAACAATAAACGCTGATATGAACACATTCACATCAGTATTGAAATATCAAATATTGGGTATAAAATTGCAATAATGACGATTTTAAACGGCCTTCCATCCATCGGCTGGGCTGTGGCGACTGACTAGATAAAAGTGGGTTAGGCGGTCACCCACACGCACATCTACACAAAACACATTCACACGGTGATGTACATCCGCTCAGTGCGAGCGCGGTAACCATCCACACTGACCAATTATTTAGCTAAGTCAACAGTTTAAACGAAAACAATTTCTGTGCTCGTACAAAAAGAATGTGTAGGTTATATGCGTGTGTGCGTTGTTTTTACCGAGTTGTCCATCCGTGATGGTCAGGACGATCTCATCCATGAGAAGGTAGCGGAATTCAACATCGTCCTCGGTGCAGCGCTCCTTCAGAGCTCGCAGGATCTGGATCTGCGGGTACTCCTGGCTGATTCGCCGGTCTGTGATAAACCACACCCGGGAGCACATGTTTTGGGGCTCGAAGCGCGCAACTTCGGGTAGCTTGCAGGGACACGAAGCTGAAGCCACACAAAGAGCCGCGGCACTATCTTTTTAAAATTCGTAGGTAATCCGGTCTAACCAGGCCGCAAATCAGGTAACAACACACCTAAATCGATTTTTAACGAACACGCGGTGAGAGGATGCGGCTTTGCCTCCCAAATAACCGAAAGATGATAATGCGCTCCCCCACTGAGGGGCAACAGTAACTGCCCCCAACACGGGCTAACAAAAGCCTCGCTGCGGAACTCGGGTACTACCGCTCCCTACGATTCAGAATTAAACGATAAAAACGACAAAAATCGCGTCAAAATGGAGAGAGGGCGGATAAGAGGCTGGATGTTGTGACGAGTGATGCCCTGCTGATCTCCGGCGCTCGCGCTGCTCTCAGCCCTACGCCTCGGCTTTTCCAGCACGCGCTTTGCGTTTACAACTCTTTCCCTCGCGCTCATGCACGGCTCACACCAGCCAATGAGCAAGAAGGGCTCGTGCTCGCATTGCCCAATCGCAGGACAGAGTCCTCACAGCCAACCAATAAGACGCGATTACAAGAGGAGGCCCGAGACGACCGCAGGAGCCAATGGGAGATGCTAGGGGGAGCGCGGCAGAGGCTACGTGTGCGCGCGCGCTCGCTCTCTGCTAAGGTTTTGTGTGTTAGTGTGAGCGCGTGGCAGGAATTTTAGCGAGCGAGAGGGGAGGGAGTCTGCAAGAGCGCGCGCTGCCCCTGAACCGGTTCAGACCGGGCTCGGGGAGGTTTGGTTTGGTTTCGTTTGGATACCAACTCCTCCCGCTCAAGCTACGTGTTGAAACGGTCAAAAAAAAAAAAGAAGAGAAGAATCCCCCACCCGGAGGAGGTGGAGAGCGAGTGCGTCTGCAAGCGCATCCTTGCTCTTTTGTGTAGCTCATCCAGCGTTTTCTTACTGTCGTGGCAACCACATAACAACAAAACACTGAAGATTTATTTTCTTGGAAAGGCAGATGTCCGATCAATATGCCACTATGCCTCCGAGCTACGTTAAAAGCTTTGTTTAGTTTCTTTTGTGGTTTAAATGCCAAATACATAGGGGGCCTGTGTTGAAACGGTGGACCTGTAACCCAAAGGTCGTGGGTTCGAGTCCCAGGTCCGACAGGGCTTGTAGGTGGGGGAAGCACTCTCTCCACCTTTAATACCACCACTGAGGTGAGATCCTTGAGCAACGCACCGTTCCCCCAACTCCCCGGGCGCCGCAGCACAGGCTGCCCACTGCTCCGGGTGTGTGTTCACTAGGATAGGTTAAATCCAGAGCTCAAATTCCAAGTATGGGAAACCATACCTGGCCACATTTCCCTTTACATACCCTTTCCTTTCTTTACATCGGCTCTTTAAAATGACGCGTCAGGGATGCGGAACCTGTGCTATTCTCATGCGAAATCATACCACGACAAATGACCCACTTCGGCTTTGTTTACACCCAGAGAGGGAGGGGCGATGGGAGGCAGAAAGAACAGGCTTTAGATGCAGATATTACTGAAGCGGCAAGTTAATAAAGGATTCTCAAAAACAGCCCTCTCTCAAATAAAGCTGTGTTCACTTCACTGTGAAATGTGATCTGTAACGTTCACAAAAATAACACGAATCCTCATTTCAGCCTAAAGGACTGTTGGTCCCGCCCTTATCTCGACCTAACACGCCAGTCAACCCCCAGCGCCAAATTCCTTAACCAATCAGCTTTCAACAAATGTTTTAAGGGCGGAACATTTATGGCGTGATACTCGTTATTTATTTCAGTGCGATGAAACATTGCAGTGCGATGCCTGAATAATATTTATAAGTGTACAACCCTCTCATTTTCTCAAAATGCTTTATTATTATGGACAAATAAAACATTTCCTTCAGCAATTGCACCGCAAATACGCTACTTCTACACAATGAAAAATACAAGACAGCAGTGATGTGGGCGACGGAGATGTAAATTTCGTTGTGATGCGATCGTAAAGCGAGTCGATGCTGCCACCCGGTGGTTATTATCAGTGTGACATCAACATATGCTTTGACATAAACATAACAACATTATTACGTAAAATATATAACATTATAAATATAAAGCTGGATTTTTTTAATCTTTATTCTTTTAAGTAAAGAATTAACACTCTCGTTTACAAACAAAACTCTTACCCAATTACTTAATATCCCACATCTGTGCTAATTGATACTATTAAACTGCATATGATGATATGATGACCCTTTATTTAGGGTGTTTAGAGTAGCATTTAAAATCTCATATTCTAACTGAAAGGTTTATGAATTTCAATTTGAACCAGTCACAAGATACTTAGATCAGTCTTCATATATGACCCGTTATAAGCACAAAAAGACAAAATAGTTTTTAGTCATATGCATTTACATTTAACATGTATTGTCTTAACATTGTATTTGTGTTTATGACTGAGGCTTGTGAGAGCTGTTAAAATGCATCTGAAATGTCAATGACATCCTTCACTTTCATGATCTATAATTGTTTGGGTAGGATAAAAAATACAGATGTTTTATATGCTTATCATATGATATCTATTGTTCAGGTTGTTTGGCTTGCTGTCATTTCTTCTTTTTGTGACATTATGCAGTTAGTCAATGAAAACGAAACACACATTCATCAAATGAATTTCATTACAGAGCAATTTATTCAATCATTCAAGAACAAGGTTTCTAAAGTATATATATTCACCTCAAACCTTAAGATGTTGAACTTTTTTTTTCCATTTCCCAGACTGCACAAACATTTCACATTAAAGAAGCTTCTGAAACCCTTCAAGTCTAGCAAACCTATTTAGGGTCAAGAATATGAATGTCACAAAGCAATGGAGATGGTTATTTCAGGAAAATGGTTATTTCAGGAAAATGTTCTGATATTAGTATTGTAAACATTTCAAACGGGCATGCTTTGGTAACATTTTCATTCACAACAATCAATCATAGTGTAACAGTTCAGTGTTCCTATTAGATTTAATGAACTTTTCACCCGAAAAAAAATGAAAGACCTCTAATAAAAAGAAATATTATTCTGTAACACTGCATCTATTCTTCATAATGATTTATAAATCATTGACCCTTCCAGGCCTTTTGTTTAGTATAATACCATGTTTACCATCAGCATGTTCATTCAGCAGGACACAAATTTGTGCAAATGTAACAATCTTCTTCTAAATTTCAAGGCCTGATGGCAAATGCTTTACTTTTGTACTTTTTTTTTTACTTTATTCATAAAGGATAGTGCAAAAGTCACAGGAAGCAAAATGGGAGAGAGATTGGATATTGGTGTCAACGGCAAATAGTTTATTATTTTGCAAATAAATATGTTCACCAATCCTTCCAAAACATCAATCAAAAAACAATGACTCATTTGACGACCAACCAAATATTTGCAGTAGGATAGCACAAAAAAGTAAAGTTGAAAGAAATACAGACTTTTGACATATATTCATAAATGTTATTTGTGAGCAGAATATAATTTCCTCCTGCTCCTTGAGGTGCAGATGTTGTGAAGTGTGCAGTATAATCCGACCCTTCTTTTCCCTCTTCTGCTGCATTTGTTACAGTACAGAGTCTGATATATAAACACTCACATGATCACTCAAACATGAAATCTCTGGCATGCACAAAGAGTCCAGACTGCATCTATTCAATAAATAAAACAAATAACACAAGCTACAAAAATAGAAGTGAGTAACCATTACAATAATCCAGTGAACCCACTGAACACAACTTCTTTGAAACACAGAATACTGACATTAAATAATTAGTAGTAATGGATTAATTGTATTGCAGTGCATTTTAAACCAGGTAAATACGAACTACAGCATAAAGTGCTTGAGTTCAGAGTTTAATTCAACACACCTAAACCAGCTTATCAAAGTCTTTTGAAAACCCCACACAGGTGTGTTAGAGCAGAGTATAGCTAAATACAGATATCCAGGAAAACCTCCACCTGTATTAGCACATTACAATTTTTCCAGACACCAAATGTATTTACAATAGTGCTGTCAAACTTAATCCTAATCAAACTTATAAATAAATCAAAAATAAAATAAAAGTTTGTGTTTATATAATATACATGTGTGTGTGTTTGTGTGTGTGTGTGTGTGTGTGCTGTATATATAAATATAAACAGATGCATGTATATGTTTAAGATATTATATATA
This sequence comes from Enteromius paludinosus, assembly GCA_032361165.1. Classification (NCBI taxonomy): domain Eukaryota; kingdom Metazoa; phylum Chordata; class Actinopteri; order Cypriniformes; family Cyprinidae; genus Enteromius; species Enteromius paludinosus. Next base: position 8,694,453 of record JAUMHQ010000061.1, on the reverse strand, counting down.
CTGTATGTGTGAGTGTTTATATAAATAATAAATATACACAGTACACATAGATTATGCAAAGGAAAACTTTTATTTTCGCGATAAATCACTTAACAGCACTAATTTATAAATGATAGGTTGAGGTGTTTTTATGTGAATAGACAGTAATGAGATTTCATAATGCTTAGAATATATAAATTATAGCCTGCTGTGTTTGAGACCGTAAATTAAAAGTAAATGTTAAGTATAATGGTGTCCAATATTAAGATGGATCATATTTACAACTAAATATTGCATTAAGGAGGCATTTTATGAAAACAGTTGACATCAATAATAATTTTTTTAATTGTTATAATTATTATTCTGATTATTATTTCACAAGTCTCACTTTTTGACTTGGAGAACAACGGGGTGCATGACGATGCTGTGACTGTCTGACTGTTTAAGGACTGTTGTTGTGGTGCTGGCTTGCTGCACACTGCGGGTAACAGGTCCTCCTACTCTCTCTTTTAACCTCAGAGACAAACGGTCCTCTCTTCTGGGTTGTATCTTTATGTCACCCACTCTCTGCTCCATTTTTCTGCTTAAAACATGTACCTGAACACCTGGCTCCTGAGAGTTAACCTGAGCGACAGAAGAGAGGACTATCTGCTTTGAAGCCAGCTGTGGCATAAAGCCACTCTTTAGCTCCATAGGCTTGCCTTTTTTACTAGACTGAACCACAGATGTTGACAGAATGGTAGATCTTTTAATCCGAAAATCCTGAGTGGTATCAACTGCTGCATTTTGTTTAATTATCTGATTCTTTGTTATTGTTTTTGTCCCCTGGTCTGACCCTTGTTGCTTTGCGCTCATATTTGCAATTTGCCTGCGAAGGCTTCCGTTGTTCTCCTGGGCTGAAACAATGCTTAGTGTTCTTTTTTTGGAGTTTCTACTCGCTGGTCTCATGGGGCAGCTAAAAGCTACGTGTTTCTTTAAACTAGCATTGTATGTAAACTCTCTCCTACAGTGAGGACATGCAAAAATGCCCAGGTCATCCTGAGCAAAGGCCTTTCTTCCCCCTGCAGGTCGGCCCCTTTGCACCAGCTGAGATTTCTTCTTATTCAGGATCGTCATTTTTATCCTAACTGGCGATTCATGGAAGTTCAGTTTTTTGGGTTGGCCAATCTTTTGTGAAAAATTCTGCTTACTATTAACAATCCGTGCAGGTGATAACACCCCATTCTGCGCTTTTGCGAACTGCTTAAGTGGTATAGGGTTCTTTTTAGGAGTGTATCGCTTCTTGTCGCTAGCATTAGCACAAGCTAATATGTGCTTGTGCAGTTCAGGCATGTTGTCAAAGCTCTTACCACATTTGGTGCAACGAATGGCTGTGCTGAAGGTCTGAGGGATGTTGTGGGTGGTGAAGTTGGTGGCGGATGCTGCCGTCGTTCCAGTTGGTGTCCGATTGTGGTATGGAAAAGGAGGTGGTTTGAAACTTGGGTAATGTTGGTTAATGCCTAATCGTACATCTGGGCCTTTCGATTTCACCCCTCCAGATGCCATGATTTTTATTGTTGTGAACAGTTCCTCAGAAGTGTTGTCCAACGAATACATCTCTGCTTTTGAGTTTGGGTTGTCAGGTTCTTGCTTAATTTCTGTGACTGGAAGGCCTGGGTCAGCCATGTTGGTTTTGGGATTGTTATGGTTTTCAGGTCTCAGCCTGCCATGTACTGCTTCGGTGTGTGAGCACTCTTGACCAGGATGGAGATCTCGCTGATGCTGCTCCAAGTTGCAGAGAAAAGCAAATTCCTTAGAACATGTTTTACAAATGTAAATTTTACCAATGCCGTGATAACTGGAACGGTGCTCCAGCAAACCTGTGTCGCTCTCGAACAACTGCACACAAAATTCACATTTATAGGGCCACTCTTTTGAGTGCTCACCTACATGTTGACTAAGAATCTTCATGGACTGGAAGGGCTGATCACAAACATTGCACATGAAGTTCTTGCAAAAAGGATGCACGGGAGGTAACTCTTCTTCAACTGTGTTTTCCTGCTTGGAACAATCAGAGGACTCAATATTTTCCTGTTCATTCTCATTGCTCTCTGCTTCAGCAACACTGGTGGAAGCGGTAAGTGTCAATGTAGCATCTGAAGAACTTGTTGACTGCTCTGTTGGGGCTGACTGTGTGGAGGTTTCAGGCAGTAGGGTGGTGTCAGGACTGAGAGGTTGTGGCTCAGGTGAGACATGAGGTTCTTCTTGTAATTCATTGACAGGAGTTTCATCTGAGAGACTTTGAAGAGAATTATGTTGGAGAGCTGGAAGAATATTTTCTGTAGATTGCACAGCAACTGTATACTCAATAACAACTGTGTTTGGAGAAAAAGCCAAGGATGTGACGTTAGACTGGTTAACAGGCAGAGACTGAGAAAATATCTGCGCATCAGAAGCTAATACAGAGTCTACAACCAATGTTCTTTGAGCTAGTTCGCATACAGCAGGATCAGCAACCCAGTGAGGGCTTTGTAAACTCAGTGAAGGGACTGCAGGTGTAAGGGATTCCAGACCTCCAGGAGCAGAGAACCCCCAGTCAGGGATTGTCGCTTTCATATCACCCTGTGAAAGATGTACAGGATTATCAGCGCAGTCTTCTACAGACCCTGTTGGTGCTACATTGTCAGAAACCACAAAGGCTGAATGAAGAGTTTGAATGTCCTGACTGGGTTCCACTGTGGGAGTTGATAGAAAGGATACAAAGGTTTGAGATGAAGAAGGCGAACATTGAGATGGAGGGACTGGGGTAGCTGAATGGATACTGACTGGAGCGAGCAGTGGAGGGGTTGGATTGTTTGAAGCAGGAGGAAGAGCCAACTCAAACAAAAACTTTTCAGGTTTTGGTGGACCTGCATCAGACACTGCCACAACTGCAAATTTTGTTATGTCAGGGACACTGAGGACACCTGCAGCAGCTGAACCTTCAAGAGAAGGAACGTCTACCCCACCGTATTCATTCATTAGCACCTTCTGAAGCATACTAGAGTTAGGTTTGCTCTTCCTTAAAGCAGGATGAGTGAAATAGACTCCTGCCAAATCACAGTCTAAACTCTTTCCACTAATGCTTAAGTCCAGGATGGACTCTGCCAAGGCATCGCAGCTCTCTCGCCTAACCACAGAATTAGAGAGGTCCAGTGGCTGTTGATTGCAGGAATTTCCACCTGTTCTTGATACAGAGCAGTCCAATGGCAAGTTCTCTTGCTGCATTGGAGCTCCATCACAGCTGTTTATGGGTGAATTCAAAGGCTCAGGTTCTTCATCAGGGCTCTCCAACTTTGACCCATTCGCTTTTGTAGAATCCTGATCTTGCTTTTCTATACTCACATCAGGGGTTTGCTGTGGTGAGCTGGGAGGGGAGGTTGTCCTTCTTTTGAATCTAGTTGTTGTCGCTGCAGGTAAAACAGTCAGGGATAAGGGAGGACTCAGTTTTTGGCCGTCAGCAATAAGTGCAAATGCCAGTTTATCTTGATTCTGAAGGATCTGCTTGAGTTTTGGAGACAGATAAACAGTTTTTTCCTTGTTAAAGGCAACTGTCTCAATGCACTGAGGTAAATTAGCAGTGACAAGTGGAGCTCCGGACACAGAGGACATCGTCAAGGATAGCAAGGAAGATGAGGAGGTACTCAAGATGGATTCAGACTCTAATTCTGTTTTTATTTGTGGGAGTAAAGGTGGGGTAGATGTCCTACGTCTTGTTGAGGACTGCCCAGACAAGTCAGGGGTAAAACTACTGGTACTGGCTTCTAAATTAATAGCCTGTGAAATCTGAGCTGGACTGATTAGAACAGCATTTAACCCAATCACAGCAGATGCACCAGAGGTCATCTCAATCACCTCACAGTTACTTACAGCACTTGTCGAGACAATTTTCCCATCTATGTAAAAGCTGAGATTCTCTGAAATGTTACTGGAGATGTCAACCATGTACTCCCTTTCCTGATCAATGTCCTCTACAGACTGTAAGTTAGTAGTTTGGTTGTCCTGTGCCAAATCAACAAGCTGCTGTCCTTCAGGTTTTTGAATGATTTTGACCTTCTTATAAACTCCTCTAGGAAGAAGATGGCGCTCATGGATCCTGCGCTGATGTCTCCTTAAACTAGTATGAGTCCTAAATGCTTTTTTGCAGTACTTGCAGACATGTGAGGCTTTGGCATCACTGTTTTTATCCTCCTTTTGTTCACCATCAGCTGAATTAATGCACTTATTTGGTTCTGGATTCTTTGATGCCGTTTTCAGAGGTTCTGCATTGCCATGCACATTCTGACTGGCGATGCAAGGGGCACTGTTTCTATTTTCGTGTCTTTTCTCATGCCTTCGACGACTAAACAATGTACTGAAACTCCTTCTGCAACGACTGCATTTAAAACGCTGTGTGTGGCAGGTTGCAAGAGCATGTGTTTGTATGTGACGCTCCAGACCATGACTACTCGCAAACTTTCTTTCACAGCGAGGACAGGATAACTCACCTTGGGATTTACTGCCAGGGTCCAGGTCACCCTTAGTGTCATTTAAAGGCAACTCAGTCCCATAATCCTGCTGTATGATTCCAACATGCTCAGTCTCACTTGTCTGCCAGGTTTGATTTTGATTAGCTAGATTTTGGGACACAGACTGGCTTGCATTGTGTTTGTCTTTGCAGTCCATATTCACATCTCTTCCTTCTTTTATCTCTATTTCTATCTCTTCCCCTTGTGGCTCTGAGATGATATGAAGAGCAGTTTCATCAGGGTGGGCATCTTGAACCTCGGGCTGCTGGAAAGAAACCTCTGAGGACATACTAGGCCTCTCCTCTTCCACAGCTGAAACATAAGAACATGCCTGTGACGCCAGAAAGAATTTTGTTTGCTGAAATAATAAACAAGTATAGTAATACATATCTACTCGTTGTGCAATATTGACCAACATGTGCAAAATACATTTCTAAATGTACAAAATGAAAAACAAAAAAATTGAACTTACTGTCATTTGATCTCCACATCTCTTAACTGCTCCCTCTAATGTTTCTTCTGGGCTATGTAAAAGAGGCCCCCTGTTTGCTGGGGAGAAATAAATAGTAATATTTCTTGACATTTCTATGACGTAATCAAGCACTCAAAGACAACAATAACTTAAAATAGCAAAGTATTCGTGATTTCTACACAGTTTATTTATCAATTTATCAGTTTATTTAGGTTATGTTTGTGTGCAAGGTAATTAACCAATTGTATGACAGAGCAACCTAGTATCACGCCAAGACGTGACATTATCACGTTGGTCCGCTTTTTAAAAAAATTTTATTCCGCAAAAATTCCGCAAATTTTAAAAATGCCGCCCACCAGGAGAATCCATACGTCAGCCTTGGTTGTAAAATTCTATTGGCTCTCGCGTGTCTCGTGACCGATCGCATCGTGCTGTTGTGAAATGTTATTG
>JAUMHQ010000061.1:8583626-8621807 GCA_032361165.1 Enteromius paludinosus | reverse complement strand
CTATTTTAACTGAAAGCCCTGCTCCTCCCAGCCTCTCGCTGATAAGAACAGACGCAGAGAGAGGGGTGTGCGCGCGCTGAGAAAAGAAGGGTTCGCGCTAGCGCGGCAGTACCGGAGACTCGCTGAGGTTTGTCAAAGAAGTTTCTAGATTTGTTGCTAGTTGCTTTTAGGGGAAAATGTCGCCAAGGGGGTCTGAACAGTCGCTAAATATAGAGACAAAGTCGCTAAGTTGGCAACACTGATCTGTATTGACAGCAGACAACAAAGAATGATGGGCACGCTTGGGCTGATGGGAATTGTAGTTCCCGCTACCTCCCGTTCGCTCCATTCGCTCCAAATTTTTTTTTTTGCATAACATAAAATTGTTCATTTATTACTTTATGGCAAATTAACAGCTTATCTTCCAGTGTTTTTAATATTTATACATGCCTATTTGGTAACTGATATGACTATCATATCATTTTCCAATGATTTTACAGTTATATAATAATACTATTCATTTCTTAATGTGTAAAAGTTTTAAAAGAGAAAAATACTGAATGCCCTTTTAATTTGTGTTGTTTACCGTAGTGTATTCACACATACTGCTGTTACACTTCATAAGCGGTATCGTAAACCTTTATAATTCAAATCTAAATTAATCTTTCATTGCAGCTTGAACAAGAACAAAGAGCTGATTTGATATATACCTTGCAGAAGTTAATAATTGAGCAATAACAGAGCTATCTATAATGCTTGTTAACGCTTCCTGTTTGGATTGAGTTATTGAGTGCCTGTGATTTTCTTGAGAATGTCTGCTGAGAGTTTTTAGAGGATATGAAGCTGGTGAATGAAGAACAGGATCGAGTCAAAAGTGCAAAAATGTTGAACAGGTCAGTTTACCGAAGGTGGGACGGCATACTTTGGAGGGAAGGGGGAAGATGAACAGATAAGAACAGAATGATAGATCAGAAAGGATTAGAGAGCATTGAAGGAGGGTGTTGATTTTTGTAATGATACTGTAGCAAATGATGTGTGTTTGTGTGTTCGTGCAGGCTTGTACAGGTGTATGTGAGAGAGAGAGAGTGGTGTGTAAGTTGTTTTTATGACGTAAGTATGTGTGCATGTGCTGATTAAGGTCATTGTGATGGTCTTTTGTGCTGCTGTTGCCACATTTGACTTCTCACATATGCACACTTTCACTTTAATGGTTTCTGCTTGATATGGTGATGATGATATTTGCTAAACATCAGGTCTAATTATACACAGACCTGTTGATATCAGTAGATTTAAGTCTACTTTAGCCGTTCAAACAATGAGTAGCACTTTAAATTGTATATTTCACTGGGGGTTTTTAACTCACAAAAGTAGGCCTATGGTAAAACCTGTGCACACACAAATTTACATAGATTACATAGATAGCACACTATGCTTGATAAACCTCTCGCAGATAAATCAAGTATTTTTCCATCACTTTATGTTTATTTTTAAGTAAGGGCTATAGAGGTATGATGTCATTAGACAGTGCCCGCAGAAGTGTGTGTGTCTGTTCATATGGGTCCGAAAGATGACAAAACATTGCTGCTTGATTAAAAAGAGGGAGGCATTCCTGAACACATGCTTTTAAAACAGGGAGTGTGTTTGTTTGTGTTGCGCCTGTGAGTGTGTATGTCTGTTGTTGCGTGGCCATGATTAAAGAGTGAACAGATAAATCATGATGACCTGCGAGTTGTAGTTAGTGTTGGAAAGATGAGTTACGTCAGTGGTTTTTTATAAAAAAATGAATGAAATATGTTGCGACTTTGTTTCATTCATTATTTGAAAAAGCACAGCATTTGTTTACAGAATTGTATTTCTGTTATCCTGATAGTTCTTCAAAAGAATTGTTAATAGAATCATTGGGGATGGGGAATTGTTTATAGGCATAGTCTCCTTCTTTACTTACTTCCCAAATTGTTTGTCATTCACGTTTGGCCACACTAGAGCTCTAGGAACTGATTGTAATAGGGGATGGAATACAGCGTGACACCTTTGTAAAAAGGTGTGAATGACTGTGTGACACTGATAGATTTCCCCTTTAATAGAACTGGACTGAGTGTTACTGGACACACAGACAGGTCCAAATCCATCGGCTAAAGAAGCCACTATATATAGAGAAAGAGAGAGAGAGCGACAGTCGGAGAGAAAAGAAAGAACGATACATTAAAAAGGCATTAAGGATTATGGGTAATGGAGCAGGCCCGTCAGTGTGGATTAGCTAATGCTCATCAGAGAGTAGAAGTGTGTGTGTGTGTGTGCGTGTGTGTGTAGAAATGTGTGCACAAAAGGGGGGAGCATGTGTCCCTACGTACACCCCTCAGTAGTATGCTGCTCATGTCTGTGTGTGTGTGGTTAGGTTGCATCCTAGCTCATTACCCCATAGCGGTCGACTAAAGTGTGTGTTCAGCAGCAGCTTTTAAATAATGAAAGAAGATAGAAGATATCGGACGTGCACGGATAGCAGTTTGTGTGTGCTTGAAAAATGGAGTCCCAGGATGAGGAGAGATGGATGGGGGTGGGTTGCAGTTTTGGATTTGATGCCCAAAAACCCCTAACAAGCTACCTCCTTGAGTGTTTGTGTGAGAGTGTGTGTGTGTGTGAGTAAGAGAGAAAATAATCCGGTTTTAGCGAACTTATTTGATTCCATAAGTGGAACAGCACTCTTCTGCAGTGGACATATTTACATACTGCAGAAGCGCCACAGGAGAAACTACTGATCAAGTGAAATATAATGACTGTGTTTCTGTGTGTGTGTGTGTGTGTGTGTGTGTGTAGTGTTGAAGGTCCATTCCCTTTGAGATTCTACCCACTAGCACTCTCAGCCGTTGTAAATCAATACCTGTCAATCACATACACACTCACACACACACACACACACACACACACACACCTGGCTGCTGTACACACCCTCAATGGTTATTTGCCCTAGGGCACCTCAGAGCAGATAGTGGGGCAGTTTTGTATGTGTGTGGAGATGAGAAATGTGCAATTCTTTGGTTTCTTTATTGCTGTGTGGTTCATTAGCGGTCAGATTGTTTCTCTAATTAGTCAAATAGTGATTAGCGCTAGCAATTCCCACACGTTTCCATTAACACGGACACCTTCTGGACTGGATGTCAGCTGGTATTGACCTTTCTTGAACATGCAGCAAATTGTGTGTGTGTGTGTGTGTGGGAGACGAGAGCTCAGTGGAGACAATGACGAGAATTCCTCCTTGCATTCCTCTGGAAACTACACTCACATAATCTGTTTCAGGTCAGAACAGAGTAAAAGGTTTATTTCTTTTGTTATTATAAACGTATTGAATTATTAGAAATAGTGGAGAATATAAGTAAGTGTTGATGAAGAGTTTCTGTGTCATTGTGTGTTACATTGTATGATAAATACATTTATCTTGAACTTAATAGTTATTAGTTCATCATTTACACAACTTCCTGTCAACTTCCTGCCAAACCCGATATGAAAGAGGAATATGGACCAGTCATGGTCACCATTCACTTTCATTCTCTGGACAAGAGTGACATGGTGTGTGCAAGAAGGAAATTTATATAAGTTTGAAACATTGTCACTGTGTCTTGCAGCATCATAAATGAGATGAGCCGGCCTCTGTATGAAACTGCACCTGTTACAAAAATGTGATTCTGTTTTTAATCATTTTTATTCTAGTGGTTTTACATCTGGAATATTTCACGTGTCACCACCTGGAATTCTGGAAGGAAAAAATCCAAGATTAACCCCTCATGGTACATTTTCCACTGGGACAAAATCTCTTGTCTTCTATATGGTGATATACATCCACATGATTACTGGAGAAAAAAAAAATGTAATGCAGGGAATTGGTTCTTTGATGGTTGTTAATAGGATGGAGGCACACAGTATCTGAATGGGAGTATTCAATAAAGTGCGGGATTTAATTGGAGAGGTCCTGCATTCATCACCAGATGTCTGTCATTTCAGGAACATGCAGTTATGCCATTTCGATTGAAATTACAAAGTCAATTGTTTGCAATAAGATTATTTGATAGATTGAATGCCTTTGATTTGCATTACTTCACTTAGTGTCACATTGTCGTTCTCATAATTCCATTTGAATTATATTAGTTTACGTCTTAGTACAGAATAGCACTTTATTTATTCAATAAAGCCAGTGAATATGGGCCGTTTGTTCCGTGTGAAATCACTTTTGTTCAGTTCTCCTGCAGCTGCACTCATTAATGAATTAAATTAAACATTCGCCAAACTTAACACAAAGTCTTGAGTGTCACACACATGAGGCCGGAGTCTGTGCTGTCTACTCTGTGTAGATCTGCTGATCCACGTTTACAGCAGTTACTTTTTGTCTCGCCATATGTCTCTAAAGCCTGCTGTTCAGTGTTCATAGTGTTAATGTTTGCATATGAGCTTTGTGCGTGTTATTCAATTGTGTGTGGGTGTACAAGGTAAAGATGGAGTATATGAATGCATATTCCCTCCGGTTGGTGATAGAGGGTTCTTTATGAAGTTACTCAGGATTTTGCATCTGTAAATCTAATAAAGAGTTTATTTATAGAGCATTTTTTATTGGTTGCAGACCATTAAATAATTTGTTCCACTACATATAACCATTTCAGGTTTCCTAGGCTTTATTTAGAGGTGATTTGAAAAGTTTTATCTCTCTCTCAGTCTGTCTGTCTGAATTATAATAAATGGGTTTTTGGCTACATATGAGGATAAAATTGTCTTTTTGTTTGATCATAAAACTAAACTGCAAAGGAGTAGATGCTTTTTAACGCTGTGTGTGTGAGATTTTTCCCTTGACCTCCTAAGTACGTCTTGCTCTGTTTCTGTCTAAGGGTGATTTCCCAGATGGGTGGTTCTTTGGAAACCATAAATGGCCCACCTGCATGGTCCAATCACAGTTTTAACTGACACCTGAGAAACAAGGTGTGTGTGTAAAACCCATCTATCATCTTTTACTGCGGTCCCTGCCTTTCAATTACACACTAATAGAGGGGATTTCTGCCTCTTTTGAGACAGCTCATCCAAAGGAAGTGTGTGTATGTGTGTGTGTGTGACAGAAATAAGGACACGTTGTGTGAGAGTCAAACTTAAAAATTTAGCAGAACTGCAGTAAAACTGACAAGGGATTTAATTTAAAGTGATAAAGGTATTATACAGTGGAGATGAGCTACAGCGTATGTGTGTGTGATGGTCCCACTGGGTTAGTCTGGCACTGACACCCATAGACTGGTGGGTCGAAGGCTCAAAACTCCAGCAGTGATCCGCCACTCTCATCCCATCACATTCCCAGCAGAATCAGTCAAGCCGCTGATAATCTCTCACCATCCCCATGAATAATGTTACAGCTGTCTGTGTGTGTGTGTGTGTGATCATTAGTATCATACCAGAGGCCTTGACAGCTTCCTGACGGTGTTCTGTGACACACTCACACACACTGTCTCTTGATCCAGTCTCCAGAATCTCTTCTGACAGCTCTTACTGGGAACAGCCCTTCAGACGCTGCAGGGAATCAGGCGCTGTGTGTGAAGGCAGGGAGAGAAGCAGGAAGGAGAAGCAGAAGACTTGTCAGTGTGTTTTCCAAATCCACTTCCACTTCCATCCAAATAAGTGTGACCTCCACTTCTCCTAGACAAAACAGAGAAGGAAGGAAAAAAGAACGGGAATGAAAAGAAAAGGTTAAAGTCATATTAATTAGTGTCATTTTTCTTATAAAGCACCTGTCAGTCATCTATAATCCTATCTGGGGGTGGAGCCAGGGATTGACCCCCATCAGTGTGTGTGTGTGTGTGTGTTATGTTGGATTTCCCACAGGTTCTACTCTGCTGCTGTTTTAGGTCATGGAAAATATCCAGACGGAAGTGGCCTGGGACTAGTGCTAAATCGGTCTCATGAGAAAACGCTGTGTGTGTGGTGCAGAAGAGCTGGAAGAGATATGTGTCAGACTTATGATGATGGATTAAGTTTTTTAGATGGTCTGTGTTTTAGAAGTAAATGTGTATGTATCTATTTAGCTTCTTTGATCAGGGGTCTTGAACTTTTCTCAGGCCAGGACCTCTTAGTGGAACGGAGCAGAGACCTGCATTACATTTTTTGTAAAACTGTTTGGGTAACACTTTGGTACAAGGACCAGGTCTCACCATTAACTAGTTGCTTTTTAGCATGCATATTATTAACACATAGGCTGATATTAATATTTAGAAGACATGATCATTTGTCTTTTAACTTTTTGAATATACTTTATACACAAAAAAACGGTTTTAAGGTTTTGCTTAAGTTAATAATTTCAGAGTATGCTAAGGACCTAAAAACATTGATCAATTAAAAAAAACAGCTTTTTTTTTGGAAATTTTCTTCTTTTTTTTTTATTGTAAAATTAAAGTTCTGTGCTAGAATCTAGAATTACTTATGGAATTTAATGAGATTTAAATAAACATTCATTTATGATAAGTTGCAAATGGCAAATAACTGTGTGTGTGAATTGTGTTACCTTTTTGTCCACTTCAAAGACCTGGAGGATTATGGGTGAAAGGATTTCACTTCGTGATGTTTTGACCCTGAGGGAGAGATAAAGGAGAGAAAAAAGTGAGAGAGTGAAATGGAGAGACTACGGATAATATTCAGTTTGAGAAGCGTGTGGAATGTGTGCAGACCAAAATCACAGGTTCAGAGAGGAAGTTTTGTAAATGTCAGAGAAGAGTGTGTGAAGAAAACAGAACCATGAGAAACAAAACTCTTAAACCAAGGCTGCGATTAGGAGCGTGTAATTTTCACCTTCTGAATGTTGGTTTGCCTTTTGCCTGAATTAGCACATTTAACTGTCAGCTGGGTGAGTTATGACGTCCTCAGTCGCAAAACTTTAAGCCAGTTGCAATGGTTTGTGCCTACTGGCCAATCAGATTTGAGTATTATGGTCGGAGCCGAGTAGGTGACACTGCGATGTCGCCGTGGTGATAATCACCCTCTTAGTTGTGGAATTTGTTTTATGTCATGTTGCTGTGTCGACCACGGTAATGGTGATTAGCTACGGGTCTTACAACACTGACCCAGAATCTAACACTGGCACAGGGATATCAGTCCATCTCAATCCAACACACACATATACACAGCACACTTACTGTCCACAGACGGGACAGCTATCATTCTGATGCTCTTTTTAAGTTTATGGGTCTTTTTTTTGTCATTTACATTTAGCGGACGCTTTTATCCAGCAACTTAAGTAACTCACTAATGACAACAGAAGCAATCAAAAACAAAAGAGCAGTACTAAAATATCCTACTGCAGTATGTGTAGCAAGGTTTTTCATATATGTGACCCTCGACCACAAAAGCAGTCATAAGTGACAATTTTTCGAAATTGTGAGAAAATCACCTTTAAAGTTGTCCGAATTAGGTTCTTAGAAATGCATATAACTTATTAAAAATTACGTTTTATATAGTTATGGAAGGAAATTTACTAAATATCTTCATGGAACATGATATTTACTAAATATGCTAATGATTTTTGATTTTGAACAGAAAAATGTATAATTTTGGTCGTTTTTGGCTTTTGCTACAAATGTACCCCAGGGACTTAAGACTGGTTTTGTGGTCCAGGGTCACATATAATAAATAAACAGAAAATAAGTAGATAGATTAGAAAAAGATTTTTTATTTTTTTTTTTCAAGAAAACAAGATATTATATATAATCCTGTGTGTTTCTTCAAGTTTTGGTCCTTTTTTTTGATTACATATACTATAAACTATAAAACTATAAACTATAAAACTTCTATGTAATAAAAAAACTGTGGTGTCCTCAGGTGTCATTTCAACCAAACCAACAGTTTTTTCCCACTATTTATTTATTTACTTTATGTATTTATTTATATTTATATTCATTTTCCAAGGAGACAGTTACATCTTGAGATATCTATCGTGTGAAACAAAAGATAAAGAAAATTCACAGTAACTATCACTGAATAAACCTGAATAACTGAATAAATTTTATTGTGTGTCATTTCCAAATAATTGGACCTAAAAAGCTAGCTGTATAATATTGTGTATTATGTGTAATATTTTCCCAAAATATTATAATTGTCATAGATTTTACTGTTATTTGCATCACAAAATGTAATTAAGCACACTATTTGAGGTGGGATGAAAAGGACACCGGTTGGCATTTTCAGAAAAAAAAAAAAAAAATTCAGTGGTGCAGAAGTTAGACATGTTCAGTGAATAAAAAAAATCTTTATTTTGTAGTCCACAGAAGCAAAAGTGCCTGTACACTGAAGCTGAAATCACGTCTCTTTCTGCATTACATAAGAGAAAAGTGCTCCCTTAACAAGCAGTGAATCTAATGTGATGCATCAGCTGCTATTGACGTCAGCTGGTCATGCTGACGTAATGCTCATTTGTTGAAGTCGTGGGATGTTGCGGTAAGGGACAAGAGTTTACAACTTTCTGAACTCCAGTGTGTGTCTGTGTCCTCTATTCAACATTTATTAGAGAAACGCCCCTCATTTATTGCCAAACGTATTGAAATGACATCTTCTGTTGTTTTATGGGGGTACTTTCTGATTAAACAACAGTGAAAGCTCACCACTCTATTGGCTGTTTTACACAGCTGAACTCTACACCAGAAACAATACATAAACAGTACACCGTCTGTCTACAAGCACCTATTTCTAACAAACATATCTTTTAGTATGGTATCAGAGTACCTCTTGAACTCGAGGGGTGTAAAGTGTCTAATAGACTTTAAAGATTATACAACAGCACACGCATCAAAAACCCAGCGTTACCATGGTAATCAGAAAACCAGACTGGGGTTAAGGAGCACTATTATCTGGGACACAGAGAGAGAGAAAAAGAGAATACCTCTTTTTGTCCTTTAAGTCCTCAACCCTTCAGAAGTGTTTGCACAGAGCCCCGCAACCATGGATCCTTGCCAAACACAAAAAGTGTGTGTGTGTGTGTGTTGCTATTATGTTATTGCACAAAACAATAATGATCCTTAGAATAGTTAGGCTCTATATATTGTGTATAATAGTAATCCTAATTACATTTTTTAAATATTTTCTCTTAAAAATGGTAGTGGATGGTTGCCAGGGTGTTGCTATGTGGTTACTAAAGTGTGGGTTTTAAGTTATTGCTTGCTATGCTTCTATTTCTAGGTGGTTGTTAGAGCGTTGTGGATGCTTTTTATACAATTGCAGGAAAGTTCGCTTTAGATGGCTTTCTATATAGTTTCTTGAGTGTTCTGGGAGGCTGCCAGGGTGTTGCTATGCAGTTACTAAAGCGTTTGGTGTCTCAATAAGGCTCTGGGTAGTTGCTAAGGTGTTCTGCATGGGTGCTTGAGCTTTTCTAGGTGTCACGAGCCAAAGTGTTATACTTATGGTTACTATTTTTTCAGATCTAGTCAGTTCTAAGTGTGAACAATAATAGTGATGGTACAATACGTTCCAGCATCTAAACCCCTTTCTCTTCTAAACTCTCTTTCTGTATCCAGCTTTCCTCTTTTTTCATCTAATTTAAAGTTCATTCTATCTATCATTCTGACAGAGTCTCTATGAGAGAGAGCTTTGTACTTGTGTGTATTATTCTAAATGGACTGAGGGCTTGTGGCTGACCTGGGAGATCACTGCAGTCACACACACACACACACATGCTGAAACTTGCTGTTTCACTTCTGACAGGGCTAAGAGCCGCCAGATTCATTCTCTGGACTCCATTTGAAGGGATTTGGGTCTGTCTTTGTTATGTGTATACAAAGTTTTATCTCAGAGAGTGTAGTAGTTGATGTAAAGAAAGTGTTTGGAGGTGTTTTATGTTCACATCTATGTGCCTAAGAGAGAGAGAGACTGCAGAGAGGAGAGGAACTCATGCTGGTGTGCCAGTGTGACCTTGTTGAACCTACAAATCCTGAAACACAGAAGAAAAGTCAGCAAGGTGGGTTGTTTCTTTTAGAAATACAAAGCCTGAAAAAGCTTAACAAGGAATTACATTTCTCTTTGGTTTTGGTGCTAAAAAACAACTTTTGGTTACCTTTAGTTTGATCTGAAAACACTCGGGTTACTCGGGGCTGTCATTACAAAATGCATGGCGTGGCATGGCGTGACATCCAAACCCAGAAACTGAAATTTTAAGTATTGCGCTTGACGTTTTTATTTGAGCTTTTAAGCTAAGAAGCACCATGTAAGTATCGTTTCCTGTTGACACCGTAAAGCTGCTTTGACATAATCAGTATTGTATAAAGCAGCAGATGAATATATAATGATTATATATTATCAATATTGAATATCTGAGGCCATACAATAATTTCATGCGAGAGATTTCATTGAGATTCATTTACTGTCGTTTATTAATTATTTGAAGAATTCAGCCATTTAGATTGGTTTTGTTTATAGAATCAACCGATTCAGTCTAAAGATCTGATTCAGAAGAACAGTACATGAACCAGACAGACTTTTCTCATGAACTCTCATGAGGTCATACAGGTTTTGAACAGGGCGAGGGTGAGATATTGTTGGCAGAATTATTTTTTTGTGTGTGAACTACCCCTTTATTTCCCCCTGCATGTGAGCAAAGGCCTTTCCTCACGCGTATCAATCTTTCTTTTCTCTTTCGCTCCCTTACTGGAGGTTCTGACAGTTGGTCTCAGTCCAGAGGAGCCGCTCAGCAGAACAATCGACTCCTTTCTCCTCTTCTCTTTCACTCTCTCTCTCACTTGTTCTCTCTCTTCAGGATCTCGCTCGCACAGAGAGGCTCATGACACAGTTACCTCCTTCTCTCTTCTTTCTCTCTCTCTCATTTGGTTTGTTTTGTCTGGTGTTGTCATTGTGGCATTGAGGTCTTAGGGTTAATTATTGTTTGTTTATTTGGGACTCACTAGCATTAGTCTGGTCTTAAGGCCTACAGAGGAGTCTTACTCTGTGTGTGTGTGTGTGTGTGTTATACAAATTAGTATAATGACATGGGTATGACATAGGTATTACAATATGAAGGTGATTTATGAGGACATTTTCAGTGTCCCCGTAATTCAAAAGGCTTAAAAAACTGACTAAATGGTGTTTATTTTTAAATCTAAAAATGCACACAGTTTCCTGTAAGGGGTAGGTTTAGGTGTAGGGTCAGTGTTGGGCAAAACCACATACAGTTTGTACGATATAAAAACCATTACATGTGTGTGTGTGTGTGTGTGTGTGTGTGTGTGTGTGTGTGTGTGAACGTGTCCTGCTCCAGCCTTGGCTGTAATGATGATGTACGATTTGCTGCGTTGGCACAGCCTCTTTGCTTAAAGAGATGTGAAGGGCGCTGGGATGCACTTTTTTCTGCTCTACTCTTGTATAAATCTCCCAGGATGGGGGTGTGAACCTTGCTGGATGTACTTGAATGCGTATGTGTGTGTGTGTGTCTCTCTCTCTCTCTCACACACACACACAGTCCTGCAGTAGCTCATATTAACTGTGTTTATAGTAAATTAGCACAGCTAATCAGTGTGACAGCGCTATAGACAGAGGGACTGTGTGTGTGTGTTCGTGCATTTTATTATGAGACTTGTGCTGTCCGCCAGTGTGAATAGTTCCATTATTCACAGCAATAGAAACAGAAAGAGAGGAAGAAAGAGCAAAGCACTTTTTATATTTGGTTTAGGATGCTGCTATATTTGTGACTCTGTGTAAAATAAATACAAAAATCAAGACGCTGGAGGATAGTGTAGTTTTTCAGGATTCTGTCCTTTTTAGCAGTGCTGTAAATCTCTGTTTGTGTGTGTGTGGGGTGGAGGGGGGGGGGGTAAAATCTATATTCAGTGGAGTCAGTAGGTCTCCTCTCATCTTACTGGTGATGCTCACTAACACTTATTAAAATTCAACACTGCAGCAAATGGGTATGTAAAGTATTGGTCTGTGTGTTGCTAAAGGGCTTTTGAGATGTAACAAATGTTAAAAAATGTAATCGTATCCCCTTCTGTTTTATCTTCCTCCTATGACACTACAATCTCTTTCTTTTCATTGTTTTGTTGTAATAGAACTTGCCTTTAACTTATTTGGTTTTTACACAAAGCTAATTATATGTTCTATGTTGTCTAACTTTAAACCTAAGCCTAACACAAAACGTTCTTTTCATTGACATGTTCTTTAGGAAGTTTAGTTTTTATGATCCCTCTTATTTTTAAAAGGTTTAATATTTTACAGATTCTGCACGAGTTTGCAGAACAACGTGAACACAAATACCATCTGTCTTTTACTAGCACCTAAACATCAAAAAGACGTGAAGAAAGTTGCTCGGTTTCATTTTGACTGAAGGAGAGGTTGAATGGAAAAAGAACTGTCCAAAATTACATATAGATTCCTCTCAATGTCTCTGACATCACACACACATGTGAACTCACACACACACATATAAAATGAGAATAATGAAACCAAAAAGTGTGTAAATGCGTCAAAGTGTGTTCAGTGATCTGACTGTTTTGGCTAAGAGGTTCCTGTTTTAGCTTGAGAATCTCAAGAGTTTATCTCAATGGAGGTCTGAATGATATGTTTTAAAATGATATAGTATAGAGTCAGACATCTCCTGCCCTGTTCTCTCCTCTAATTTATCATTTCTTTACCCTCCAAATGCTGAATATGACCTAGTGCAATGAGCAAGGACACACACACTTACACACGCAGCAATTAGAAATGAGAGCTGGACAGTGTTCTGACCGAGTGGATCTTGGCTTCCACTTTGGCCATTCAGTGAACCTGGACCAGAACCATAAAAAGACCAAATGAAAGGCTTAACAAGAGCGAATGCTTATGTGTGTGTGTGTAACATGAGCTCCGATTTCTCCCTTCTCATCTTAGACAGGACAGTAGCTTCAGACCATCTGCTACTGAAATAAAGCGTGTGAGTGTGTGTGCGGCATATCTGAAATATCCTGGCTATTATCAGACTGTGTGTTGTAGGAGTGCATGAGCAAGGGGTCAGTGAGGACTGAATAGTGGCTATAAAAAGGAGATGAAAAGTCTAACGCTTTTTTGTTGTTGTTCTAGTGTCCAGCTTTCGGTGTTGAGAGGAAACTCCACATCCACCGCATAGCTGTAACTTCAGCACACAGAACGACTGAGAGCCGTCACTGCAACAGCTGCCACGAAAACCAGCATCCCATTCAACCATCTGTGTGGCAGCTGTCTACGGTTTATAGCTGATAAGAAGTTGTGGTCTTCCTCTGAAGATGATGATGATGTGCAGCTCGTTGGTCCTACTTGGGCTGATTGGCATCAGTGCTTCCTCCAGCGGAAGTTCGTCTTCCTCACCCCGGATGAAGCTGTCTCATAAAGGTGCTTGTGTCACATGTACATCTGTATACATGTGCTCTGGTTTCGGTTTTTAACTGTGTGTTTTCATATTTCTTCCAGATCTCCAGCAGTTTAACGGCATTAAGCGGTTTGACTTGGAGCGTTCGTGTTGTTTCGGAGCTCTTTTATTGGACGAGGAGAGGGGACGGCTGTTTGTTGGAGCTCGCAACTTTCTGTTATCTCTCAGTCTCGACAACATCAGCAAACAGGAACAGAAGGTACAGCTCACTCCTTACTCCTTTCTGGTGGAGGCGTGAAAGGAAACATCTTTTTGTACCTTCTGTGCTGTATGTCTCTCATCAGCTAATTTAATTTTAAACAAAGGTGTAACCCTGTCAATCATAACTCGCTGATATACCTGCAGACAGGTTCACAAAAAGCTGTTGTTAGAAAGTTCTTCAGGTGGTCACAAATATTTTAAGAATAAAAGGACTAAAATGAATAAATGTATAGTTACAAACACCCTACAATGTAATTATGTATATAATAAGTAGTCATAATTATATTTAAATGTTATATTTTATATAACAGAATAAAATACAAAACAGTAAATTAATAAAAAATATTACTTTTTGTTATTTATTTTAAATTCTAGAGGCAATTTACTGTAATTTTAGCTTTATTCGTAAGTTGCAATAAGAAGAAAATACTAGTCATTTTATTCTTTTGAGTATGTGTTGTAATATTGCTGTCATACATTTACATTAGGAAGTTATCCGGTGTTTATAGCTGATGTTAAGAAATGAAATGATTGCATGACTGGAGTTTTATAGCCCATTTACACCTGTATTTTGTGCCATGCACACATGGATAGATTGTGTGCGTGTTTGTGCTAGACATCCGGAGAGGATTGTTAATTTTGTGTGAAGTTAATCAGCCTTTTAAGTCACGCCAGATGATTTATGGTGGTCCGAGCCAACATGCCAATGACAGAATGATGGATTTTTATTTCTTTAGGAAGGAAAAAGAAGGAATGATGAGTAAGAGTTGTCAGTCACTGTGTACTGCTCTAGACTCGCACAAGCACACACAGGTGTTGTTATGTCCGGATGTGTGTGCATGTGTGCATCGCCCCTGGACGCGTTTTAACTGTATCTCTGATGGGGTTCAGAGAAAATGTCCCTCAAGCTACAGAACACGTCTTACCATGCAAAGGTCCTAACCTTTAGCCAAAACTCTTCCTCATTTCTGGACTCACTCTCTTTCTTTCTCTGTCTCTCTCAAGATCTACTGGCCTGCTCCTGTGGATTGGAGAGAAGAGTGCAACTGGGCGGGGAAAGACATCAATGTGAGTGTCTGTCATAATCAG
Source organism: Enteromius paludinosus (assembly GCA_032361165.1). Classification (NCBI taxonomy): domain Eukaryota; kingdom Metazoa; phylum Chordata; class Actinopteri; order Cypriniformes; family Cyprinidae; genus Enteromius; species Enteromius paludinosus. The sequence continues at coordinate 8,607,163 of JAUMHQ010000061.1, read as the reverse complement.
ATCTTGTGGTCAACAACACACCCCGGTTTACACATCTATCAGTACCATCTCTCCTATGAGCTGTTTACACACAAACACACACACTCAGGCAATTAGCACTGCTATCACAAACATCTCTTGCAAACGGCTCCAACATTAACAGTGTAGAGACATAGATTTCAAACAGGGGTCTGTGGGGTTAATGAAAATACCCACAAAACAATCTTTGTAATAATAGTTTGTTTTTTGATGAATGTTATAATCGTGTAATTTGAAGTTTTTTTATTGAGGGTGCATAGGTTGGTTAAGACTTAACTAAGGTTAAAAGGTATTGAGAGTAGAACAAATGTATAATTAAGAATATAAATATAGATATCATATTTTTATTAAGCAGCAAGGCTTTAAATTGGTCAAAAGTGACAGTAAAGACATTTATAATATTATTAAAGTTTGCTTTTTTTAAATAAATGGCTAAAGAAAATGTATCATTGTTTTCAAAAAATCTATAATAATAATATAATATATATTAAGCAGCTGTTTTCAACATAATAGTATTATGGGAATGATTTTGCAAGGTTCAAATGACGCAGCTGCAGAATATATTATAATAGAAAACATTATTTTAACTGTACTAATATTTCACAATATTCCTGTTTTTACTGTGTTTTTTTATCCAATGCATGCAGTCTTGGTTAGCATTAGACAACATAGTATTATCACGGTAATACTGCATGTCCAAAATTGTGCTAACACAATTTGTATGTAGAATTTATTAGTGTGCCTTTAGTACTTGTGTATTGTAACATGTTGAACGTGTTTGTGAAAAGGTCATGTTTTTAATGCGTATTATTTTATCTTTTGTGTTAAGCGGATATGTGTGGGCTGTTTCGGACACGTTGTCTGTCTGAATGTTCTCTTTATTGTAAAGGGTGTGTAAGGTTGTGTGTTGGGCTTCATTCTGTGGTGGGTAACTGACTGAGGTCAGCTGACAAAGAGAACTGACACAAACACAGACTTTGTTCAGTGCGCTGACCTGTGATTTGACCCTCATTACATGTAGGTGTGTACAGGACGGCAGGGACAGAGCCAGACCTCCATGAATAAAGACTTAAGACCTTTCACTTTCTCATGCTGTCTCTCTTTTGTCCAGTCTCCTAGTCTGAACTCCTGATTTCTCACTCAGTATTGCTTTCAGCTCTGTCTTTCAGTGTTTTCATGTGCTACTTCCCATTCCTTGTCTTTCAGTTTCATGTCATACAGCCACAGATCCAAAATGAGGAAAAAACCAAGCAAGAAGCATCGTAAAAGTATCAAAAAAGGGTGCATATGACTTATGTGCTATATTACTGTGCTATACGTCTTCTGAAGTCACATTACATCCTCATATAATGAACAGATTGTACAGCAGTCAACATTTGAAGGGGAACAAAAAGGTTAATCAAAGGTGTCCTTGCACAAGAGTGTTTTTTGATGATAGGTTTTGATCAACTTCAATTGTTGACTAGTATAGTTTAAGTGAACTCTACAGTGAGATCAGTCTAAATCGTGAACGAGTCACTTGGTCAGATATATGAGTTAGATCAGCTGGATCAACTTGAATCATACTGTTTGATTCTCAAGTCAACTCAGTGAACTGACTCAGTGATCCTCAGAGAGTCATTATCATTATATTAATTTGAATTTTAACAGTGTCTCACAAACAAAAGCAAAGATCCAATGATCAGGCTAATAAAAGGTCAAAGTTGAAAGTTCACCGCACGCGTCTCAGCGGGAAATTCACACTCACATATGGCTTATTCCTCCTGAGAGACATTGTTCATTTTAAAGCTCTTTTTCTTTTGTTGTGTGCTCTCTCTTTCTTTCCCTCTCAGTGTTTCTTTCTTTCTTTTTCTTTGTCTCGTGGGCTCACTTCAAAGAGCCCATGAGCACACACACACACACACACACACACACGCATGCTCACACACACCCCTAACACGTCCTTCCCTTATTGAGGGCTGTAAAGCTCTTGAAACAGAAGCCCTAGTGTGTGTACGAGAGGTAGAGAGAAAGGGAGAGACCCCTTCCTGTATAAACACAGTTTGTCAGCAACTTAATTGGTCTTCAATGATTCTATTCCGCCACCCCCACCATACAACACACACACTCGCATACACACACACACTTCACAGGGTGCGTTAAGCTCAAAGAGAGGCCTTTGTTCTCCAAAAGCCCTGTATGTGTGTGTGTGTGTGTGTGTGCGTGTACGTTTGTGTGCAGGCTTTAAGCATGGCGGGAGGGCACATATCAATCTTTTCTGTAAAGTCAAGTCTTTTCTCTTGCTGTCATCTTGTCTCTGGTTGTCTCTCCATGACTTACAGTACATCCTCTCTTGTTATGTCTTTAACCTTCTCTCCAAACTTCTTTTCTCTTCTTGTCTCGAGCAATCTCTTCTTGTCTAGTCTCTTCTCTTATTGTCTTCGGTCATTTTGTCTCTGGTTGTGACTCAAGTCTTCTCTGTTCTCGTCTTTTTCCGTGATGTCTTTTCTCTAGTCCTCTCATCTAGCCTCTTCTCTTGCTGTCTTTGGTTATTGTCTCTACTTGACTCATCTCATCTCAGATCTTCTCTTCTCTGGTTATATCCTCTCATCTCACCCTTGTCTTTTCATGTCTCGTGTCATGTCGTCTCTTCTCTTCCATGTTCATCCCTTCATCCTCTTCCTCTACCCTGGAATCCGGATGTTCCCGCACACTCATATTGTCGTAGTGATTCCAGGCACTGTGGCATGCTCCAGCGAGCACATTGACAAAGAAAAAAAGAGAAAACAGAGAGACTGTATGTGTCAGTTGAACAGTCAACGTGTCTTTGTTTTCATGTGTGAAAGAGAGAGCGCAAGAGATTACAGGGAGTTCCGGGATCACAGCGAGCGGGGAAAGGTCAGACTGTCGTCAAGGATACGTAACACAATGACGTTTCGTTTCTGATCCACCCCATATGTGGTCCCTTAACAGACAAACTGAAAAATATGTGTGTATGTTTTTGTGTCTGAGCTATTGATAGTCAATCCAGATGTTGACAGTTTCCCTGCCTGACAGCTGAACTGGTGAAGGAATGTAAAATATGTTCTTCATAAAATTGATTTATTTGTGTGGGTGGGTTGCAGACGGATTGCGTTAACTATGTGAAAGTGCTACACCACTACAATCGGACTCACCTTTATGCCTGTGGGACAGGGGCTTTCCACCCTACCTGTGCTTATGTGGAAGTGGGACAGAAGATAGAGGTAAATGTGTTATATACAAAAAAAGTTTCAAAGTCGGCTGAACGCATGGCTTCATTTATCTTTTTCTCCTTTTTCCTTTTTTTAGGATCATGTATTTAGAATCGACCCATCTATGGTAGAAGATGGGAAAGGAAAGAGTCCATATGACCCCCGTCACACATCAGCATCCGTTCTAATTGGTTAGTTGCCTCTGTTCAGCCGTCTGTCTTCCATTTGAATGCTGTTACATCATCTGAACAGCAACCATTTCTACATTTTCACACAGGTGATGAGCTTTATGCAGGTGTGGCCACTGATTTGATGGGACGGGACTTTACAATCTTTCGCAGCATGGGACAAAGGCCCTCCATTCGAACAGAACAGCACGATTCTCGCTGGCTTAATGGTATGGATGTGAATGAGAGAGTATCTTAGACAAAATTAGGCATGTATGTACAAAACTCCTGCTTTTCTTTATCACTCTTATTTGTCATTGAGCTTATGATAATGCTGTGTTTCAGAGCCCAAGTTTATTGCGGCATTCGGAGTTCCAGAGAGTGAGAATCCTGACGATGATAAAGTCTTCTTCTTCTTCAGAGAAACTGCTGTAGAAGCTCAGGGATTTGGGAAGGTTACATATTCCCGGATTGGTCAGCTCTGCAGGGTTAGGAGCAGGATTTATTTGCCTTGTTTTATATGTTAACTAAGGCTAATGGCCATTGGCTGCAGTTGATTGTTTGATTTACATTTATATGTTTGTTGTTTACAGAATGATTTGGGAGGACAGCGCAGTCTAGTAAATAAGTGGACTACATTTCTAAAGGCTCGTCTCGTGTGTTCTGTACCAGGCAATGATGGCACTGAAACGCATTTTGATGAACTTAGTAAGAGCTTTACCTCTCACAGATACAGATGTTAGGCTTAAATTATGCTGTTAAAGCTGGCAATTGCATTTCATTGCTGTCTGACCTCTGACCTTTGCCTGGACCTTTAGGGGATGTGTTCCTGCTGCAGACCCGTGACCGAAAGAACCCGCTAATCTACACCGTCTTTACCACCTCAAGGTCAGAGTTCATCAAAGGGTGTGGGTTAAAGGCTTAGTTCACCCCAAAAAGTTCCATTCTTTAGTAGTTTATTAACTGTACTAATCATCATGTCATCACAAACCTTTATTTCTGTAGAACACAAAGGTAAATATTTAGCAAAATATTTTATCTTTTCTTTTTCTTGTGAAAGTAATTCATCAAAATTATTGTCAAATGTATCTCCTTTTTGTTCCACAGAAGAAATTAAGTCATACAAACAATTGCATGTTTGACAGAATTGTAATTTATTTGTATGAATTGTTTTTATAAATTATTATCAAAATGATGTATTGTATATGACATCACTTTTATGTCCCTGTACTGTAACGTGTGTTTGTGTCTTACAGTAGCGTATTTCAAGGTTCTGCCGTGTGTCTCTACACCATGAACGACATTCGCCGGGCATTTTTAGGACCTTTTGCCCATAAAGAGGGACCCAATTATCAGTGGGTTCCATTCCAGGGTAAAGTGCCGTACCCACGGCCAGGCATGGTAAGTGTTTTCCTTACATCTCACACAATATTTCAAAAGTTTTTTTTGGTGTAAACAAGTTGAAGCATGAAAGCCATTTCAAAACCAGAATCTAAATTTTTTTTTTTGTAAATGTTGGCAAAAGTAAAAATAGATGTAGACTGGTCATAGGTTTGGACTTGCTGACCTGTATAGAGTGTTGATAACATGAACGGATTGTGTTTCTGGATTCTACTGATATCTCTTTCTCTCTTCCGCAGTGTCCCAGTAAAACATTTGGGAGTTTTGAGTCCACTAAAGGTTTCCCTGATAACGTAATCCAGTTTGCAAGGCACCATCCATTAATGTTTAATCCAGTCACTCCACTGGGAGGCCGTCCGCTGTTCCTGCGAACTGGAATACCATACACCTTCACTCAGATTACTGTAGACCGCGTCAATGCAGCTGATGGACACTACGATGTAATGTTCATCGGGACAGGTAGGGAATTGACTGAACCCTGGTGAAACCCTCTAGACTAAACTGCCTTTACTGGTCGTGGCTCTGGTTAAAACCTCTCTGTGTCTCTCTGCAGACGTCGGCTCAGTCCTGAAGGTGATTTCTGTGCCCAAAGGAAGCTGGAGTAACACAGAGCTTCTGCTAGAAGAACTTCAGGTCTTTAAGGTGAGAGGAGTGTGTGTGTGTGTGTGTGTGTTTACATTGGGGACAAATTTAGTGATGTCCTCATATGGCTAAAATAAAAAATAAATTCAATATAATTAAATCAATTGTTTGAATAATGTTTTTTTTTAATATTAAATTTTTTATTTAGTCTAGAAATTATAACTCACTTTAGATTTAATTATTCATTTATAATTAAAGCTAATTAATAAACTTCCATGTAAAAAAAAATAAAAATGTCTGTTTTCTTGTTGCAGGATTCTTCGTCTATCATCAGTATGCAGATTTCCTCGAAACGGGTAAGAATAAGTCAAGAATAAGTGTAAAAAAAAAAATCCAGCTATTTTTAAACAGCAATACAGAAACACACGAAAGCAGTTAGTAAATCATGTGATTAATTCTTTTCTCTCTCTCCACAGCAACAGCTGTACATTGGCGCAGACACAGGTGTTGTCCAGGTGCCTCTGCACCGCTGCAGTATGTACGGTAAAGCTTGTGCCGAGTGCTGCCTGGCTCGAGATCCGTACTGCGCCTGGGACGGACACACCTGCACACGCTACCTGCCGAACACAAAGCGGTACAGCTTCAGTCATACTGGTTATTCCTTTGTTTATAAATTCTGACCACATTCAAAATTCAAAATAGAGACATTCTTACTACTTTTCTCAGACTATTGGACGCTACTGTATTGCACACTCAAACCTGTGGAATATGTTATGCTAAGGATTTTTTTATATTGATGTGTGTAGGAGGTTCCGGCGTCAGGATGTGAGGAATGGAGATCCTAATGCACTCTGCTCAGGAGGTAATACTGCAATACCTCTGTCAGCCTCTAGGAGGAGCCAGTTCTCTGTTCTCACTACTGCAGTTATTCAGTCACAATGTCGAAGCGATTCTTATCTGGTGGGAGATAAAAAATAAATAATTAACATTTTATTCAGAAAAAGATTATTGAGAAAAATGTATGAAAAGTGACAAATATACTTTGAAATTTACATTTTTACATTATTTTTTTCTGTTCAAAATTCTATCAGAAAACATTAGGCAGCACAACTGTTTTTAACATTTACATTTATATTAATATTGTTTTTTTTGTTTTTTTAAGAAAATCAGCATATTAGAATGATTTCTGAAGGATTGGAAAATATTTCTGAAGGGACTGGAGTAATGGCTGCTGGAAATTCAGCATTTGCATTACAGGAATGCATTTATTTGATTATATTAAATATATTAAAATAAAAAACGCTAAAAAAAATGAAAGTCTTCCGAACTCTGAGCAGTAGTTTATGTAATAAAATATAAATTGCTAAATACAAAGGCCAACAAAGAAAGGGTTGCATGACATTTTCTCAAGATAAATGTAAAAAAAAATACAACCCAGACTTTATTAATGTCAGCTTCAATTGCAGAATTTCCAAAAAGCATTTAAAACTATTGACTTTAGTTTTCATTGTGCATAAAATAAGTTTAGCATTTTTATATTGTCAATATAACATTAAAATAGTTTTCTTGTTGCTATTGCCCAGAATATTAATATCAGTGCGTTTTACTCATTTTTGAGCCTATGCAGTTCATATATTTCAGTGTTCAATCTAATATGAGTAACCAGATTGTCCAATGCCTTATCTAAATGTCTAATACACTGCAATGTTTTGTAGACCATCAGAAGCAGCGTGTGCTGGAGAAGAGGCTGTATGCTGTGGATGGAAGCAGCTCCTTCCTGGAATGCATCCCGAAATCACTACAGGCCCAGATTACATGGACCTATCAGAGGCACCCGGAAAACCCACGGGAGGAGGTGAGAGAGAGGAGACAGCAGGCTGGGGCAGATATGTGGGGTTATTATGAGAAGACGGATATAGATGGCATTGATAAGAGATGATAAATGTGTGTCTTTGTTCAAATTAATGACTTTTATTCTGTCTCTTATCAGTGTGCTTATAACTCATACTTGATCTATTTATTGTGTGTGTGTGTGTAATTACAGGTTCGTGTAGATGACCGTGTTTTGCAGACTGAGCGAGGCCTGTTGCTAAGGCGGGCCATGCGTAGAGACGGTGGTGTGTATCAGTGTCACGCGATGGAACATGGATTCACCCAAACCCTCCTCGCGATCACGCTGGAGATTTTGCCTTCGTCTGGCTCCGCCCCTTCGGCTCCTATCCCTCGCAGCCCCGCCCACTCCCAAGCCAGTCACGGGCAGTCCACCAATCAAAAACTCTGGTACAGGGACTTCATGCAGTTGGTGGATCACCCAAACTTAAACACAGTCGACCAGATCTGCGAGCAGGTTTGGTCACGCAAGCACAGCCTATCAGGGAAGAGCGCTCCAGATCCAGCCAACGAGGGGTCGGTTCACAACCCACTGCACTCTAAAAAGTGGAAGCATCTGAAGGAAGTGAGGAAAGGGCGAAATCGCAGAACGCACGATGGGAGACCCGCCCCCAGGGCGCCGAGGAGCGCAGGAGAGTAGCGAGGGATAAGAGACAAAGGAGGAAAAAAGAGAGACTGAGAGACAGAAAGAAAGAGCAAAAAGCACTGGAGGTGGACAGATTCTTACACAGCATCTCATTCAGTGACTGTTTATCGCCTGTTCTGCTTCTTATTACCCCTGTGATGACACTCCACTGCCTGTTATCAGTCTCTATATACTCTATTGCCCTCATCTCCAGTCTAAAGACTCAATCTAGTGCCCCCACGACCCCAATCCCGCTCCCGCCAGCATCTATTACTCCTGATGCTTATCCAGAAACCCACACTCCATCAATCTGAATACTAACACAAACTCAAGTCCTTTTGAATTGTACCAGGAAAAGCTTTGATCAGAAATTGAAGACACAAAGACATGCATGCGCTGCGTAAACACAGGCTCTTGTGAACACACACTGAGTAAATCCATGCATACTCTTCTTTGTTTTCCTCTGGGTGTTTGTGCAACATGTGTTCTTAGATTAGATTCTTCTCTCACTTTGGCCCTGAAACCGAGATCCCACAGACCCTTGACTCACCACCATATGAACATCATCATTCTTCTTTCACTGCTTGAAGACTTAAAACATTTCGAGCAAACCAAAAGATAAAAAAGGAGAAAAACTACATTTGTGTTCTGGTAAGGTTGTAGCTACTGTAAGAGTAAATGTTTTTTCACGTGACGGTGATTATATACCTTAAGACTTAAAGGGTTCAGTGAGCTTTTACATATCTGGCAGTTCTGTCAAGTAGCAAAGGTGAATTATTTAGAGTTACAGCGTTATGTTTCAGATGTTCTGATTATGTGTTGTATAAGATGGACACAGCGTTAAATTACAGGGGCATTATGGGAAGTAGTAGTAGAGTCTGTGGCCAGGTGAGGTAAAACTCTTTAAGACACTTTTAGGTCTAAACTTACAACTAACCTGTTGAAATAAAAAAAAAGTCAGAATAGTTATGTATATGTGTCTGTATACGAGAGATTTAAATGCCTTTATACAGCTCCACCATATATATTCACTGTTTTAATGATCTGTGAGCATCATATACTGTAATACCACAGCTATTGTATTATGTATGCTAGATAATGGATTAAATCAGGAAACACAAGCCCTCTCTGAAGACAAGAAACCAGAAAAGGTACCCAAGAAAAAATATATTTAGCCCTCACTCTGATATTTTAGATGAATATTTAATTTAACACATTCAAAGAGTCTAGCCAATGGTCCATTTATTTTTCATTGACTGTTTCTGGCTTATGAAAATAGCAGTGTTAGTAAATGCATGTTTACTCGATGCCAAATTGAATTTTTTCTGCACAAAATACCATAGTAAGGCCACTTTAGTCATAGTCGCTAAATTATAACTGGGGTAACATTAGATCCATTGCAACAACAACAAAAAAAGAAGCGACCGAAAGTTTGTTCGGTGTTTTGGACTCAATGCCGGTCAGCGGCAAGGAAAAGGACGGCGCTGGATCTGAGCGCCCTCTTCCGGTGTTTGTGGGTATTTCTGGTTTGAGAGAAACGTGGCATTGTAAAATATCCAATTCTGCTTAATTTTGAAGTGGATGCAAGAATGTTTTGAGAGGAACTGGTGGGTTATCATGTGGTAGTATTTATATCAGTTTTCTAAAAGTTGTACTTGATGGTTATTTTTGCATGACTTAAAACGTCTTGATGAGCGTTTTTTTTATACAATGGAAAGATCATGTTTTAAAACTGTCTTGCAAGATTATCTGGTGTTTTCAGCATATATTTATGGCTCGATAAGCTAATGTGTTGTGGTGGTTTGTGATGAAACTGACCTACATGTGTAATGTCCATTTCGATAGAGGAGAATATGAGAACATTGTGTGTATATTTTGAAATTCTTTCCCTTTTTTATGAACGCATATTTAAAGACCTAACATAATTCGAAAGTAATAGTTTGGGTCATTTAAAAGACCAATCGAGCATTTCGAACTCATCTGATTTCCTTTTCTTTGTGACGCTTCTCAGCTTTTGAGAGAGAGTGTAAGAAACAAAGCGGGTGCAGGCTATGTGTGTCTAAATGTGAAAGAGGCTCTGTGTGTTTGTGCCATTAAATATTAGGATTTCTGTACATTGGGGAAACGTGTGAGATGCATTCTGTGGACAAGTCAAAGGTCGAAGGCCAAAGTTGACGTGAACACTGTATTATTCCCTGAGTATGTTCTCTGTGGATTGTTGCATCAGACTGTAAATGATTAACACAATAAAATATACAGTTACTTAAAAATAACTCTTCAATTAAATTTTTGAACAAAAAAAAAGTATGCAGCAATGCAATCTCACCAATAGAGTGCGCTGCTGTGCATGCTGTAGTTGTCAGCATATTCCGTTTGTTTTTAAAGTATAACTCAAAAAGTAATATATTTTTTAAAAATGTTGCATTTAAATTTATTTGTATGTACAGACAATGTAAAAACCACTTGCTACACTTTTTTTTATTCTGTCTGCTAACTGGTAAAGTATCTTTCTGTGACAGCTGTAATGATTAATGATGGCAATTAGTGCTAATTAACCCTTCATTAAACCCCTTAACCTTCCAGACTCTCATTAGAGGTGTTGACTTAAGAAAGCAGGGTCAACAGATCTTCTCACTGACTCACCTATAGATTCTTGTTTTGTTCAGCATCAGACCAGACAGAGCAGAGCAGGAGAGTTTAGAGAGGAGCCGGAAAAACAAACCATGACGTGGAAGAGAAGATACGAGATGAGAGGAGAAAGAGTTTGTACAAGTGGTGTAGAAAAACACCTCCCTGAACAATGAAAATTAGTTAACTAAGACTTAATGGGGCTTCAGAAAATATTATATGTGGATCTTATTACTAGGGCTGTGGGAACAAGAAAAGAAAATGTGCACCAAATTCTGTAATGAAGCCCCTGGATAGTGATTGAGAGAACATGGTCTCTTTATTCACACTGTGCATGAACTGAATGTTTATGTTCACACAGCTGTGCTGCTCAGTGTAGTGCTATACAGGCGTGGAAACACGGGTATGTCCGATTGGACCTTGATGGTGTTTGTCTGTTTCTAAACAGGAAGTGGGTCATTGGTGTGCGTCAGTGATGACCGTTCCTGCAGCTGCTATGTTTCACTGTTTACAGGAGTTACTTATGCGCACTTCCGCCGTCACACAGACTGTTTGTGTAGAGAGTAATATGAAAATTATGTGAGTTTGATTTAATGTGTAATTCTGGCCTGTACAGGATGAGTCAATGTTGTTCACATTTTATGTCTTTGAACAAATTATTAACTCTTAATATGAACAAGAGCATTGACGCTTGACTTGAACTAACATACTGTAATTGAAGATCAAACTGTTTTTTTCTCTCTGTGAACGTACTTTACACTTTCACCGGCTGATAGATAAAACACAAGACTGTGGAGAAGAAGGAAACAATGCATAAATACACATCAGTCTAATGTAGACAACTTACTGTCCTTTAGTGAGCACTTTCTGATCTACTACAGCCACCTGTGTCCTGTAGAAATAGACTTAGAGGTAACTGTTTGACTCCCTTTCTTCCTGAAGTTGGAAGAATCTTGAAAGGTTATTGTAACAATAAACTGGCTGTGATTCAAACACATGAAAGAAATGCAAGAAAGTTTTCACTTTAAGCTAAAGCCAAAGCGAAATGGATCCCATGCGGCCCAACACCAGTGGATGCACTGGAATTGAAACAGAAAGTTAAAATATTGTTATAGACACGTTAATGTCAATTTTTATTTTTGAAAGGAAATGTGTTGCACAAAAAGGCTGTCATGGTCTATAGGCATTCCTACTTTTTATAAATTAGCAGAATGTTCATGTTCATATTCAGGGATCACACACTTTTCTTCTTTTTCTCAATGAATTTACAGAACGTCTTCTTTGGTAACACTTTTACAAGCGTTAATGCTTAACTAATGCACAGATAATACTGAATGAATGTATAACTTATGATTATCTAAGCTATTCATTAATGTTTACCACATTAGCAACTAATAATGAGTCTGTCTGGTTAAAATATTAGTGCCTATGAATTATCAATTAAATATCTCATAATTGCCTAATAACTTATTTTATTAACTAATAATTTTGATAATGTTCAGTGCTTTGCTACAACCTGTTTTGTTAAAAGCGCTATATAAATAAAAGTGACTTGACTTAATAGTGTTATTTAACCTGTTAAGGACCATCACTGTTTATAAAAGCCATTTATTTTTGCAGATTTTTGAACACTTTTATAAACAGTGATGGTCATTAATTAATTATAAGCTGATGGTTTGTGAATATATCATTATGTTGTGACATTACTTGTTGAGGCACATCATTATTAACTCATCACTTAGTAATGTACACATGAATTTGCACAAATAATGCAGAAATTGCATCATGTATTAATGTATATTTTTTTTCCTATTTTGCCTGGAAGTTGAAATACAAGGCTTTGGCTGACTGTGGTAACTAACAAGTTAATTAGCACTATTAGTTAATAAAACAAGGTATTAGGGATTTAATCCACAATGACATACAGGAAGTAATATTTTACATTTACATTTATTCATTTAGCAAGTGGGGAAAAACAAGCAATTAGTCCTAAAGAGGCAAAAACAACAAGGAAGTGCTCATAATACCATATAACAGGCAATGTTCAAATAAGTGCAGGCTAGAAAGGGAAAGAAAGAGTAGGGTTAAGGATTTTTTTTTTTATGATGTCAAATAGTGTCGAAAGAGATGGGTTTTCAGAAGTCGTTTGTAAGTTGTAAGGGAGTTGGCATTTCGGATAGTGATGGGAAGATCATTCCACCAGCCAGGAACGGTGTACGAGAATGTTCTGGAAAGAGATTTTGTGCCTCTTTGTGATGGTACAATGAGGCGTCTCTCACTGGCGGATCTCAGAGTTCTGGAGGGAGTGTAGATTGATAGCAGTGAGTGGAGGTAGGTGGGCGCCAAGCCTGTGGCTGTCCCATTTGCAAGCATCAGTGCCTTGAATTTGATGCGAGCTGCAATGGGGAGCCAGTGCAGGGAGATGAAGAGAGGCGTGACATGGGCCCTTATGGGCTCGTTGAAGACCAGTCGTGCTGCTGCGTTCTGAATCATATGTAGAGGTTTGACTGCACAAGGGAAGACCGGCTAGAAGAGCATTGCAGTAGTCCAGCCTGGAGATGACCAGGGCCTGGATAAGAAGTTGTGTGGCCTGCTCTGTAAGAAAGGGCATGATCTTTCTAATTTTGTGTAAGATTGGGCAGTTTTAGCAATATGGTCTTTGAAGGAGAGGCGGTCGTCGAAGATAACTCCAAGATTTCTGACTGAACTTGGAGTAATAGTTAATGTATCCAACCAGGATTTTTTTAACCAGACAGACTCATTATTAGTTGCTAATGTGGCAATCATTAATCAATAGCTTAGATAATCATGAGTTATATATTAATTCAGTATTATCTGTGCATTAGTTAAGCATGAATTAACGCCTATTAGTGTACACATAATCTGAAGTGTTATCGTCATCTTGGGCCACCTAGGTAGTTTTCTAAGGCCCCCTTGTTGAGAACTCACAGTTTGTGGGAGGTTGCCAGAGTGTTACTAATCAGTTGCTAATGTGCTTTGAGTAATTCATGTCTTGCACCAATGGCAAAGTGAGTTACGTGACAAAGTTTACTACTTCAAGCCAGGGGTCTAGAACAAATAGCAGTAGAAACAGTGATGTTTAACTTAACAATTAGCTTTTTAACACAAAGAGCAAAACCATGGCACACTTTGACAGTTATATGATGCAAGCGTATCCACCTGCTAACTACATCACATATAAACGCACATTTGGGCCTCGTTTAGCTGGTGTTTCGGTTTTGGCTGAGTCTGGTTTATGAATGTCTTTACTGATTTTTATAGCTTTTTTACTATGGTCTGTTCTCCAGCAGCGATATATATCACAGCACAGGCGCTTGTTCTTAATGTCGAGCCTCGTACTGACTAATGACACTAACGTATGACCTCACTTGAATGGAGTCATTTATAAACTGAGCACTGACAAAGACAACCTCGGGAGAAAAAGACCTTTTCAATTCAGCATGATGAACCAGCACACGTTGGAGAACATAAAAGAAACATCTGTAATGCTGAACGGTCACACCCAACCCCTCGGTCCCACTTAGAGGGGGTCGCTCTGAACTGACCTAATTGCTCTCCACGGGCCCGATGTGAAACACAAACCCATAAAACTCTCTGTGAAATGTTTTTATTTATGTATCATCACTGAACCAAACACAGGTCGGAGTTTTCTGCATGCAAGAATCACTTTTAAATAACATATAAATATATCAGACACACTAGTTAAAACACTGCATTTGTCCTTCTTGTATTTTGTCTAGAGAGAAAATGTGCTAAAGTCAACACAGCTGATTTAAAGACAGTGGAAATAGAGAAATTGTGCTGTTGGAGGAACAGAACAGTTGCTTTTGGATTATTGTTTCAATGTTGCGTTTGGAAAACTGATGACACACGCAATTCAAATCAGGACAGTGCTGTTGTATCCAGTCACAAAAAGCAGTTTCAGTGCAACTAGTCAATGCAGTCAGTCATGACATTTTGTCTGAAGTAGTGAAAAGTCACTGGAGAAAGTTTGCAGCCAAACGGTTTCTCTCCAGAAAAGATTTGTACAGCAATGTTTTTAAAGATAGCAGTATTTTTTCCAGACCTTACTAACTATAAATAAATAAATGGTTCAAGTGATACAGGAGTTTTTAGTTTAGATGTACAAAAAAAACAAGTAAACTAGAGAAAGTGAACAGTGAGAAAAGACAGAAAGAAAATGTTCGTATCAAGGCTACTGCAGCTGCTGAACAGCGTTTGCAAGAAACGAATAGTAAAACCTCAGCTGTCTAGTTGTACATCTATTAAAGATTGTTATATGATTAAAACTCGGAAATACTTTATAATAAGGTTCAGTTTGTGAGTGATGTACAGTCAGGCAGTCGTTGAGGCAAAAATACACGATTATTCACCAAAGAAATAAATATGTGCACGACACGGTAAGTATTTTGCGGTAATAAGTTCTCTGAGGTATTTTTAACTACAGTTGAAAATGGACGCGCAAAAGCGAGTGAAAAAAAAAGAAATCTGTGATGGGGTACATAGAGCTAATTTTAGTTGCAGCGTTGCAATGAACAACAGAATGTTGTGATTGACCAATCAGAGTCGCATATCCCAAACAGCCACATAATAACTATAACTAACAACGAACAATGGTCACACTTTATTTTAAGGTCCAAATCTCACTATTAACAAAAGCTATAACTTGTTCCTCAATTACCTCCTAATTTGTTGCTTATTAATAGTCAGTAAGGTAGTTGTGTTAATGTCAATATGCTAATAATAGGCATATGCTAATAAACAGCTAGTTAATACCGAGAACTGGTCCCTATACTAAAGTGTTAACCAAACAATTTTTACAGCATTTATAAGTTTAGTTTTGTGTTCATTGTGAAATACACTAATAATATAATTAACAGTCATAATAAATTAATGTTAATTTATTCAATTATTTATATATGTAACAAAAACAAAAGTATATAATTTGAAAAAAAATTTGCATACACACCAAGATTGATAAATGCTGTAAAATGCATTGTTATTACATGTTAGTTAAGGCATGAACAAATCAGACCTTACTATAAAGTGTTTTCAAAACATTACATCGGCAAAAAAAAGTCCCTGTACAAAGTGAAGCACAAGATTGCGATGCTTTGTTTCAAGCGGATTAAGAACAATGTCAGTTCTGTTGAAGTCTCAACGGTCGTCAAGCTAATTCAGTTAATAGAAAATAGTCTAATTAGTCCAAACTTTTATTTCTTGACAACTTAAAGTACTGGCAGGCAAAGTTTTGTTGAACGCTGCCATAGTTCTCAGTTGAGGAAAAGTCTCTGAGCATTATGCCCAGTTGTATCGCAGCCAAACGTATCTTAAATGAATGTATGTTTTTTGGCACCTGTTATAGCAGGGGCAGCGCTCCAGTCTACTAGTTTCATCCTGTCTACCCTCATTTGTTCCAGTAAAAAGGTTTTGCAGCTGCTGAGTTTTTAAGTGAGACATATAACATTAGCCATGGTCTACTGTGAGGAGATGAGGGCCGGCTGCCATGGTCACAGGAACTTTTAGAGAGGAATGTCCTAATTAACACAGAGAGAACTTGGACTGTTAGACACAAAATCTACAAAATTTTACAGCACCACAAACAAAAACCAAAATGTTTATGTGTGTGTGTTTATGAGAGCTTCTAAAAATCACACCCACTTTCCATTGGAAGTCCATTTTGCTTCATGTGGGTCTGTGTTTCACTCTTTTGTGTGGAGGTCCCGTGGAGAGCGGATTCGGGATTCTCCCGTGCTCTTCTGGACTCGTGCTCTCCGCGCAGAGTCCTGAGCTTGCCGATATTTGTCCATCATGCTTTTGTGTTTGCGTCTCAGCTTCTCATTGCACCAAACACGTTCGCAGTACTGCTCCACCTGAGGCAGGTTTGAAGGACCAATCAGCTGCAAGATGTCTTTGAACCACGCCCTGGCCGGGCCGCGATTGACAGAGGCTGCGTTGGAGGCGCACGGGGACCATACTTTGTATTTGGTGTCACGTGACAGGAGGTCTGAAAGGGTGTCGGCGTGTAAGACATCCAGCCAAAAGCGTGAGAGGGTTTGTGTGAATCCGTGTTCCCGAGATCGACAAACATAGATGCCTTCGTCCTGACGGAGCACACGGCGGAACAACAAACCATCATCTGTCTTAATGACACGTTCATCTAGCAACACCTAAGCAAAGAGGAAGTCAGAAATTAACTATATATATATATATATATATTATTTTTCAACAAAAAAATTCTTTTGAAAACAAACCATACAAACTGTTCTCTAATAGTTAAAAGAAAATAAATGCACATTTATCTTAATATAAAAAGAAAATATTTGTAATAAAATAAACTCCTAACCTAACATTTTTCACCCTCGGTTTTATAGACATGGTTTAAGCCTAGTCCTAGACTAAAATATAAGTCTAAGCTGTTTCAGCTGAAATAAACTTGTACTGACTGATCTTAAAAAATATCAGTGCCTTTGTTTTGCCTCAAAATACACATATTTTTCTAAGCAATTTGCTAAAAATTACTATGGTCTAATCCTGGCTTAGTCTAAGCTGTGAAACCAGACCTAAGTGTCTGAATACTTTCTGGTCCTCTCAAAGACAGTATGAACCAGCATCCATATGTACTGTATGTACTGCATCCTACCTCCTCTAAGTAGTCATCTCGCTGAATATGCCATGTGACAGTGGCCTGTGGCGATCGAGGGATGCACTCCAGGAAGGTGCTGTTGTTCTCAGTGCCGTAAACGACCCTCTCTTCAGTCAGATCCAGATCTTCCACTACAGATAGGAATGCATGACTGTTAATACACTTAACACACAACACGGTTCAGTGTAAGGTCAGTCCGGGATTTTCCACTGCATGTGTGTTTGTATAAGTGTGCACATACATATATATAACCCCCTTTTCGTCACCAACATCCTCACCTTCGTCATGCAAACACTCAAGCGCTCTTCACTCACACCTCTTTTGTCCTTTCCTCTCATTCTCACTCTCCTCTGTGATGAGAGATAGAGTGATCTGTCTGTTCACCTCTCACTCTATCAGTTCCGAACAGAGAGTTTGTCCCAGCGGAGTGAGATTACCCTTCAAACCCTATTAATCTTCCTGTTAGATGAGCTCAAAGGTGTTCTGAAGCTTCTTACGCAAACGATTAAACAATTTAACTTCAAATCTCTGAAGGACTTGCTCTTCTCCTGCACTTTCACATCACTGAGCTCTTTGACATGTAAATGCAATTGACGTTCTCAGAGGAGGCCGTTGGTGTATTGACATTCACGGCTGCACTCGGTAATTTTTTCTTTCTTCTTTCTTACCGCTGAGGTTTTGGTCCATGCACTGCAGTGCTGGGTTTGCATGTTTGATGTCCTGTCTTCGGTAACGCCGTTTTGTGTTCGGCAGGTAGCGTGTGCAGGTGTGTCCGTCCCAGGCGCAGTACGGATCTCGAGCCAGGCAGCACTCGGCACAAGCTTTACCGTACATACTGCAGCGGTGCAGAGGCACCTGGACAACACCTGTCTGCGAACCCACGAACAGAGTTTGCTGGAAGATAGAGAAAAAAAATTTTTGATTGCATTTTTCCTTTAGCTAAACCGGGATAGCTCACCTAAAAAATTAAATTCAGTCATTATTTAGTCTAACATATTATTCCAAACATGTATATATCACAATGGGAGATGTTTAGGAGAATGTCCTGGCTGCCCTTATCCAGAAAAAACAAACGAGGACTGATGTTGTCAAGTTCCAAAAAGGCTTCAAAAGCACTATAAAATAATAAATAATACATTTAAAGGGGTCATACAGTGGTACATGCACTTTTTCAAGCTGTTTGGGCTGAAATGTGTGTTGGGAGTGTGTGTACACAGCCACCCTACAATGATAAAGATCCACCAGTAGTTTTCTTTTGATTTAATAAAAATAAGTTGCCCCTTCTGAAATCAAGCAAATCTGATACAATGAGTATTGAGACTAGCAAACTATGTTTAACATGTCTAAGCATTAATTATTTTTAATATTCCAATCAAAGGCATACGTTTGGAATGTTTTCATGGCAATTAAATTGACTTATTTTTTGGGAGAACTGATGCTTTAACTCCTGTGACTCCAGGGTTGTCTATGAAGTAAGTGTACTGTCAGTTGGTTTGGCTATAAGGCACCTGCTTCTTGATGAATAACAAAGCAACTGGTTGTTTGCCTTGAGTGTTTTATTGCTTTGGGCCCAAAAAGCATTTACACACAAAGTGGAGTCCCATTTCCGTACTCACAGTAAAAGCCTCTTTGGGAATTTTGTGGAAAATGAATTTACGGTGCTGCTTATGTTACTATGCTTACGTCAAATTGCTGGAACAATATAGCAGGAGTGCATGATGCATGAACTTACCCTTTTCACAGATATGTCCATGGAGGTTATGGGAGTGGGTACCTGCAGAGACAAATACTGTGTCATGAGAAACAGAACTAAAGGCATGCAGACACAAACACATAAACTTTTTTAATAAATTTAGTCTTTTGTAATGTTGCAAATGAATGCTACTGCAAATAAACTATAATTTATAAAACAACTAATAATTATGATTTTCACAAAAATATTAAGCAGCACAACCACTGTCAACAATAATAACAATAGGGATGTATTTTTGAATCCCTTGTAAAGGAATCAAATGACAATGAAGGCTGTAATGGCTGCTGAAAATTCAGTTTTGCCAAATGAGATATTCTCACAAAAAGACATAAATTCACATCTCATAACCTATAGTATACACATTTTTACACTCACGGACCTTAAACACCTGCATTTCCTCCAGTGTGATCTCCTCATTGGCAAGAGTGTTACCATTTCCAAGTACGATAACCTTTAGCACAGTCCCAATATCTGAAGAGGTCAAAGGCCACAGTTATTCATTCAGGGTTATAAACACACTCGGCCATTAACTAAAGTGATGACACTCTTGTCTTACCAGTGCCGATGAACATGACATCATAGTATCCATCTTCGGCTTGTGCGCGGTCTACAGTGATGTGTGTGAGCCTGTATGGGGCGCCGGTGCGGAGAAGCAGTGGTTGCCGCTGTGATGGGTAAATGGGGCGCCACATTAGTGGGTGTGTTCGTGCAAATTGCAGAACAGCGTCTGGAAACTCCAGTGTGCTACGGAAGGCACGACCAGGCTGGGCTGTGATTTTACTAGGGCACACTCCTGGTCGTGGGTAAGGGACACGTCCTTCGTAAGGTCCCCACTGATAGTCCGGCCCTTCTTTATGAGCAAACGGCCCATTAAATGCCTCACGGATATCAGCCATGCTGTACACACAGACTGCGTAGCCCTGAAACACATTGCTAGAGAAAGAAAATATCCTGTTAAACTCTCTTACAAACTCTCTTAAAGAAACAGTTCACCCGAAAATGTATATTTGTTGAAAATATACTCATCTATAGACTATAAGCCATTTAAGAGGCAGGATAAGAGTTGGAACAACTAATTAAAGCATCACAAAAATATGATGAACAAACAAAAGTATCTATATCTTAATGGTCTGAGGGTGAATACATTTTTAGTAAATGTACATTTTTGGGGTAAAATGATTAAAAACAAAAGAATATGTGTATGTACAAAGACTTAAACTGAATGAAATGGAGTGCAGTCAGTATAAGTTAAGCATAACACAACACAGTGCTTTACAGAGGAAGTGCACAGATAAACAGATGTGCTTTCAGCCTGGATTTGAGACAGACCTGATGGTGCTGAATATTGCGTAGATCTCTGGATTGGTTTCGTCTTTGGTCCTTAACAGAAACACATCCTCTGCAAGACAAACACATACAGTCAAAGATCACAAGGGTCATAAGAGATCAAAATGATCTGAGGTTTATATAATATTGTATATAAAAAGAAGCCGAGGGAGTGCGTGTGTTTATTGTCTCACCCAGCTGGTGAAAGTGTGTTTGGATGCCGTGAGGTCCAGGAACAGAACACACCAGTCGGGCTTTAATAAATGTGCTCCACTTATTCACAAGAACCCTCTGCCCACCCACATCATTCTGAAACCACATAAACAATAAATCATGAGGCGTTGAATTCACTTCTGGACAACAGATCGGCAAAATGTCAAATCCCAGTATCATTTACCCGCAGACCACACACAATGAACCCTGGGTAAAACAAACTATCCCTTCGTCTCAATTTGTATACTATCCATCCTAAGTAGTATGCACGATCAGAATTAGTGCATTCCAAATCATAGCACATTCAAACTCGCTTACCAAAAGCGCCACAGTACATCCAAGCATGCTTTTCAGCAAATATTTCACACAATCCCTAGACAGTTCTCATTCGACTTTTTCATCTGATGTGGTTTAATTAATGGGGTCACACACCCCAAACCTCTGTAATCTGAACCCTGTTTATACATAAACATTCAGTTGTAACTTTTCCCGTGGGAACACGAACGGTTAAATATCAAAATATCTCAGAGATGCTTCAGTTATGGAGATTATGACACTGTGAGGGATATACTGTTACGGATTCCCAAACAGCAATGCAGCTGGGTTTACCGTGTCAAAGACACATGGGGGGCATAAAGGACCCTAAATCTGTGTAATCGGTAAATGTGCGGATAATCACCCTCTCTGCAGTGTAAGAGTGTGTGTGTGTGTGTGAGAGAGATTTGGGAATGTGCTAAAGTGAACAATGAATAGCAGTCAAAGTGACAGTAATGTGAGATTGACCCCGGCTCTTTGAACACTGACCTTTGAATGACAGAGGGAGATTTGTACTGCTCCCATTACTCTACAGAGCCTGTGTGTTAGTGTGTGTGTGTGTGTACTGGGGTAAGAGGTGAGTGTGTGTGCGATTCAGAGGCATGCAAACCATCCAGCAGCTGTGCACATGTGGCTGAAAATAGGCAGGAGCAATCCAGTATACTGGCCTGCTTGTGCCTGAATGTATGTATGTGCTTTGTCTCACCGCACACACTCGTCCAATGCGTGTGTGTATGGCTCCTTCATCGTCTCGCTCTGCGCTCTCTGTTGCTCTCTCGGTGAAGAAGAAATACATTTTATCATCATCTCTGTCAGCACTGTCAGGAATGAGGTGGGCCGCAATAAACCTGGGCTCTGTACATGCAGAAACACACACATAGATACACTATTGTAATGCAGATCTGATTGTTTGAAGTATGCAAATCAATTCAGTTTCATTAATAATTAGGAGAAATCATTACTAATTGGGTGTTCCATCAATAATGGGCATGCATGTCCCAGGATTTAAAATGAAAATGTTTATTAATATTAAAAATAAGTAACCATGTACCATGTAGGATTTTCTGGTCTGTCTCTGTTCTCATAGGTGAACGAGTCCCTAAACCTCTAAAAATCACAGAGTCTCTCCCCAAAAAATCTGCAGTCAGACCGGTGTACAGCTCTCCACCTGAGAGAGAGAGAGAGAAAGGAAGAGAGCATTGAAGGTCAGTGCAGAGAACTCAATATCTTACACTAGAAGCAGGAAAGCAAAGAATTTTCAACAAGAATCCCCATTGTAATTTATTTGTTATCAGCTTGAACATCCACCCATACACACATCTACTGTATAAATCTGGTGAGGCCTGATATACAGTCAACAGTTTTTCAAAATCACACACACTTGGTCATATAAAATGAGATCATACCATTTGACTGTTATTTCATTAATATTTCAACCCCATTTTTTATAGCAAAAATAAAAAATTAAATATTTGACACATGTTGCCTCTGTTGCCCATCAGTTGCCTGAAAGGAACTCATGTGTACAGTATGTCAGTGTGTGAAAGTATCTCCAAGGTCACTAACATGCAATCTTAAAAATCTGCCCCAAATGTATTGCATCTGCCAAAATGTCACGCGAGGAGAGCCAAGATTGTGTAGTGTGGTAAAGACACACACACACTGGGGGATGTATCTGTGCCCCAGAAGACTGTAACACACCCACAAGACTACCACAACACTAAACATGGACTGAAGAACACCTCAAACTTCTTCCAAAAGAGCAGTCAATCTACAATGGGCCATAATCTCAGTGACAACTGACAAGAAGAAACCTCCACCCAACACAGAGTAGAGCCAAAACACATACACACACACACACACACACACACACACACACACACAAACGTGCTCTGGCGTACTTATGAACACTCAACACAAGCATGCCACAGCACGAACGATGACGCTGAAACTTAACACACTGAAATGTACCTGTAAAGGTGCTTGCAAAGGGCAGTTTTGGGTCATGGGGACATTTCCCCCTCCCGTTCTGTACCGTGGTACGATCCAAACTGAACACATGCTGCCAAAAAGAAGTCAGAAAATTCACATCAATTTCACAACTCAACAATAAATGTCGAAATTTCTCTTGCTTGTAAAAAAAAAATTATTATTTATTTTTACAATACCGTGATATACTATTAATCATGTTCAGTTTTGGGTATTAGAGACCCCGAGGCTCACTTAATATTTCCAAAGATGCATTTATTATTGTAGTTCAGTTTAATACTTCCTGACTTTTTCTCACCTTATGAGAACTGATTATAAACAAGACTAATCACTTTAAAAATGTCACAAGACATTAGTTTGAGATCTTAGAGACCACAGGGAAAAAAAGGTGAAGGCTGAAATGCAAACATTTTCTGATGTACACTACTGTTCAAAGATTAGTTGTCTGTAAGATGTTTTTGAAAGATGATAACCAAGACTGCATTTATATGACTGCATTTATTAATATTACAGTTTTATTGTAATAATTATGATACATAATTAATTCCTGTGATGGAAAAGCTGTATTTTCATTAGTCATTACTTGCCATCGTCATCTTAAAGGGATAGTTCACCCAAAAATGAAAATTTGATGTTTATTAGCTTACCCCCAGGGCATCCAAGATGTAGGTGATTTTGTTTCCTCAGCAGAACACAAACGAAGATTTTTAACTTTAACCGTGGCAGTCTGCTAGTCATTTAATGGAAGTGG